>JAKSZP010018477.1:0-211261 GCA_022478985.1 Massospora cicadina
TTTGCTGCTTCCACCGCTTCCTCTGCAGACATGAACCTGACGTCCGCCCATCCTCTATGTAAATTTTTATAAATTTACTGAGATGGTGGTCAGGAAAGTCACAGAGAAAACCTCCCCCATTTTTTCCCATGATTCAAGGGAAGTATTGATGAACATAATTATAAGGCCATGCTCAAGGGAGGACAGGGGTTGGGAGTATTCTATTTTGGTATATGCGCCCATTTTTTGCAGAAATTGCAAAACTCTGGGTGTGGCACTGTTCTCACCCTTTTTGGTGAGAGGGTGTGTCAACATCCTACTGGGGTATTTTTCCCTGGCAGGTTGAGAGGCTTCAAACCTTTTGTGCTGGCCACTTTCACCCAACTGGTGTTGTTGCGGACAAATTTGCTCATATTTCCTAGTTGATTGTCAATCTCAGATAAATTGCATAGAATCGTGTCACTAAAAGTGATAGTATGGGAAAAAAGATTATTCTTCAACTTTAAATTTAAATTTAAATTTATTGCAAGGAAGGCCGACCAGGGGGCGGACACTTTTCAAATGTCAACCTGAAAGAGACAAAACTTAGTAACATGGAAGGCACCCCAGAGAAGTGATGCTATCTCTTGTTACCAGCGGGAACGCCAATTATGGGGAGGGGAGGGAACGTGTGAATGGGCCGTAGCCACAATTGAACACATGTGGAGGAAAGGGTCTGATTTGATGAACCAAACTGGGAACCAGGAGGAGACCAGCTGTCAGCGACATGGTGGGAGGTATCCAAACATCCACGCCTGAAAGTGGTCCACCAAATGAGACCGGAATCCGTGGACAGCTTCTGGGAGGGTGGGAGTGGATCCTGCGATGGCATCCAAGACAATCGTGTGGATAGTCCACATGGCTATTGCAACCACCAGAGCATGGAGGGAGGGTGGAAGGGGGGAGGCCATTGATAAAGCAAACATATCTCTTGACAGGCTGAAGGGATGTGTTTGATCCTGGCCAAGCAGACGTTGGACTTCGCGCCATATCACTTTGGAGGTAGGACACTTCTTCAGGCGGTGGAACAGCGTTCCATACTGGCCACACACGACGCAGGATGAGGTGTAAAGCGTTAGAGCGCTCAGCTGTATGGTACACCCGCCTCAAGCAGCGCCACACATGGGAACAGATTTGAGGCTGCAACAGAGGATGGTGTGCGTAGATCCAGATAGTTTTTTGGGTCTCAGTGGAGTAAGGGATGTCCATCATGTCCAGGTAGTCCACCCTGGATAGGACATGGGGCCGTGTGGGGATCACGCCATCATGGATGGGTAGCCCCTGTACCTCTTGTGTGAACTGGGGTGAGGGGCGGCCTCTTTGGGTTTTATGTCCGCTAATACAAATTTTCCACTCAGCGCTCCGCATGGAGAGAAGGATTCATTTGTAGTGGGTTTTAGTACCGTGAGGACCTGTGGCCGATGGGTGTGAAGCCAGGTATTTCATCAGGGAGTGGGGGCTTGATGGATTGTTGAGTCCCAAGGCGCGGGAGAAGTTGGAGCGGGCCGCGTGGGACCAGTGTTGGGAGGGGAGCTTAGGGGCGGTGACAGCCGCAATTCAGGTACCCAAGATCTTGGCCGCATGGGCTCTGAAGTTAAGCAGGCCCATGCCACCATGCTGATGAGGGCCAAACATGACCTCTAAATTGTACTGGTGGAGGGCGACCTAACCATAGCCATCCTTGCAGCAGGGCATGCAAGGATTTGAAGAAGCTTGGGGAGAAGGGGATGGCGTGGGCTCCAAACCAGACTTTGGATAGGAGCATAGAGCTGTCTAAAACAACCCTGCCAGTAAGGGAAGTAGGGTGGGCTCTGAGGGAGGCGATGCGCTTCGTCACGTTGTCTAGAATATGACTCTCCATTACTGCTGATGCATATCCGCCTGCCTCCACCCACACGCCCAGATGGCGGACCAGCCCTATGGTAGGGCGTGGCACAAAGGGGAGCACCAGTGGGGCGGTGTGGGGTGAGCTGTGAGGGCGAGCGCGTGTGTGAGTAGATGGGCCAGGCTGAACGCTGGTTGCAGGGGCCCAGCAGTTATGATACCGACCAAGGAGGATGATTTTGGTTTTGGAGGCATTCAGTGCAGCGTTACTTACCTGGGAATACTCCTGGATGAGGGCTTCAAGTGTGCGTGCATCTTTATTATTAGACACCCCAACCACACAGTCGTCTGCAAATGCCATCATCTTGACTGGGGCTTGTCCTGGCACATGGACCCCGGTGAGTTGGGCATTCACATTTCGAAGTTTTGGGTCAAGGCTGAAGTTGTATAAGAGTGGGCTGAGGGGGTCCCCTTGTCACAGTTACTTTGAGGATGGACTACTTCCATTAGGAAACCTGGGCCGCGCACTGCCATTGTTGCAGATTCCATGAGCAGCATCACCCAGTTGATGAAGCGAGGGGGTAAGCGGAATTGATGGAGGCAGGCCCTGAGGTATTCTCAGTTTACTCTATCATAGGCCTTCTGTTGGTCCAATAATGCAAGTGCCCCAGAGGCTGTGGACTGGCATGCGTTGGCCACAGAGTGCACGTTGTCCCAAATTGACCTTCTGGGTATGAAACTGAATTGTTCTGGGGAGATGGTGACAGATGCTACAATCCCTAAACGGTTAGCCATGATTTTGGTTAAAATTTTCTGTATCCGTGTTAGTTAAAGAAATGGGGCGCCAGTTGGCTAAGTCTGGCTTGTCCCCTTTCTTGAAAAGTGTGACAGTGAAGGCCTCTTGACCTCCTGGTAGGAGGCGCGTTTCCAAAAGGCTCTGGTTAAGTGAGGCCAACAGTAGTGGGGATATATATTTGAAGTACTTTTTATAGAATTCATATGGAATGACATCTGAGCCTGGGCATTTTTGGTTTGGTGCACCGCGAATGACTTTCCAAAATTCATTCAGAGTAATCAAATTCATTATTCCTGGATATCGGAAAATGGTGCAGATGTGGGCTTGGTTGAGAAATTCCGCCACTTCAGCCAGCTGAATTGGATTGGATCGGTACAACTTGGAGTAATACTTTTGTGTTTTGATTGCCAATTCAGCTGGCGTATCTGCAATGGAATTATCTGATCTTCGCACCAGTGTGTAGGCCATGCTCTGGTGTGGTACAAAATTTTTTTTAAAAAATATGCAGTGCACTTGTCGCCTTTTGTGATGTGTTTGGCCCTGTACTGAACACAAACCCAATGTTTGTTTTGCCTTTTGAGCGCGTTGAGGTGGGCGGCTGCCTCTGCCCACTTCCAGCCCCATGCAGAGCTGTATCCTGTAGCTGGGATATTGGACTCCAGGTGTGCCAACTATGCCAGAGCGTGCGAAATGACAGCCGATGAAGCTCATGAGCATCTGGAGGGGAGGTGGCGAGAGTGGCAGATGGTATCATCTTTGAATGTTGCCCATGTGGAAATGGGGTCCATGCAAAACGGTGCAACAGACTCTTTTGCCAAAGTTGCTGACTCCACCCACGTGGAAAATCCTGGCAACGCGAGCTCAGAGGGGCGGATTTTGCACCAATGTGGGGCCTTAGCAGCTGTGACAGGTAGGTGGTAGGTTATTGAACCAGTCGATGGTCAGAGAATTCCATTTTTGTTGTTCTAAAGTGAGATATGTGGTGTTGGAATTTCGCCAGCGTAAGGATAAGGTCGATGTGGGACATGGACCTTAATTGGCTGTTGTGGATGTGGGGGCGCATCATGTTCTCGAGCAGTGGGGCTTGCCACAGCAGCGCATCCATTAGCCTGAGGGTGGCCTCTAGAACGCGAAGTTCAACGTGGCCCTGGGGGGCGTGGGAGGAGGAAGGCCACTGGTCCGTTGGAGTGTTTAGCCAGCAGTTCATGTCGCCAACTACGGAAGGGTCTGGGGGTAGTGGGAGGGATTTGACCAATGAGAAAGATTTCCAACACTCTCGTGCACCATTTGGGGCATAAATGTTGATGATAGCGTGTACCACGTCAGCCCACGAGAAGGTGGCAATGAGGACTCAGCCATTGAGGAAGGTTTCTGACAATAAAAATTTGAAAAACTATTTTTCTGAATTAGCACCCCACAGTGCTCTGACCAAAAGGATAGGGATGGGAGGAGCATTGTTTTCCAAGCTTCCTCGGAACCTTGTGGACAGTGGGACTCCTAGATGGCCAGGATATCCATGGGTAAATTGTGTTGTAAAAAACTCAGTTTCCTAGCCTGGGATGGGGAGGCCTTGAGTCCGGCGATATTCAACATCCCTAAAGTGAAAGTTTCCCCCATTGCGCCTTAGGTGTGAGGGGGTGAGCACCTGGGCCCACTAGCCTCCTCTAGATCCTCATGGGCCTTCACAGCAGTGCAGGTGTTAGCAGCAATGCTATCAGGATTTTTGTTAATTTTTGTGGAAAGTGTTGCGTTGGCTTTACCCTTCACTTTTTGTTTCCCCAACATCGGACGAATTTTTTGTGGTGCGGATAAGTTTGGTGCACCATTGAGCGGGTCAAAATTTTTTTTTCAGTTGGGATGGGCCTCAAGTCAGTTTCCTCCGGAGCTTGGGTGCAACAATTGGGTGAGATCAAGTCACCCATCAGATCCTCGGATTGAGTGGCCCAATTGGCATGGGCTTCCCAATCTGACTGGTTGATGGATTCTCAAGTTGCTTCTGCCGCAAAGGTTTAATGTCCTCCTAGTGTTGGGAGTGTGGGATAGCGGTGGTGGCTTTGACTGCTTCCTTGGCCGCGGCCCTGTGGGCCTGCTTGGCCTTTTTCTGCTCTTGCGGGGAGATAGGCTTTACCAGTAGGTAGCAGCCTTGTGCTCCCCATGGGAAAGCCTTTTTGGTGCTTGCGGTTGGTTCATAGTGCGCCTCTCCGCTGGCCATGGCCGCTGAGGGGTGCTCTTGGAATGTGACACCCTCCTTGGTGGGGCATGCATGCGCCTTATGGCTGAACGCGTCACAGTGGGTGCAGATGGGGGGCGCGCTGTCCACGGTCACCTGGAATGGGTGGGTGGTATGCCCTGCAATATCAATAAAAGTGGAGTGCGGGATCTGGCTTAGGTCCTTTGCAATCTCCTCAGTTGGGGTCAGAACTGTAGATGGCTTTGCTGGTGCACAGGTGTGGCATCAGCGTGAAGCATTGCATTTAGAAAGATTTTATTTCGCCATATATGGCGAGACCATCTTTCAAGTGTTGTTCCAAAATGTCACGTTTTACCGTAGTAGGCAAAAAGTCAAACGTGAGGAAAATTTGGTTTGATTTTGTCCATCTGGTGCATTTGGTTTTACAACCCATTGCCCTTTTATGAGGTCAACCACTATGCACACCGCAGCAGCCTCATCTGCTACCTCTTTGTTTTTTAAACCTAGGTTCAGCCAACCACATGACATGGAGTGAGATGCGATGTACACCGTGGTCGGAAAAAAAGTGTGCACATCTTCATAAAATTTTTCCATAAAGCCATTTGTTGGATGTCCAGAAACATGCGGACTCCGTATTCCACTGACAAAAGTGGCTGAGAGTGTGGCGTGTTGATGTACTGGTTGCATTGTGCTTGTCATGCGAGGATTTCTGGGGTATAGTGACCGCCAGTGTTTTAAAATTTTTGTCTATTCCGCTGGTTTCTCCAGGGCGTTTTTGAACGTTTGAGGCTGCGGGCTTTCCACCTGCTCCTATTACCTTACTTGCCCAACTGCTCTCTGACATGGGCACAGACTAATCTCCTCTGTGAGATTATCAAACTAGATTCAGACTTGAATTAAATAGGTTGCAAACGTGATTGCAATGAGAAAGAAAATTTTATTATTCTTCAACTTTGAAGTTAGTGATTTTATATCTGCATGTCATAAAAAATACACACAAGTATGTGAGTTTTAAAACTTTTTTCTGCTCAGTCTCACTTTTGAGTGAAGTTTTATGAAAAAGTTCATTTTACCACCACTATTTATCCACATCCATGTTCCTATTTATGCCCTCATATCCACCGCCTGCTGTTCCAGTGTGGGGCAGCGGTGCTCCAAAGCCTAGCGTTTTCTGCCCTGTGGGAAAACTCATTTAAGAAGGCTCAAATAGCCCGCTGACCTCTTCCAGCTGGTTTGTCCCCCATTGGACTTAGTGCTCCACCTTGTGCACTCACCCTTCTCACCCCCATCCTCTTGCCCTCCCCCATTCCAATATTTTGATTTTCTTCCATGTCAACTATGGTGTTTATTCCCATACGTTGACAAAGCAATAATCAAACTTGCCACCACTGCATTTGTACCAACTGGCTTTATCAATTTCCGCTCTTTTAAGGAATACTTCAACGGAGGCTTCCAGATGGAGGAAAACGCTGCAGCAGCGGCTTTGACTCCCCTAATTTACAAAAGCACTCCTATTAAACTACCCATACTTGCCTCCCTTCTGAAAACACACTGGTGGTGTCATTTGCGTCCTCCCTTCCCACCTCCCACACCAAATTTTGTATGAACAGTTAATGGCGGGGCTTTTGGATTATGGAACTCAGCCCAACCTCGTCTTAGCTGTTCCCTCTGGTGAAGAGTGCCTTGCCTTTTGTGCCACTGCCACCATAATCCCACACTACCCTGCCATAGCACAATAAATATCCCATGCTCATATTGCAGTAGTGCCAGAACATTTATTTGGGATCATGTTGATAATGGTTGCCAAATTTGTCCCCTCTGTTTTGGGTTTGACCATTCAAAAAATCTTACAAGCCATTTCCTCAGATGCGTCTTCTGAACCATTCTCAGCAGAATCTGATTGGGGAATTTTGTTTCCTTCTCCCACCCAACATTCTTGCTCAATGGGACAGAATGGAAAATCTGCCCCCACCAAATAATCTGACCACATTCACCTACCTTTATTCACCCAGCCAATCAGAGTCAGGCTTAGACCATCATTCACACCCAAGTATCCACCAATTTGCCCACCCTCAACTACTTAAATTCAGCCTCCACTATTCTTGTGAACAAGAATCATTTAGACCTATTGGATGAGGTTGATAAATCAGGTAAAATTATTACAAATAAGGAATCTGGTGAACCTCTTGGCCCATTTGATTATGAATGGGCCAAATTTTATATTTCTAATCTTGACAAAACCCTCTCGCCCAGATGCTTTGCTCCTAAACCAAATGTCATCCCATACCAAAGCGACCACCAGCTCACCTTAACAGCGGTGGCCTCTCCTCATTGCTCCACCTCCACAAAGCGGTGTCACAATCAGTTGATCAATTCCATGAAGCACTAAGCACAATCAACTTTCCCCTAATTTCCCCAAAGAAGCATAGGAGTAAATCACCAAATTTGCCACCGATGCCAATAACGCCAACATGCATGTTGCAAAACTAGCAGCATTCAACCCATCTGATAAAATCACCCATCAAAGTATAACCAAATTTGCCCAACTCCCAGATGCTCGCATTCAAGCTGAACACCATGTTGCAGATTTAGTTAAGGTCTTTCAAGATGATCTGGAGTAAGGTAACAATATTATCCAAATTCACCCCCACCACGCTGATGCCCCAACGCCATGGCTCTCCGCTTTAGTTTTCTTTTGCAACCATTATGATTCTGTCATGCGCAATAAGCCTGTAGAAGAGCTACCTGACCCCACTCACCCTATGCCATGGTTGGTTAGCGGTATTCCGCTCCCCACCTGGTTGGAGGTTTTGCTTTGTTTTAGTTGTTCCATTCGTTTGGTTCTTTTACTCATTGAGTATCAGTAATGTCAATCCCCTGGGTGACATACCTCAAATAAGCTTTAAATTTTATGTGATTATAACTAGAATAGAACAATGGACTTTTTTATTAAGAAAGAAAAAGGGTATAGCTCTTGTTAAAAAGGTTTAATAAAATCATCTTAGGCTAATAAATTACTATGATGCAGGATCTATTCATTTAACTGAGGTAAGCCGACCAGGGGACAGACATCACCGAATATATGTGAAACTAAGAGAATAACTAAGAAATATAAAAATTGGGCACCCCAGGGTACTCAAGTTACCCCTGTTGCCAGCGGGACTGCCAGGTATGGGGGTTGGTGCACTACTCCAAGGGGGTTTCCCCTGCTATGGAGCAGGTGTGAAGGAAAGGGTCTGAGTGGAGGAACCGGAGTGGGAACCATGATTCTATGAGCGCTTTTTGTCATGGTCTCATATTCTCATAGAGCCAGGCTTGGAAGTGCTCTAGTAAGTGGACATGGAATCTGTTAATAATCCCATGAATGGTTGGGACCGTGCCCTTGAACTCATCTAATGCAATTGTGTGGATTGTCCACATTGCAATGGGTATTATTAGGGAACGGAGGGTAGATGGGATTGGTGACTCGATCTGGAGCGCAAAGATATTCTTTGATATCGAGAATTCCTGTTCGTTTTGAATCTTGAGAAGGCGTGCGACTTCCTGCCATATAGCTTTGGTTGGGGGGCATGTTTCTAGGCGGTGATGTAGGGATCCCTCCCCTCCACATACTGCACATGTTTTGTGGAGGGAGTTGGAGCGGTCCGCCGTCCTATAGGTCCTTCTCAAACAGCGCCAGGCGTTTGCTCTTATCCTTGGTTGTAGGATTGGGTGGTGTGTCATTTTCCACATTGCTTTCTGTGTGGTTAAATCATAGGGAATGTCCAGCATATCTAAGTATTCTATCCTAGCTATTCTTGGGGTTGTTGCGAGCATATCCCTCTGGGGGTGGTTTTCTGGGTTTCTTATTTTGAATTGGGGGCTGAGTCGCCCCCTTTCCTGTATAGTACCCATGTTCTCTATGGTCCATCCCATATGTCAGATAGTTCAGAGGATATGTTTGAAATGAGGGAGGTTCCATGCGGACCCATTGCATTAGGGTACTTGGCAAGGTATGAAAGTAGTCTGGGTGGACTATGCGGGTTAGTTAATTTGAGCGCCTGTGCAAAGTTAGTCCTTGCTGCTCTGGACCAATGTTGTTGCGGGAGGTCTGGAGCAAGGATTTCCTTTATCCAGGTACCTAGGATGTGATTGGCATGGCTCTAAAAATCTATTAATCCCATGCCTCCGCTTAAGCGTGAGCCAAATAGTGTTTCCATCCGTATAGGAGGGTGAGAGCCAGGCCACAGCCAGCCCTGGTTAAGCGCGCGAATTGAGGTTATAAAGGTAGGTGAGAAGGCTATCGCATGGGCCTGGTACCACAGTAATGGGAGGATGAGCGAGTTAGCAACTGTAACTCGTCCTGTTAGTCCTGAGGTTCTTCCCTTGAGGGAGGCGACGCGTTTGGATACCCGTTATAACAGGTTACTTTCTATTGTCTCATTAGCATATCCCCCTGAATCTAGCCAGATTCCAAGGTGTCAAACAGGAGTGGTGGTGGGAGGTGTTGCAAAGGGTAATATAATTGGATTTTTTCTTCGAGTGTTGGTGTGAGGTTCTGATGATCTGGCCCAATTGTTTGTGTATTTGCCTAAAAGGATGATTTCTGTCTTTCTTTTGTTGAGCTATGCATTGCTCACCTTGGAGTATTCCTCTAGAGTGTGTTCCAGCCGTCGGGCATCTTCATTGTTTGCTATACCTGCTACGCAGTCATCTGCAAAGGCCAGTATCTTGACTGTTGGTTGTCCTTGTGCAGTTATCCCCATGAGACGTGAGTCAGTTACTCAGATGAGCGGGTCAAAGCTGAATTTGTATAGCAGTGGGCTGAGAGGATCCCCTGTTTGAGCCCTCTGTGTGGTTTGATATTGTTAGGAATCCAGGGCCGCAAACAGCCATGGTTGCAGATTCTGTTAGGAGCATCGCCCATTTTATGAATCTTGGTGGGAGTTTGAAGGCATGTAGACATTCTTTTAGGTATGGCCAGCAACACGGTCATACGCCTTTTCCTGATCCAAGAAGACCAGGGCACCAGTTGCTTTGGATTGGCAAATGTTTGCAACAGGGTGTATGTTGTTCCAGATTGAACACCCTGGTATAAACCCAAACTGGTTGGGTGATAGGGCGTCAGATGCAATTGCGCCTAATCTAGCTGCTAGAATTTTTGTTAGAATTTTTGTGTCAGTGTTGGAGAGTGCAATTGGGCGCCAGTTGGCCAGGTCCAACTTGTCACCCTTTTTATACAAGATTATAACGTAGGATTCATGGCCTCATGGTAATAGGCGTGTTTTCAACAAACTCTGGTTCATTGACGCCAATAGGAGGGGGTCAATTTGTTGAAAATATTTTTTGTAAAATTCGTAGGGTATCCCATCAGGCCCTGGGCATTTCCTACATGGTGCACCACGAATTGTCTCCCAAAGCTCCTCCCATGTAATAAAGAATAGTATGTTGTAATTTGGTGGTGTACTTTGTATCTTGGCAGTTTGAATAGATTCTTTAATTTTTTGTGGATCTGTTGGCATATCATGATATAATTCAGTGTAATAGCGGTGTACTTCTGCCTTGAACTCCTCAGGGTCAGTTGCCACAGTGCCGTTGGTCTTGCAGACCTGTGTGCACATGGGCTGGTTTCCACAGGAGTGGAATTGGCGGAAAAAATATGTTGAACAGGTTTCGCCTTCCATTATGAACTTACCTTTGTTCAATACTTTGATTCTGTGTTGGTGTTCAAAGATGAGATTGATAAGTCAGGCTGAAATTTCTGCCCATTTGCGTCCCCAATTAGGGCTATAGCCAGATCTTGGAGTATTTATTTCCAGATGGTCTAGTTCTGCCAAGGTACACTTGATTGTGGCTGTGTCCGCGGTGTACTTGCATGATGCAATATATCAGGTTTTGTTGATTAAATTTTTTTGAAATTTTCCCATGTTCCAATGGGATCTGAAGTGAATGGGGCTGTGAATTCTGGGTTTGTAGCCTTGTTTTCAACCCAGTCAGATATCTCAGGCAATCTTATATTTGATGGGTGAAGCTTTCTTCAAGGCGACACCTGTGTGTGGGATTGGGTTGGCGCTAACTGCACCATAACTAATCGGTGATCAGAAAAAATGATCTTTTTTGTTGTAAATTTTGGAGATTCTTGAGTGGTGGGATTGTGGGATGAGGATGTGGTCAATATGACTCATCGATATGAGCAGTCCCTCACATATGTTAGGTCTTGTCATATGTGGAAGGATTGGTATATTGGGGGGAAGAGCATCCTGTAAGCCAAGATATGCCTTCATTGTGCGATATTCAATGTGTTTAGGTGGGTATCCCCTGGGATTAGGCCATCAATCTATATTGGGGTTATCCCAGCAGTTAAAATCGCCTAACATAATGATATCTGGTGGGAGAGTGATAGTAGGAATGTTTTCAAGAAATTTTTTTCTCTCAGTTGCAGTGCATGGTGCATAGATACATGCTAACGAAATTATTTCATCTTGGCATGTGATTGTTGCTACCAGGACTCGACTGTGCAAGTGTGATGATGAATTTGTAATTTTGAATTTTTTGTTGTTTTGGACTATCACCCCACAGTGAGATGTCCATACTGATTGTGATGGTGCGACCCTGGTTGACCAGGATTCTTCTTCCCCTTGTAGGCAGTGGGTTTCTTGAATGGCCAAGATGTCTAAAAGAGGTTTTCTCAGGAATGCCAGCTTTTTGGCTTGGGACGTATGAGCCCTGGCTCCTGCAATGTTTAGCATCCCTATTGACACTGAGGTGCCCGCAGCGCCTCAGGAGCGGTTGGGAGGGCCCTCTGGCCCTAACCAAGTGCAGCTCATTTTGGCCATGCTCAGCATCTGTACTCCAACTCTTTCACCGCCATTGTTGGTTCCCTTGATATGACCCAATGATTCAAGGGAATTGCGGTTTTTTGCATTTGCATCAACTTTTCCTGCACAGGTCTCATGTTGATTTGATGCAAGATGTTGATTGGATTTTATATTTTTGAGGTTCAACTTTGTTGCATTGTGCACCGCAAATTCACCCAAATTGCGGTTGCATTGTTCCTCAGTATGTGCATGACTGATGAAGCTTTGTGGCTCAGTCTGGTTACTGTGAAAAATTTCAACCTGGGCATATTGCTCTGATTGGTTGGTTCAGTGAATATATGAAATATCCTCCTGAATTTGTTTGTGGTTAATGGTGGATTCTGCATTTTCTGCCGCTTCAGCCGCTGCTCTCTTGCGGGCTTTTTGTGCTGCTTTACGCTGTTTACTTATAACTGGGTCCACGATGGAGTATAGTCCATCTTCACCCAGCGGATTAGGTGGTGGCCATCAGTCATTTTGGCGAAATTTTCATTATCTTCGTCCATAGTTTCTTCACAAAAATCATTTTCCATTAAGCCCTCTTTTACAGGGCATGCATGTTCCTTGTTGCCCAGTGAGCCACAGTGGTTGCAAATGGGTGGTGCGCGTTCCGGTGTAACTTGGAATGCAGTTGACTGGCCCCCATCTGCAAAGTGAAATTCTGCTGCGCGGGGAATTCTGGATAAATCCTCTTCCACTTCTGGGAAGGGGTTGATTACAGCAATAGCTTTGCCCGTGCACAGGTCGGGCATTAAGAAAAATCGCTGTAATTTGAGTTGTTGGATTTCTCTGTAGGCCACAAGACCTTTGCAGAGCTCCTCCTTGATTACCTTACGAGGAAGGTTGGTGGGGAGTGAGTCAAAGGAGATGAACAAAGTTTTCGCTTTGTTCCATCTGGTGCGCGTGGTGCACACAATTTTTGCCCTCAGGGAGGGCAATTTCCACGCAGATTTTTGCTGCGGCATCAGCTTCATCGGCTGTTTAAAAACCAATATCAATCCAGCTGCAGCCCATGTTGTTGGTGGCTATGTACACCGCGTGAGGGAAAAGTGAGGGCTGTGCCTCACATGCTTTCTCCCACAGGGTCGGTGACTCATACCCAAGGAAGAGTCTGATCCCATGTTCCACCTTTGACAAAGGTTGGTTGAATTGAATGTACATGTACTGCGCGTGATCTACAGTAAATACCATAAACCCAGATGGTGTCTGAGTTTGCAATTTTTTTATGGCTTGGGTTCCTGGTCCCCCTCCAGGGCGTTTCTTGCCCTTAGTTGCACCATTAAGCACACCGCTTGCTGTGACGCTCGCCCATGTTGTATTATTTTTGTTATTAAAGTCGCCCATCTTTCCTGTGTGTGATTATCCAAATTTGCTGTTTGAATCAAATCATAGTAACTAAGTGATTGTTACGAGAAAAAAAGCGATGCAGGATTTATTTTTAATCTGGAGTAGAGGCTTATATAACTAAGATTTTTCAGGGGTAGAAGCTTAACTAATAAAATTTTTATAAGGATATGTACTTAACATAGGCAAATCATATCTCTAAGATTATATGATGAATGCATGAACTTGATTTATTAGCAAGTTGTTTCTTAGTCATAAATTTTCAACTGAACTAAAGTGCAAGTGAAAAGAACCTCTGAAGGTTATGTCAATAAGTTCATTGAGAAAAGGCTCAAAAATGACATGGCGTTCAAGGTTAGAGTAATGCGGCGTCTAAGGTGGTTTATCATATGTTCCCAATATCTAAAAGAGATATTATTATTTACAAAGTAGTCTAGATAGTATAGGAAGTAATTTTCAAAGTTCAAAATTTTTAGTGAGCTTTTTATAAAGATCATTAAAAGCATGGCTTGTCTGGGCTCCAAATAATCAGATTAGATGTCAAAATTAAGTTCTGTAATGTTGGGACAAAAGCACAATACCATAGAAAAAATCAGAATATCACTGCAGACAATCTATACATCAACTGTTAGTAAACTACATTACAAAATAACAGATTTGAAATTTACAGTCTTTTTACTTATTGGTGTTGATATACTATACAAAATAGAGAAAACAATATAAAAAAGTACAAATTATATAGATATCAGAGGAGAGTATTCAATTAAGGTCCAATAAATTTAATTTAAGCTTGTAAACTTTTCTAATTAATCTTGATCTTAGTTCTCCAAATTTGCCATTTTTGAGTATAACGTATATTGAGATTTCCTTCATAGTAGGGTCATTGTGGTTGTACCTGCTACTAACATCAGACATCTGATGTGCCAAAGAAAGACTTGGCAACCATTGGGGACAATCTAATGCTCACAATAGCATACATAGTCCACAGGATAATGTTGTTTTAAGGATTTGCAAGTATAAACTACTGGAAGACAGGTGAGGAATGTGTTAATTAATAACCATTGTACCCACCCCAGATACTAAGCTTAGTACCAGTAGCAGCCTTTTCCATATTTCCCAACTTAAAAGGTCAGTTGTCCATGAGTGGGGGTGGCTGCGTTGGAGCCTCTAGTCCATGATCAAAACTTTATTGGGACTGGCCTGGAGGCGCACTTGATATTGGGGAAGATTGTTGGTGCATCCCCATTACTGCATCCTCTGGTATATTTCTCTATTTCCAATTCTATTGTTTGGCTCTCTCCAAACTCCCTTTGGTTGTGAAGGGTAATTATGATATGTAAGTATTCTGATCAGAATATAAGTTGGCAAGAGCACGGTCATAGTTGAGAAATTGACATTGCAGTTCTCCAGGGTGTGTCTACTAGTTTCCTTCATTGTTTAAAGCTAGTAAAGGATCTACCAGTGAGGCATGCACTGCCATAAATAAGGTAAATAAATAGGTCCCTTCCCTAGGCCATGGAATTTTTGTTAAATGGGGAAGAAGTTTTAGGAACTTTGGTGTATTTTAAAGCCTTTGTTCAGTAAAATTGTTTCCTGATATATTAGGTAGATTTAAAAATAAACCAACAACCTACTTTGGCAGTGAGTTGGGATTTATACTAGTGTGTGAAGGGATGGGAAATATTTGTGAAAATTTGTTAAAACTGTAGGTGCTTGCACTCAACTTGATCTTCTGAAATAGGTACCAATTGTTAAAACTGGGGATTTGATCTCTCGTTCTTAATATATCTTGCTTTGGCTCCTTTGTTTAACTGCACAGGTTCCTAATATGTGCGTTGTTCAACTTGTTGATTGTATAATATAATGGGCAATAGTATTATGAAGACTAATATTATAGTTAAGCTGATAGCCAAAATAGTAATTAAGTCCAACGCCAACCTGTTACCTGTCCTAATATTGACTTCTTCTCAAATAATAAGCAACTCTTCCCTATTTCGTCTAGTAGAACTTAACCTAAGATAAGGTTCAAAGGTTCTTCTTTCTTTTCTGTCACACAAAGCCTGCGGAGATCAACAATAATATAGACAAAGGATATTCTTATCTTTCTTTCTCTATTCATAGAGCAGACAGTCTAAATTATAAAACTTTATTGAGAATTATATATTCAATCAGATATAGACTGTTTTATTATTGTCCAAGAAGAATTTGTAAGAAAATTAGTGCATAACTCTTTGGTTGGCACCCTAATTGGGAATGGCGGCTGTTGCCTATGAATCAACCCTCTAGGGTCACGCGAAACAATGATCTTCCTCCTCAAATATAATTAGGTTCTCTCTTCTCTACTTGACCACAACCTCTTCTGAGTTGAAATGAGAACATGTCCCAACACCCATACTCAACTCCCATCAAATTTACCCTATTCTAGTAACAGCCTGCTTAGGTAATGAAACTCTTACCCATAAACAGCAGATTTCAATCCAGAAAAGGTTAAATCAAAAGTTGCTCTATGACAGTGGCATTACTTGTCAGCAACTCATAAACCCTTTTGTCAAATTGGAAACTTAACCTAATAACCATCTAGTACTAAAAAAAGAAACTTAACCTGATTGACTCCTAAAAGTCAATTACGATATTGATAATGAAGTCAACACCCTAATTGCTTGTTTATTTTTAGGTATCATACCAATAAAACATTCATCAATCTGGCATATTTTAATCAGCAGATTAATAAAAATTCGCTGGAATATTTCTCCAAATAGTATTTATTGTATATTTAATAAATAACTTTAACATCAACTAGTGGGATGAATCCCCTAGTGGACCATCAGATTAATTATAATTAATAAGCTGGGTAATGTGGGCAATAATCTAAAACAATATCTATGAAAAGGATAATGACATCAATGAATCAAAAAACTCTGAAGAATTTCCAATGCTGCCCTATGGTTTTGATGTTCTTCTTAGGCCTTGTACTTGGACACGTCAGCTTGCTCATACAGCACGTTGATTTGGGGCTCTTACATGCCTTTAGGGTGGTATTTTTTCTTATCTTCTCCAGGCTGCCCTAGAGGTATAAGTTTTCTCAGTTACTGCTTTCTCTGTCCAGCAATCTTTTTGTCTGTGGACATTTCACTTAATAAAGTGTGGATTCCTCTCCATCTTGGAGTTCAATCAAAATCCACTGAGTATGTTGCAAACATTGCTGCATATATTCTTGATTTTTCTAGAAAAACTTTCATGTACTCTGTAATAGCAAAGGGTGAGGGGATTGTTTGTTAGTTTCTAATTGGTGTGGGTTTAGTCTAAAAGGAGCGGTGGTCACCCAACACTCAATGAGGGTGTGCACAAAGTCCTCTATTTTTATCAGCGATAGGGATCATGGGTTGTTCCCTTATTGCCCAAAAAGGGTGTAGAGTCTTGTCCATAATAATAGCTGCAGTGGGAACTTGTAAGTCTGTGGAAGCGCCCCCTCCATTTGGACCAGGTGGCGTTCCCTTTCCCATCCAAAAAGGTTCAAGAAGGCCAGCTGCTCCTCTCATCTCTCAGAGCACCCTCACCAATGTGGCTGACGAGCGGTGGGTAACAGCTTACCCTTTGAGGACCCCACCTCCTACCCCAGTAATAACTTAAGCCTAATTGGCACAGAGAATTTGGAAATTTGTGTCAAGATATTGGAGAATTGGCACCCACATGAGGTGAAGGGGTCAAATGAGGGTGAGGGCCATAAGCCTTCAGCATCAGGGCCCAACAGAACAAAATTATTGGCAACAAAGCATGATGACCATGTGCCTTTGGCAGAAAAAGCGTCCAATGGTGAATCTTTTGTACTCTCACTGATGGCATTGGGCTATTGATAGAAAGCCACTGTTATCTAGGAACCCTCTCCAAAAGAATCAAATTCTTTGTCTGGTAAATCTCTCCTGGTCAAACGGATGCCAGAGCAACCAGGTGTGGGAGGGTTGGGTGCTCCAAATCCATTCCTGACTTCTGGGACTGCCCCAATGTGGGGTGGCCTTGGGAGGCTCCCGTTTCACATTGGGCAAGAAGCCATCACTCAAATTGTCAAAACCATGGTAAATACAGAATTTGGGCGTCCATGGATGAACTGACAATGACTTGGCCCACAGCCAATACTTTTGAATTCAGTTCCAAATAATTTAGTTTTTCCCATCACTAAAAGTTTGCTAGGTTAGGTCAAATCTCAAGGTCTTCAATCCTGCACTTTCCTAAGCTATTGTCATTTATTTAACCGAGGTAAGCTGACCAGGGGGCGGACATTACCAAACTAAGAACTTAAACTAAAAACTAACGTAACTAATCAATTCAAACAAAACTCCCAAAATGGATAGATTTAGCGAAACACACCAAACAAAACAACCAACTAGGTGGGCAGCAGAGACCGCTTATCCCTCCATGGAAGAAGGGAGAGGGGATTGGGGGCTCATCTTTGGCAGCAGCTTCCTCTTCCCAAAGTAGGGTGCATGTCAAGGCAGATAGCAAGGGCATCAGGGCATTGGTGACATGTGGTTTATTATCTTCAATGATTGGTACTTATGAGTAATTGCCAACCATAAAAATGGCAGTGATATATTAGGCTAAAGCTTTTTTTGGTTCTAATGTGGGCGTCTGGTAGTTTAATGAACGTGGCAATATTATTTTGGGTAATCTTAGCTTTTGATTCCATGCTACAGTTACCACATTCTGGATAGCGTTGATGAAATTTTTTAGTAAATGTTTCACATTAACCTTACTTTTTGAATTAAGATTTTTGGGGATAACAGGAGTTGGAATTCATCCAGTGAGCGCCCCAATGATTTGGTGGCAGTTTGAAGAGGAGACAATCTGTTGTGGCAGCTGCTTCTTTTGCAAACTGGTGGTAGCTGTAGAATGATTCGGCATTTGGCTGTGGGGCATATAAATGAGGGGAAATTCTGCATCCCATTTTACATTACAGAACTGGTCGACTTGCAGCGATGGTTCTTCAATGATATTACCTGATTCATTGATTTCATCCAAAAACTCCCATTGGTTCTGGCTGAATTAAATTGGGGAATTGGCGTATGGTTGAGTATTAGTTGATTCATTGGAGGCTGCATGGGATTGAACTGGGGTCCAATCTTGCGCTCGATTGGAAGAATCAAGTGTGGCACTGGGGCGAGGTGGAGGCTTATTGGTGGCTGCAGGCGTAGCTGCAGAAACAGGCTTTGGGGGAAGGGAGGTAGGATCATACCCCATACTGAACTGGCACAAGGTGGGTGGCGGAATGGTGACCATCAGATGAAACAACAGCACCGTCAGAAGCAGCTAGGGATGGGCACTTGCGTTTTGAGGGGTTAACTTTAAATAGGATGGACAGATCATTCATCCGCCTTTGACGCGGGCCCATAATGGATGTTTGGGACAGGGGGGATAGCGGCGTGAGGGGGAATTGATGTGGCAATTTTGTTTGTTTCAGGGCTGATTGTGGCATATGCCCAAGGCCCAGCAAGGCGTGTGGCCCCATTTGGGACCACAAATTGCAAGATGAGGTTGGAGTCATAGGCTGCCAAACCTTCCATCAGCTCCTGGTGGAGCACCTCAGGGGAAGGCGGGTGGGCAAACCATAAAACTGAACCACCAAAGTGGTGTCCGCTGGGAGCTGGGTCTGAGTTGTTGAGCGAGGAGTATCTTGGAAGACCAAGGGCACCGTTGCCACGGTGGTAGCATTGGCTTCACGGGTGAAACCAAGTTCAAAATACCCTTATAGGGGCAGAATTCAATAAAACAGTCGGGACGCATCACTGCCTGAGCCATTTAATTAATGGCTTGGTCATTGTAGGGGAAAAGTTTCCCATATTTGACCCAAAGGCTGAAATGCATGTTGCTCCATGGGAGCACTAGGGGGCAATGGGGTACCACTTGGGTTTTAGCAAGGTGGGAATCGAGATCCTTGGGAGGGACATATCATCCCAGGGGTTCGGTATGTCTGGGCGAGCCATTCTGAGCGCGTTTTCCTGTTGGATGGAAAATGGCAGGGGGGGGGGGTTCGCCACTGCCCCACACTGGGGCGGCCAGTGGGGATTCTGATGACATTGGAGCAAAATTATGGCAGGCGATTAATTTTTACTTTTTAACTTTATAAATTTCTTGGAAAGTTACACTGAGTGAAAAGAGAGCATTTCCTAAGCTATTCTTTAATAGATTAGTTGTTTATGCAGTTGTAACTTACTTTGAAAATTTATTGTTGATTCTCTTATATTAAATATATTAAAAATCTTCCTGAGCTCTAATTTATTTTTTAAGTTAGAATTTTTCTTTGCTGAACCTCTGCAACATCTGCAACGTGGCCTCTCAGGCCTTATATTGACTGGGATACCCTGGTTATGTTATTATCTCTGTTCCCCACCGCAGTCAATTGTGACTATCTTGTCAAGAACTTTGTAAAACTTTCCCAATTGCCAAGTAAATCCACCATAATTCTCTTAGTTTTTTATAGCAAAACTGTCACTGGTTCAGGCAAAATTTCAAATCATCGCCAATGTTGTAGTACCCATTTCTCCCTTATGAAAACCAAATCACCAACCCAATCTCGCAACTTTCTATGCCCAGGCCCATTGGCCCTGGGGCTGCAACAGCCTGGTTTCTTGCCAGGTTGTTTTTTACTTTTTCAGCCCATTGGCATTCAGTTGTTACTTATCTCACAGCACATTTAAACGTCATTCAATCTACAATAACCCTGGCATTCTGTCTCGCCTTTTGGGTGCTTCTGCATCCTGACTGGTATGACATTCTAAACTTTATCTGCCGCTTTATACTGACATAATTGACCATTATTTGTTTCCAGACATTTCTGCATTCCTCATCAAGATGGGCGCAGCAGTGGTCACCCTTTAACAGATGAACGTGCAGTCAGTAGTCTGCCTTCTTTTGGTTGTTTACTCAATATCCAGATTTGTGAGCAGCTCCCAGATGGCTTTGGAGGAATTCCTCATGGTTGTATTGTACCATTGCCCACTATTTTCCCTCAGCCCGCCCTCAAGTTGTAAATACAGATGTTCCCTCCCACTAAATTGTGAATCAGGTCCTTGACGCCCTCAATGAGGTGCAAATACGATCTGCCATCACACTAAACAGTGCCTCTTCACTGAAAAATGCTCATCAGGGTGTTGTCCTTTTGGATGAGGTTGAAGGTGAAGTTCACAGATGGGTGCGAGGTCTTTTGCATTCTGCTATTTGGGCAGGTGGCCCCACCTCATTGTTTGCAGTAGTGTCGGCCACATTTAAATCTCCTGTACCACGTTCTTATAGATTGTTCCAATAATTCTCTGTGATAGTCAAATCCCCTAGCATGGTTTCTTTAGTCACAGCCTTCCTTGAGCAAGCCCTGGCACTGGATCTCCCTGGAGATGTACTTCAAGCAATTTCATAAACTGCGTTGATCCAGTTTTGCTCATCACCTTGTTTATTCCACTCTTATGGAAACAGTGGATCAAATTTGCAATGCAGCGACTTCCAAAAATGCAGCTCTACACCACATTTCCCACCCTCAAGATGGGACTTTATGATTAGATTTGATGACTTGGCATCAGATTCTGAGCCCAGCGTCAAATCAGTATCCATATTGGTTCCAGGGCATGATGCCACCCCTGCGTTCAAGTTAGTTTGCTCCATATTACCTGCCTGTAAGTTGACGGAAGACCAGCCTGGGCAGGAAGTGATCCAACCTCTTGTTTATTAAATGAGTTGGGTCAACCTTGGGACAGATTACTACACCAAGTTTTTTAAGCCTGTGCTGGTTTCAAACTTGTTTCAATCAAAACCCAACCCAAAGTGGAGCAGGAACCACCCCGCTATGATACCCAATCCTATGATCCAACCTCTTATTTGCACCACTTTTTCTTCAATAAAACAACCTGCTCTTCCACCTGATTATGTTGCAATCTCTTCGTTGTTGGTAGAATTGACCACATCTGCCAGATATACAGAATTAAGCCTTCTTTTTAAATTCAATGAAAATTAGAATTGGGGCACACCAAGTGTTTTTTGAGGCCTTAGTTGACACTGGAGCAGCGGGCAACATCATGAGTCTGGAGTTGGCCCAGAAGCTAGATATGGATTTTAATCTGGTGCCAGAAGTGTTGGTCACCTTTTCAGCCTCCCAGCCATTGTATAAAGTATGGCGTTCAGTACTCTTCTCAGTTAATCAGTTTAGTTTTTGCAATAGCTTCTCAGCAATGACTAACCTCGTGTTCACAGTAATTTGAGGTGTGGGTTGGTGGCGTTGGCAGCATGTGAGAATCCACCTGGAATCTAACATGCTGTCTTTTCCAACGGTCAGGTTGTGGGCGAGTTCCCATTTCTGGACACCCTCAATAAAGCTCTAAGCCATGGATATGTTACTACCCTTGTTTCTCCTGTAGGTCTTCTGCAGGTCTTTCCTGCAGCGTCGATGAGCTCCTAGAGCATTTTTGATTTAAAAAAGGCTAACCGCCTTCCCCTACATAAGGAATTCAATTCAATTTTTTTTGACAACGGTGGAGGTGTTGAACATGAACTACCAGCTGTACTTACATACAGCAGAGGAGGAAGCTGCCCACAATGCATGGTTAGATGACATGCTTAAGAAGGGTTCGTTGTTTAAGAAGACATCCCCTGTTATCTCTCTACTGTCTTCGCCAAGAAATCATGTGGTTCACTTCATCCCTGCGTGGATTACAGCTACCTCAACAATATCATAGTCCATGACTCCTACCCACTACCCTTGGAACAAACAATTGGACAAGCAATTGCAAAGTCACAAGTGTTTCAAAACTCATCTAGTAATGCTTCAATCAAATTTGGGTGGTAGAAAGTCAGTAATGGCTTATGCTATTCAGACTAGACGAGGCATATTCTAGCTTTGAGTGATGCCTTTTGGGATGAAGAATGTGCCTGCAACCTTCCAAAGGATGATTGATAGTGTGCTAGGTGACCTCCAGTTCACCTGCGCTGTTGCATATACTGATGACATCTTGGTACACTCTCCCTCCCCCTAACAACATGCGAGAGACTTGGAGGTGGTAATGGCTATCCTGCATATGGCTGTTTTGTTTATCAAGACGTCAAAATGTGAATTTTATTTGGAAGAACTCACCTTTTTGGGTAATCTCATCTTAAAGATTGGTACGCCATTCCGCCCAGAAAACTGGATGACACCTGCAAGTGGAAAACTCCAATGACTCAGAAGCAACTGAGAAGCTTCTTGGGCACCATAATCTTCCTGAAAAATTCTCTCCTGCACTCTTGCAGTTGGCCGCCCCACTTCATCCATTCACGGAAAAAACATACCATTCCACTGGACGCCCAAGTGCTAGCAGGCATTTTAAATGATTAAGGAGGTGTTCTTGTTGCCTCCCATCCTGAAGCATAAAGACCTTTCCAAACCCTATATTATAGCATGTGATGCGTCTTATGCTGCAGTAGGGGCTGTCTTGCTCCAAGAGCACGAGGGGTTGGAACACCAATTGCTTACTTTTCTCATAAAGTTTTCTACCACCAAGCAATCCTGGGCCATCTATGACAAGGAGTTGGCAGTCGTGTCATGAACTTTGACCCACTGGCGGTACCTCTTACAAGGCGCTCAGCATGATCTTATTGTGTTTACAGACCACAAAGCTCTCGTCTATTCTGCAAGCCACAGAAGTTGGCGCACTGGCAGGCCCAAACCTAAGGAACTTGTGCAGCTTTAACTTTAGATATAAGTTTGTGAAAGGAAAGTTAAAATTCCTTTCTGATTTTCTAAGTTGCAATCCCGCACTTTGCTCAGTTGAATCAGATGAGGTGGATTTGGTCACAGCCATCCTTTCAACTCAAATCTTGGCCATAATTCCTCCCATGGTTTCAGTAACAGACTTAGCTCTGGACGCATCTTTGATTTTGTGAGTCTTAGCAGCGTAGATGGCATGTGCAGAAGGGTGGATTTTTGGAGTGGTTGTCCCTCCCAAATTCAAAACATTTTTTATTCTCTGGCCGAGGGCCTCATCCATTTTAGGTTGTGGGTGTAAGTTCCTCCCCTTCTCTAAGCTGAAGTCAGTCAAGCTCATCATGATCCTATGCAGTTGGTCACCTGGGGAATAAGGAATACATTGATTTAGTAAAGCGTATCTTTAACTAGAAAGGCTCATTGAAGGAAGTTCTAGCATATTAGCTGACTGTGTGACTTGCTCGTGGGCCAAATTGGACAATTCTGGTAATAATGGCCTTCTTCACCCCTCGCAGCAGGCAGATGAGCCATGGACAACGATGTCCATGGACTTTATTGTCAAGCTACTCAGATCCAAGGTGTTCACAGCAGTCATGGTGGTTGTAGGCCGCTTCACTATCTTCCTGATTATCCCAGGATCTTCTGCCATTACTTTTGAAGAAACAGTCTGACTATTTATGTACCATGTATTTTTGATGTTCAGACTCCCACAGGAAATTGTCAGCAACTGTTGGACCCAATCACAGCGTGATTTTGGAACAAGCTTTTGGCAATCTGGAATATCATGCCCTGTTGCTCCACTGCATAAAATTAACAATTGGATTGCCAAAATGAATGAGTCAATCAGATCTTGGAACAGTAACTGCGATGCTATGCTGCAGCCGCTCATGATACCTGAGCGGATAATCTTCATCTCACACATTTTGCATATAATAACGGAATACATGCATCCACGGGCTTTTTCACATATGAATTGTCCTTGAGGAATAACCCATCATTCTCAGTTGGTCCATGCCTTCGCCTATAGGTACCAGCTGCAGCCAATCATGCTAAGCACATTCATGCCGCTCAATCCTTGGTTGGGAGCACTTGACCAAGGTCATAGGTGATTATGAACTATTAATGGATTGGAAGCGGCTCCTGGTGCACAAAATAAAGGTAGGTTAACATGTCATGCTCATCACACGCCGCTTGCACATGCAGGTGCCCTCACATAAGTTTTAAGTAAACGCTCAGGCCCCCATTCAGTGGAAGAAGATTTGGGGAATGGTGCCTTTCATTTAAAATTTCCGCCCCACTGGAAGCAACATACAGTCTTCCATGTCTCTCATTTGTCTCCATTCAAGGGGGAGTTCTCATTGGAAATGGAGCCCATCATGATTAAGGGCGCGGAGGAAGCTGAAGTTGAGGTCACCTTGTCTTCCTGACTATCATGCCTATTTGTCCAAGATTCTAATTTTTGTGGAAAAGCTATCCGGCATATAAAATAGCTGGGTTGGCACTCGGGACTGTGCCAACTGCTCAGAGCTTGTCAAGGTCTTACACACTACCCATCATGATGCTCCTCGCCCTCCCCCAAAATTGCTATATAATGGCGATCAAGTTTCCAAAGGCCCATAAGAATGTGTTACTTACTCAATTTCCCAGTGATGGCTCTCCCCTTTGGTGAAAGGGAAGTGTTAGATTATTAACCAGGTGATATTTCTCACATATTAATGAAATAAGTAAATTAATTAGTTGAGGACAATTGCTGACTATTTTACTAGTTTTGAGATTATATATTTAATAAAATACCCCAATTTGTGCTCCTCATTTCGTTTGAGTGAACTGTCTTGATCTGAAGAATCAAGAAAGTAACAGGGGTCATCCCCAATAGGAAATTGGTGGGTCTTGATACTGGTGACTGAGGCTGAGGATGTTGAGATAATTAGTATTATCAATAAAAACGGTGAATTGCTTAAATTTGACGTCAAGTGTATTAGGAAAGAGTCCCAATAGAGTTTTCAGTCAATTTTGACACCAGCAACTTTTTTCCAAGGATGTCAAACCAAATGATAGCCATTAGAAAGTTGAAACACTATTTTGACTTCACGGAGTATCAAGAATAATCCCCAACAGCATTTTGGTTTAATTCAACGTTAACGAATTATGCTGAGGATTTCAGTATACTTAATTAAGCCTATGACAAATCAAGGATCAACATAATCATGGACTTTGAGATGATGAGTATTTCCAATGAGAGTGCTGACGAATGTTAAGCAGGGAAAATTGCCAGTGAGTGCTGACAATGCCAGCAATAAATGCTTATGACGTGGACAGGCAAGAAATGCCTATAATTAGTTAGATCTTGCTCTTAATAAAAATATTACCTTTTTTCCTAACTTTATTAAGTTTTAAGTGGACAGTGCTTTCCTTAGCTGTTAGTTGTGGGCTGGAGATCCCCAGAGGTTAGGTGCTGGAATAAACAGCTGGAGTGGTTGGCACAACCAACTCACAACTTTGAACTAGACAGAAACCCAGCGGTAAATTAATCAACTAGCAGCAAAAATGATGAAATGGAATGACTTAAGGGAGAGAAACCTTGAGGGAGCCAATAGAGGACGCTGAACCACAATCATTGGACAATTCCCAGGATAGGATATCTGAGCCATAACGAACGGTCAAGCCTCAGAAGGAGAAGTTTTTGGTCTGCTGGTCTGGTGTGTTGCCCTGGAATTTTATAGGTAAAGGTCACCAATGATTGTGAAAGAGCAAGGGACAGCAGTCTTCATAGTGTTTGTCCTGGCACACTAATGGAGTCACCTATTATTGAGAATAAAAAAATTCTCAACAGGAAGGAAAATGTAAGTCTGGGGAGTGCCCCCTTTATTTAAACTGGGTGGCGTTCCCTTTCCCATCCAAAAAGGTCCAAGAAGGAAGCTGCCCCTCTCATCTCCCAGGAAGACCTCGCCCATGTGGTGGACAAGCATTGGGTAACAGCTTACCTTTTAAAGATCACACCATCTATCACAGTATTAACTTCAGCCAAATTGGTATGGCAAATTAGGAAAATTTGTGTCAAGTTAATGGAGAATTGGCACCCACATGTGGTGAAGGAGTCAAATAAGGTTGAAGGCAACAAGCCTTTGGCATCAGGGCCTGAAATCACAAAACTATTGGCAACAGAGTCTGACAGCCATGTATCTTCAATGGAAAAAGCGTGAATGTCAAATCTTTAGTAACACTCTATGATGACATTGGGCCATTGGTAAAAATTGCCGTCAGCTTAAAACCCTCTCTTAAAGAATCAAATTCTTTATATGGTAAATCTCTCCTGGTCAAACTGATGCCAGAGCAACCAGGTGTGGGTGGTTTGGGCGCTCCAAACCCATTCCTGGCTTCTTGGGATTACCCTTAAGTGGGTAGCCTTGGGAGGTTCCCATTACCCATCAGGTGAGATGTCATCACTCAAATTGTTAGAACCATGGTAAATCCAAATTTGTGCGTCCATATATGAACTGACAATGACTTAGCCCACTTCTGATACTTTTTAAGTCAGTTTTAAATAAGTTAGTTTTCCCCCCTCACTTAAAATTCGCCAGGTAAGGTAAAAACTTGAGGGCCACTATCTTGCACTTACTTAAGATATTCCCTAATAGATTGGTTATTTAAGTAGTAGTAACACAGTGGAAAAATTGATGGTCATTTCTCCTATTTTAAATTTTTTTCTTATTCAAGGTGGGTCGACATTGGGATGATACTGCACTGATTAAGGAGAAATCAAATGAATGGGAAAGGAGGATAAAACCCAAAAATCTTCATGTGTGCGGCGTATAATAGGCCAGGAACTCCATGGACCACCTTTGCTATTCTCTATCTTAGTTTGGGGCATTGGTGTGCTATGCCAACTCAGTTGTAATTGTCCCCACACAAAGTTCACTACCGGGATCAAACTTGGGGAGGCAGTGGTAGAGGGTCCATATTCTACCATTGGGGTATCCTCCCCCTGTCATTTCTCATATTTTTATACCTCTAAAAATCTTCCCACGCTTTAATTTATTTAATTAAGTTCATTTCTTTGCCAAACCCTGCAACATCTGCAATGTGCCACTCAGTCCTTGTTTTTACTGGTCTATCCTGATCATGTTATTACTCTGGTCCTCACTCATTCAATTGGGCATATTGTGTCAAGAATCTTACAGAACTTCCTGATTGCTGAGGAAATCCGCCAGTAGGACCTTAGTATTTTATGGGAAAAACTGTCTTTACTCCAGGCAAGAATCAGCACCATCGCCAATATTGCCATACTCAGTTCCCCTATGGAGCAAATTGAACCACCCAACCCAATCTCGCAACAACCTACTCCCAGGCCCATTGTCCCTGGGGCTGCAAAAGCCTTGTTTTTTGACAGTTTGTTTTTTACTTTTGCATCCCATCTGCACTCAGTTGTTAGTTATCTTGCAGAATATTTAAACGTTTTTCAAGCGGCAATGCCACTGGCATTCTGGCTCGCCTTTTGGGTGCTTATGCATCCTGACTGGCATGCCAGTATAAACTTTATCTGCCACTTCCCTGACAGAACTCTTACATTACCCTTTCCTAAAAAATAGGGCTTTCCCCTCCAAGACCTGTGCCAAGGCATAGTTCTTGTGTGGTAAATAAAGTTTGGTGGATGCAATGCTGATTAATTTTAGGGTGGGGGCTGGAGCCTTGGATTCTGGGCGTGAAAGTTCCTGATCAGATTGCAACTGTTCATGTAAGCCTGGGCATAAACCCAGCTGTTCTCATAAACCTGAATTCCTTAGTTGCCATTAAGTATTAAACCTCCAATTTACCACTTGAACATCCATAGCCTTCTCTGCATAATATCTGGTGCCCCTTATATCAGGATTGGTTTTACCTACGCCAGCTTTTACCTTTGGCTGAAGACAGCAAATGAGCGTGGAATGATTTTTGAATTTTTAGTTTGGTGGGAGTTCCATGTGAAATGACCAACTGAGTAAGCCTTAACTTATGGGAAATGCCCTGCTCTCTTGAGCACCAGCTTTCAGTATAATACCTTGTGAGAAGTTTCTTTTTGTCAACCACCACGTGGTTGCACATCTGGTAGTTTGAGGCTTCATGACATTCTTGGTTGAAGAATCATTTGGCATCATTGATTGCTTTAGTTACCTGTCTCAAAACTTGTTAGTGTACTTTTTGGATTTTCGTTGCAAAGCTGCCAACCGCTGAATTGTTAAAGCATATTTGTGGACTAATTGTGAAGGGGGCTACAACTAAGTTATGTGTACATTAGTAACGTCCTCGTTGACAAGTGGAGGGAGTTATATACACAAACTGGGCCAGGGGAGGTTAGTCATCCAATTATCTTATAATAAGTGGCGCATCATCTGAGGTATTGCTCTAACAATTGGTTAGTTTGTTCTGTTTGTAGTCTGACTAAGGGTGGTCCACCAATGACCCACACAGTTTATTTATTTGAGGCAAGCCGACCAGGGGACGGACATTACTGAAATAGAGAAAGAAAGTATTAACATGAAACCTGAGCAGGGTCAACTATGTCATAGAAAGTTTTTTTCACCTCCGGATCAGGACTCAGATTTTTCTGTTTAAGTCATGGGTAAGGTTTTCGTGTTATACCTACTAACCGCTAATAGCTTCCTTCAGCTGGCACCCCAATTGATGTGCAAAGGGCGGAAATCAAACCTGCAACCTTCAGGTTGGTAGCCGTACGCCCTACCAACTCGCTTTTCACCCCCTGACCTGCACAGTTTGATGTTTATATTTTGAATATGGAAAAGCAAAATCCTAAGGTGAACTGTGTCCCTTTACTGCTTACCGCCTCTTACAGTACTTCAAACAGGGTGGATATGTGAAATACAAGTAACAAAGCCATGTCATCATCCCTGTTTGTTGTCAGGCATTGGGAAGTATAAGATACATTTTAAACCTGTTTACAACTAGCATGACTGCGTCATATCCCTGATAAGTTGGTAGGCCCACAATTAAGTCCACCAATATAGATGTCCTTGGGCCTGCCACTTGCCAAAGTGGTTGTCATAGTTCGTTACATCCCATTTGATCTAGCTTTGATCCTGAAAAGGCAAGATAGCTCTCCACCCAAGCAGGCTCATCTTTTATTATCCCAATACAGTTGTACAATTGTTTGATCAGGTTAAAGCACTTTTTGACACTGGATCTGGGCTATGGTTAGTGGGTCATGATGTTCCCTTATGACTTGAGGATGTAAGGCATAGGGTACTATAGTTGGTTGCAGAATTAAATCATCCCAATATTTTAAAGTACCATCCAGAAGGGCTTTTCCTTTGAGTATATTGTCCTGCAGTGAACACCTTCTGGGTCAGCTGTTTGTGCGCCCAGGACTGCATTAGTAAGGAGGTCTCCATGTTGTATATGGGGGGTTGGTGTTGGCGATTCAACTGCAATGACTGATTCTAATTAAGATCGAGGTTTGGTGTCTCAGTCTAATGAGATATTAAAAACCCTGTCGGAGATATTCAATTTTCAGTTAGACTGGCAATTGACCCTTTGGAGTTATCGGCCTCCTCTGACAGATGAGGATAATCAACCCAAAGGGGCTAAGCCCTCCACAAGAAGATCGATCCCATCTAATAAGAACTTTATCAGATCAGATCATCAAAAGTATGTTAATAATAATCAGCAATATTTGTCCTCTATTAAAAAAGATCTTTGGTTGAAGCACGAAGATCCTCAAGAAGAACTACCAAATCTACTCCTATAAATATCCCTCAATTTTAACTAATAAAGTGCCACTTATCTTGTCTCATATAGCTCGATTTTAGTCAATTCATAACAAAGTTCTGTATTCCAAATAGGATTTTCACTGTAACTAAACTAATAACTTTTGTCGCCTTGTTTCCACCTACGCTAGAGCCATGAAACTAATAATTTCTCATCCTTCATAGTGTTTGAATATTGCAATTTCTCACGAAATTCCAATAATGGTGCTCCCTGTCAGGTCTGCTTCTGAAGCTACCTGGTGAAAAGATACTTTTACGATGATGAATACATCTACCAAAGCAAGCCCCTCTTCTGAGGAATCAATGAGTATCACCCAATAGGTACACTCCAACAAGAAGGAGATGCCTTCCACTAATATTAGTGATCTTCACTTTTGAGCATCTATGGACTTGCCATTGAGGGCCCTGACAAAGATAATTGTCAATTTCTATCTGAAGATGTGGAAGAAACGATTAAGGGCTTAATAAGGAAGGCTATTCGGCCCAGTGCACATCCTAACCGAGACTGAGAATCTAAGGTTGGATCTAATATGATGAACTTATAAAACAGAGCAGTTTTACAATATACTGAAGTCAGTTTGGCTAAACAGAGCAGTATCTATGGCAGTATGTGCATCCTTCCATTCATCATGTACTCCAGATTTTGGGTTTACATCATCTTGAGATCCACCGCCAGTTGACCCTGGCACAACAATTTCATTCTCAGTTATCCTCTTTCTACGAGACTGCTTCTAACTTTGGTCAGGATAATTGGGAAGCCATACTTGATAGTATAATGGAAATCAATGCTATACATAAACATCTGGTGAGAATTGACAATAGAGTTGTGGGTTACATCGGCCAAGAAGTATCTCAACAGGTTAATGATGTCGCTAATCATATTCAACACAAAATCACTACCCTTGAAGATGAGATTAATAGACAACTGGGACAATTGCAGGCCCAACATGAGGAACTCTTTGTTGAACTTGACGGGCTACTTCAAAAACTTGTCTGAATTGTGGATACTATTTGAGAAGGTAGACACGGTCCTGTTGGTCCTCCTGGACCTCTGGTCCCACCTAGTTCTCCTTCAGTGACCCTGGGATCCCCTGATGAATTAGGCCCTCAGGGCCCTATGGGTCAACAGGGCCCCTCTAGGCCTTCAGGTCGCGACAGCTCATAAGGACCCCTGGACCTCCTGGACCCCTGGCCCAACGCTTTCAGTTCAAAATTCTGAACCTTTGAGTCTATTGGTAATAATAGTGCAGGCGTTAGAAAATAAAATCCAAGCCATAGCTCAAGGATGTTTCTTATCTCTAGAAGGCCTTCTGACTAACCTGGGTTATTCGCTAACTAACTTATTAAAAGGTTGATAATGCTCATCATCTATGTGATGCTAACCAATCTACGCAAGAAACTCAGTTTGAAAAGTTAAAAGCTTCCATTGATCAGTTAACTGCTAAATACAGAGTACTTGAGAATAAGCAAGAAGAGATACTCGCTGCATTTTCTAACTTAAATCAATCGCCTGCAAATGACCATCTTACACAATAAGTCCAAAATATACAGGATGATCTCAACCCTTTATGACAACGAGTTAGCTGAATTCCTACCTAAACCCATATTCTGAGTCTGAACCCTCCAAAGCTGATCCAGTCATGGTATCTGGCATAAAAATCTTAAGCAATGAACCCATCGCTTTCTAAACCTACCTTTAAGGATAAGTTTAAGCCAGGTGAAGGTAGCATTTATTCTTTTCTATTTGTCTATAAGCGAGCAATGGATGGGGCGACGGATCAACAGAAAATTCAGCATATTACTTCTTGTTTGAGCCAATTCTCTCAAGAAATCATGGTCCCTCACCTTAAGGTTTGCAATACGTGGGCTCAAGTGAAAACTGCCCTTATTAAGGAGTTCAGAAGTGATTGAATTTTATCTGATCAAAAACAAGCCTTTATGAGCATCCAAGTCAAGCGAGGAGAGTCAATTCAAGATTTTGCTAAGAGATTTTATCATGAGGCCCAGACTCTCACTACTTGTAACCATATTACCAAAGATGATGTCATTTCGTCTGTGATGAGTGCGTTTGCTTCTCTTACACAGTTGTTACTACATTTAAAATCTCTTAAAGGAAATACAGACTATTCTTGACATCTAAAGGCATTGATGGAGATTTCTAGTGGTGTGGTGCACTCAACTCTCCACTAATAACCTCATTCCTATATCTTTGTGATCCCGCCTAGACCCAAACCTAAACCTAATAAGGATCCTTGAAGCTATTGCGGTCTAGTGGGTCATATGGGAACTCAATGTTGGAGGAAACAAGCTGAAGAGTCAAAAAGAGGAGTCAGGATAGGGCAAGAGGATCCATGTGCTGATCTATCTCCTATGCCTCAATCACAATCTTTTAATACTCCTAAATACTGTTATTTGATAGCTGCTCCTGATGAACTTGATATCCCTGATGATTTAGACAACAAAGATACCATTTCTTCTTACGTTTCTGTTTCATCTTCTAATTCAATTCGACCATTTAGTCCCTCAGTAATTTCATTCCTGCACTTTGGCAATGATGTGACCTGGGTGGAAGTCATAGTACACAAAGTGAAAGTTTCAGCTAACATTGACACAGGACCACCCAAAAATGTGATCTCGTCCAGGATTATGAAAAGAATTAAAGTGGCGTCAGACTTTAATCATTCTCAAGACTATGGAACTGCTGGTCCTTCATTTTCTAAATCCATAGGGAGTTATTCTTCCCTTCGAATGCACTTTGGAAAGTTGGTTATTTTGGCCCCTTCAGTAGGGTTGGACAATAACTGCTATGACTTGCTTTTGGGAACCAAATTTCTTATTGTTCTGATGCAATAATTAGCTTTAATGACAATTATCTTTCTTTAATTGATTACCAAGTACCTTTAATTTTAGGAGATGTCCCCAATAGCAAAGGCAAACTCAAATGACGCGTTTGCTTATTAAAATATCCTACTTCTATCTCTCATCTTGAATGCCAAATTTTTGGGATCAAAGACTATTCTTCTGCCTCCTTCAACTTGTGCCTCTAAAGAAATGACTTTATACTTTAAAATTTCGATTACTATTCCTCCAAAATCTCAAGTATAATTGATACTGGAGCACAAGTATTTGTACCAGATGATTGTGTATTAGAGATCTCTGGTAACAGTAATCCCTCTAATTTGGAGGCCTTAACCAGCCCTGGTATCCTTGATCCCGCTTATAATGGGCCTGTTCTAGTCTTACTAGCTAATCTTACCTCTCAACCTATGCAATTGAATCAAAGTAACCCTATTGCTTATGTGTGGCCTAATCCTGTGAATAAAATTTTATCCATCTTGGGATGTGGGAATTTACATGATTTTGGGTTGGAAGAACCACCTATCATTGCTAGAGTCAACGCCAAACTTGGAGATTCACTTACTCCAGAACAACAGTGTGAAGCCGAGGCTCTAATTGAAGAGTATGCAATTATATTCACCAAGGGTTCCGGAGATTGTGGGCTAATGAAAATGTGCAGCATCAGTTGAAAACCGGGGATACTCCCCCTATTTAAACCCAGCCTTATAACTTATCTAAAGTTAAGATGCTCAGGTCTCAGTGAAATTGAAACAACTCCTTGATGCGGGGCCAACGCTTTTCTTTCCCGTTATTATCACTTTTAGTAACATGATTCTACGCAATTTCTCTGAGATTGACAATCAACCTGGAATATGAGAAAATTTGTCTGCAACAATACCAGTTGGGAAAAAGTGGCCAGCACGAAAGGCCCAAAGCCCTCCCAACCCACCATAGAAAAATGCCCCGGCGGAATGTTGACACACCCTCCCACCAAAAAGGGTGAGTACAGTGCCGCACCTGGAGTTTTGCAATTCCTGCAAAAAATGAGCGCATATACCAAGATAGAACACTCCCAACCCTTGTCCTCCCTTGAGCACGGCCTTAAAATTATGGTCAGCGATACTTCCCTTGAATCATGGGAAAAAATGGGGGAGGCCTTCTACGTGACTTTCCTGAACACCGTCTTGGTAAATTACAAAAATCTACACAGAGGATGGGTGGACGTCAGGTTCATGTCCGCAGAGGAAGCGTTGGAAGCAGCAAAAGTCATATTCCCCATAAAAATTAACAATGAAGACTGCACCATCCGCACAGTGTGACATGATGGCATGAGGCGGATGACCTATTCATCATATTTGACTGACTCCTGAGCACCATGCACCATGATATCCTCAAGGATGAGCTCCATGGGGGCCTCAAAGGTTATGGAGTAATCAAAAAGTTTGAATTCAAAAAATTCCCCCTCCTGCCCCACCTGTGCACAGGAAAGGCAATAGCCATTATTGAACTGGATCAGGACTTGGCAGAGGACATCACCCTCATTCCCCGCATGGTGACCATCAACCTCCCCAATGGCAGCGTATCTCGCCCCTTCCAAATCACACCAGAACACATCCCACCTATCTGCGAATTCTGCTCAGCAATAGGCCACAAAGACCATGCATGCCCCGTCAAGTGCGGGATTGAAGCACCGGAATTTTGTGAGGACAATATGGATGAAACAAGCCCAACTTTCGGCAAAATTAAGGACTCCACTTTTGCCTTCTATTGGGGCAAAAGAGCTGATATTTCTTTGGTCAAGCCTGTCTTGCGCAAGGACCGCCTTTGTGCACAGACCACCTGCAAGCAGGCCGCGAGTTCCGCTGAGACCCAAACTCACACCACAATTTCCATGGAACAAATTCAGGTGGATGCCATGGCAGCACAACGGAATAACCAATCAGATCCCCCACACAAAACCCAACACAAACAAAATGACGAATTTTTTGGCACAACCAATCAAACACCTCCAACCAAGTGGGAGCAGATACACATTGCACCACTGGGGATCCTCCCAGGCAATCACATGTAATTGGCGATGATATGGAAGACCACTTTAGCCAATCACAATGTGACAACACCTATGAACAAGACCCAACCACCCCAACTCCTAGTTTCTGCCCATCAAACCCACAGGCAAGCGGCAAAAAAAATTTCTAATGGGGCAAAAGCCAACCCACGCCAAACCCAAAATCCACAGAGTAATCCAAGCCAGAAGAAACCGAACAATGCCAGCACCAAAGGCCGCTGATCAACACACTGGAACAAATCAGGCTAGTCAACCCCATACTCGCAGTATGACCTGTGATAAGGAACTGGGTGACCTCAGTGGGTCACCCCAGTATTCCTGATGTGCGGACTACCACAATTAACATAGGGACGCTCAACATCGCGGGAGCCAAGGCCCCCACGTCCCAGGCCAAAAAAATGGCTTTCCTGCACAATATCCCCGTGGACATCTTGGCCATCCAAGAACCCCACTGTTTACCGGGGGAGGAGGAGTCATGGTCAACCATGCTCCTTCCAGCCAAATCCTTTTGGACATACCATTGTGGGATGGTATATTGAACAAACTGTAACCCTCCAGTAAAAATCCAAAGCACATCCTCCCACCTGGAGGGATGGCTGCTCCCAGTGGACCTCGAGTGGAACGGAGAAAATTTTGCTGTGGCATTCATGTATGGCCCAAATGATCTTAATGACCGCCAAAAAATTTTCTGATATCCTTTCAATCCATTTCTCTGAAGCAACGTTTTTTGTGAGAGATTTCAACTGCTGGCTTAACACTAATACTGACCACTGGCCCAAGTCTAGGGCTATACCCCATGGCCACACGGAACTATGCATACTAAAGGCAATATTGGGCCTATGCGAAACCATTTCCAAACAAGCCCCCATCCTGGCCAACATGACGAGGCCCCACCACAACAATAACCAGATGGTCTCAATGACCCGGATTAACCTAATGCTCGCCCCTATAGACTTCCAGCATCAAGTATCAAACTTTACAACAACAATCATCCCTTTCTCTGACCATCAAATGGTCTTGATAGCGCTATCATCCTCAGAAAAACACAAAAAACCACCAACCTGGCACAGAGTTCACCCAAACACCATCCACCTTCCAGAGCTTAAACTTTGGATCAAGATGGTGCTAACAACACCGCAAGAAAGACAAACACCCAATGGGAATCCTATCGCCGAGTGGGAAATATTCAAGGCTCATGCAACCAAGAAAGCCTGCCACCTAAACTCCAGAAAAACAGCCGCAATGTTCGCGACAATCAACAAGGCTATCAGACAGCTTCAACACGTAGAAAACAACACACCTCACAAGGGTTACAGCCCCCAATGGGGCCGCCTGTGGTTCCAGCTATCTACACAGGTAAACTCCTTCTTTAGGAAACACCAGCATTACACCAAATTATGCCATAAATCAAAATACATTCTATCTGGAGAAACTCACATGGCCCAATTTTTCCACTGTTTTAAACCAATTTTAATGTTGGCGACCTGCACACAGGTCCGCTGAGCAGATGACATGGCATCTACACCATCAGAAATATCAGCTGAATTACACCGATTTTGCACTGACCTGTACATGGCAGATTTCGCATCACCTAACGAAATTGAAAAGTTTCTATCATCTGCTGATATTGACACTATAGCTGGCCAACCAGACCTTGCAGCACCCATAACTAAAGATGAACTATGGGAGATAATAAGATCAACCCCATGCAACAAGTGCCCTGAGCCTGATGGCCTACCATATGAATTTTCAAAAAAATATTTTGACTATATTGCACCAATACTACTGGCAACTATGAAGAAGTGCCTGGAAGACACATACCTTCTACCTGGTGGCCAAGACGCATATGTGGTCACACTTTTAAATAAAGGAGACCAGGCAGATCTAAACAACTGGCGCCCAATTGCTCTCACCATTACTGACACTAAAATACTAACTAAAATTTTAGCCAAACGTCTGGGTTGCATTGCTCAGACAACCCTCTCTCCCCCATCAATTTGGATTCATCCCAAATCGCTCAATCTGGGATAATATCCACACAATTGCCAACATCTGCCAAGCTAACCCCACAGGCGCCCTTGCTTTCCTGGACCAAAAGAAAGCATACGACTGAGTACACTGGGGTTACCTAAAACGATGTCTGAAGGCTTTCAACCTACCACCCAACTTTATAAACTGGGCGCTCCTCCTAACGCGCTCAGCCAAGTTTGCAATCAGAGGCTCAGGTTTCCTAACCGACACCATCACCCCCAAAGGGGCCTTAAACAAGGTGACCCGCTTAGCCCCCTACTATACAATTTTACCCTTGACCCCCTCCTCCGCATTGCAAACTCAAAGCTCACTGTAATCAGGTTGGAGGGACAACCACCAACCAAAATGCTAGCCTTCTCTGATGACTGCGTTGTTGGAGTCTCAAGCAATAGGGATGCCAGGGCGATTGAACGCATTATTCACCAATATGAGTCTTTGAGTAACGCCATGCTGAACAAACAGAAAACAGAGGTAATTATAATGGGCAAATTCAGTTCAAACTGGGCCCCCCCACCACCACACAAACCAATAAACCACACATCCAACCACACAACAACGATCCAAGCCAGTAAAACCACTGTGTTTACCCTTTGCACACCACCCCCGCCACCAACCCAGTCAGTCATCTGGGCATATGGCTTGAAGCTGGTGGATATGCTTTTGACACCATCGAAACCAACATTTTGGACAACATCACACAGAGAATGACATGTATGCGGAGGAGTAAAGCCAGCCTAACCGGAAGAGTTGTGTTAGCCAAATCCCTAATCCTATCAAAGTTATGGTTTGCTGCCCACGCAATCCCCTTCTCCACCAATTTTACCAACGCAGTCTACAAGCTCCTGCAGAACTGGTTATGGTCTGGATACAGTGCACCTGCAGGCTAGAGACCATGTATGGCCCATGGAAGAAAGGCGGGATGGGGCTGCTCAATTTCACAGAAAGAGCAACGCAAATCCTAGGCTCATGGATAGCCTCCACGACGTCACCCAACCCACCATCTCCCCACCGGACCAAGGCAGCCCAAACCAATTTTGCAAAGGCACTACATCTGAGGTCCCCCTCCAACCCGGTGACCCTGATGAAGTACCATGTAACACACCCAAACGCCACTGGACCGCACAACACCAATAGGTATTTCAAACGCATCCTATACAACATAAGACAAGGGGATTGGAGCTTCTCCTATGCACAGCAATCCGAAGACACACACCCTCAAACTGGATATGTGTAATCCACAGAGGACAAACGGTGTCTAATGTACCTGCCTCATTACCACCCTTCCATCTGTCCAGGATTGACTACCTAGACCACCAAGACGTCCCATATGACTTGCATACCCAGAAAAGAGGTGTGTAACCTCGTCACCTGCCCCCGCCTATCCCCACAAGTGTGCTCCACAATGTGGCGATACATGCACCATACATATAGAACAGCTGACCGTACTTTCTCAATGTTTAAGACATGCGCCATCTGTGGCGGACTCAACACACTAGCACACTGCCTGGAAGAGTGCCCACCATCTGCGCATATCTGGGCCAACGTGATGCACTTGTTTCAACAATCACCTGCAACCAAGTTCTGACTATCCCGCGATATCATGGCACTCAACATGGCCTCACCTATCCCCCAGACACTGAGGGCTCTAATTGTGTGCATTGCAATATGGTCCATTCACAAAATTACCCTTGACGCCTTCAACGGGATTTCCACAATTTTAACCAAGCCATCATCAGGTTCCACAATCATTTGGCTGACCATTTTCAAGCCTGGCTGTTCAGCTCACTCCAACACAAATGGAAGAAACGGATGGGCACCTGGATTCCAATCTGGTTCCTTCGTTATGACATTGAAAACCTCACAGTCTTCATATGCGGTACACCCTACTAGCCCATGAGTTGTCATGCCACTCAAGGTCTAGTCACCCATCACCCGTGGCCCCCCAGCCACACCAAAGTGTACCATTTCGTATCTTTTGAGTTCCTTTGTTTTGCGCTCTCTTCCCATTTCTGTTTTCCGCTTTCCCTGCTCCTACATCTTGGATGTGTCTGTCCCCTGGTCGGCCATCCTTGTATTGATAATGAAAATTGATGTGGGACTACTAATGCCTTCTCAAAACTCCCTGGGCTTTCCCTCTACTTCTCATCTAAAAAAAGATGGAGGTTATAGAGTGGTTATGGACTATTGTCAGCTCAATTCTGTTACCCAAAAGGATTCTTATCTCCTACCTCGCATTGATGATTCATTAAGACTATTGTCTGTTTCACAGTTCTTCTCAGCCATGGACCTTGCTAGTGGCTACTGGTAAATTGACCTGGCTCGGGAAGACCATCAGAAATGCGCCTTAAATCTCTAGTGAGGGGTTGTTTGAACTTACGTGTATGCTTCAGGGGATTTGTAATGCCCCTGCTACTTTTCAAAGAGCCATGGATGGCTCCTTTGTTGATTTGAAACTTTTCTGCGCTTTAGTTTATTTAGATGATTTTACTGTTTTCTCTCACAATTTTTAATGAGCTTTTAGCTCATTTAAAGGAAGTATTTGGCCAAATGCGCCACGTTTTGCTTAAGCTAAACTATTTAGGTGTGCTTTTTTAAAAAACTGAGATGGAATTCTTAGGCCATAAAGTTAATCACAATAGGATTTTACCCTTATTTAATAAGATACAAGCTACTTTGGTCATGCCTGTTTCTAAAAGCTTGCACGATATTTAAATGTTTTTAGGGATGGATGGTTATTACAGACAATTCATCCCCCATTTTGCTGAGAATGCGGAGCCTTTAGTTTATTTATTTCACAAGGAAGTTTCTTTCTTATGGGAAGAATCACAACTGCAAGCTTTTGATCTTTTGCGTCAAAATTTAGTTAGTGCCCCGATTTTAGCCCATCCTGTTTTTGAAACCTTTTGTATCTTAGTTACCAATGCCAGTGATGTAGCTAATGGAACTATTGTGGATCAGCATAATTCCAACCTGGTATATCATCCCATCTCTTATTATAGTAAGACCCTTTCCAAAGAAGAACGCAATTATAGCATTACTGAGAGGAAATGCCTCGCAGTCCTATCTGCCATCAAACATTTTCGCCCTTATCTCTATGGCAAACATTTTACTATCATCACAGATCATGCTTCTTTAAAATGGTTACAACAAATGAAGGATCTTCATGGACGCTTAGCTAGATTGGCGTTAAAGCTTCAAAATTATGACTTTTCAATTCAACATCACGCTGGAGCTATACACCAAAATGCTAATGGACTTTCTCTAATATTTATACTAACGTTATTCACTGCTGAAGAAGATTGTATCTATGATCTGATTAGAAGATCTGAACTTTTGTATCGTGAATCTAAGGATGTTATAGCGGAACTACAATTCTTAACTGAGAATACTCAAGTTAAAGAAGGTTCTTTATATAAGAAGTTGGGATCTAAATGGCTGCCTTTTATTCGGCCTTCTGCGAGGACTGCTATTATTATGGAGGCTCATCAAACTGTAGGGCATGAAGCTGTCGTTAAGACTTTAAAGTGGTTGAGAGTCATTATTATTTGGATAACATGCTGGAAACGGTACACGATGTGTTGGAGACTTGTCTCACTTGCCAACAACAACGTAGTGGAAATCTGATTTACCAACACAAAATTGTGGGACCTTCAGAAAGTTTTTTACACTATGAGTTATAATGTGGTGGGCCCTCTCACTACCGCTACTTATGGACATCGTTATATTATATTAACTATCAATCATACCAAATGGATTAAAGCTGTCTCTGTTTCCACTGTCACCGCTAAGGCTACTGCATCCTTACATTTTAAGGAAGTTTTCACCATCCATGGTAGCCTAAAAGTTCTATTATCTGATAATGGGACCAACTTTATTTCACAGGTGGTATCTGATCTCACTAAATTAATGGGTACCTATCAGTCATTTACAACTCCTTACAATCTTTCCACTAAGGTGCTGTCAAATGAACAAATGGTACCCTTGTAGCCATTCATTGAAAGATGGCTTCTAATGATCCTAGTAGATGAAATTTCTATCTGCCTAGTGTGATGTTAGCTTATAGGGTTAGATATAATCTTTTTTTAGTACTAGATGGTCCCAACCCAAGGGGGATTCATCGATGTTGTTAGATATAATCTTGTAATTAGAGTTTCTCCCTTTGATGCTCTTTATGGTCAGGATCTTATTATACCCTCAATTGTACAGCCTATACTTGATGCTGCAGCCCCGCAAACTAATTATTTGGCTATGAGGAGACTAGCTGATGAAATTATCATAGTGCAAACCTTAGTTTCAAGTTTACTTTCTGATACAACCCTAAAAGAAGGAAATAAAGCCAATGTTATCCGACCTACTTTACCCGGATATCAAATTTTGGGAATCTTGTACACTTTTATTATCATAGACCTGGAGGATAGATTCACAAACTTGATACCTTATGGGCTGGTCCTTACCATATTATTTATCATCGGGGTATTGAATACTCCGTTTCAGCTATTAATACTGGGACTGTTATCAATAGAGTTCATGATAGGTTTCTTCATAATTATGTGCCCCCTAGGCAAGTTCTTGAGGGGTGCATTATTGGAGATTCAACTGCGATGACTGATTCTAATCAAGATTGAGGTTCAGTGTCTCAGTTTAATGATATCTTAAAAACCCCGTTGGAGATATTCAATTTTTACACTGACAATTGACCCTTTGGAGTTATTGGCCTCCTCTGACGGATGAGGCTAAGCAATTTGAAGGTGTCAATCCCTCCACAAGAAGGTTAATCTCATCTAATAAGAGCCTTATCAGATCTGACCATCACAAGTATATTAATAATAATCAGCAATATCAGTCCTTTATTAAAAAAATCTTACTTTGGTTGAAGCACAAAGATCCTCACGAAATACTACCAAATCTACTCCTATAAATATCCCTCATTTTTAACTAATAAAATATCTCTTATTTTGTCTTGTGTAGCTCGATTTTGGTCAGTTCATAACAAAGTTCGGTATTCTGATTAAAATTTTTTGTTGCAACGAAACTAATAATTTCATAGCCTTTGTAGCGCCTGAATATTGCAATTTCTCACGAAATTTCAATTGTTGGTTTGTGAGATTTGTTTGGGTGGGGCTTGTAGTTAGCATGTGGTTCTGTTCTGGGAATAATTGGCGAGGTTTCATGCTTTGTGGGAGCGTGATGGTGGCAACAAAGGCCAGGGGCTCCGCGAGGACTTGTTCTGGCAGATCATATTTACTAGTAGGGTACTTTTGGTGGAATTAGGCCAGAAGATATGCTTAAGATCAGGATGTGATGCAGTATGTGGGTTAAACTTGTACAAAGTTGTATCAGAAATAAAGATGTTGAGTTTTTGGTGTGTCATATTTATGCAATATGTCAGCTTTTGTGGTTTGTGATAATAGTGATTTGTAATATGTACATATTTTAAAAGTATATTTAACTCTATGTAGTAAGTATTTCCAGTGCATAAGTGACCAAGCAATGGCGGCCAGTTCTTTGTTAAAGATGATACTAACGTTTTGCGCCAGTGATTTTTTTTACATAAGAAAGCGACCAATTGTTCTCATAGATTGTGCTGCTGTATCAGAACAGCCCCTAAAACCATCACAAGGTGTTGTATGCTACAATGGGTAATTTGTCTTTAAAAATGTGTTGCACAGGAAAGGTCAGTGGTAAATTTTCCTTAATAGCATTGAAGGATTTCTGACATTCTTGCGTCCAGATGAATGGCGCATTCTTACCAGTCAGGGGGTAGAGGGACAAGGCCAATATGATTTGTTAGCAATAATTTTTAAGAATGTGAACAAGCCTAGGAGGCTGTGGAGTTGCTTCTTAATGGTTGGGTTTGACCATGAACTTACAGATTCTACTTTTGAGTGGGTGGCTTATCTGATTTTATTATAATATTTTTGAAGAGTTGAACTTTGTCCTTGGAAAATCCACATTTTTAGAGTTTTGCATGCATTCCAGATTTTTGGAGAGTGGCGGCCACTGCCACCAGTTCTATTTAATGTTATTCTGGTGAGGGAAGAGTGTACTAAGATGTCTTCGTTGTCAATGCAAATGTTAAATGCAGATCTCTCAGTGCTTGGACTTATCACTCTCTGAAATATGGCATGAGTGCTTTAAGCCAAATGACATGACCTTGAACTGGAAAATGCTATGGTGCATGCAGATTTTTGTCAGCCATTTCTAGCCTTCTTTTACATAGACTTGATGTAAGCATCTAAAAGGTAAGGTTTGAAAACTTGGACTTGACAATTGCTTGTAAAATTGCGTCCTCAAGTGGGAGTGGGTAGGTGTTAAGAACTATAACGATGTTAAAGTGGCTGTAGTCTATGCATGGTTAAAAGGTACCATCTGGTTTCAGGGAATATCTATGGGCGACCATACCACTGATGGCTTCTTGATTAGCCATCCCTTGGCCAGTATATCATAAATACAGATCTTAATCTTACTTTTGGCAGCAGTGTATGGGTAGTTGTGGAAGCTTATCTTAATTAGATTTATTGTCAAGAGGAAGTCCTGGTCAAACTCAGAATGAGGTGGTAGGCAGTTGAACACATCTAATTTGAAGATCTCTATATGACTTGGGTATCCATAAAATAATTAAAATATGCTACGGTGTCAGAGGAGGAGTACCCTACTTTGGCCGCCACAGCATTTCATTTAGTCAGGGAAGAGAGCAGAGGAATCTTGACTAAGTGTTAAAAAAGATGTGAAGGAAATATGTTCCACTCAAGATTAATAAATGCTAGTTGTTGGCAACACAAACTTCTGACTAGGATCAAGGGGTAGATCAGCTTAAAATTATTTGAAAATTGGAATGAAAGCGATGCACATGGGCAGAGAAATGCAACACTTCACATAGAGGTAACATGATCAATAGTACCTATGAGGGTAAAATTACTGGGGCCCTGTAATAAACTCTAGGATTTAGGGCTTGTGCCAACTTGAATTTGATGAAGTTTCTGGAAGCGCTGATGTCCACTATATCATTTTTTAAAGCTCAATATGCCAATTGTTATTTCCACCTTAAACAGTAAATAATCACAATCAGATTACAAAAATATTTATGGATCATAAGCCAAAGCTGAAGTCTGCACCCATAGCTAGCTTGATATGACTCTTGGGCTTAGTGAAGAAGTAAATGGCATTGATGCCACATGGGCATAAGATAACTGGGCTGAGGATGTCTGTTAAGAGCTGAAGGAAAAAGAATTGCCGTATACGCCAAGTGTTTTAGCACTCAAATAATGGCTCATAATGGCGGGGCTCAACTAGCCTAGAGACTAAATGGTGGGACGTTCTAGTAGTTAAGTGAGGAAAAATTGGTATGTATAAATATCAAGGGCCCCATAACCATCTAGAAGGCAGTTTTGGGGCCAACCGCTGGTCTTATTGGGGCAACACCCATGGATGGGAGAGGCAAGGAGGGCAATAACCACTCATATAATCGTGGCTGTTGGTTATATAAAGGATTAAACAGTTGGTGGACATGAAATGGGTAGATTGAACCAATTTAGGGGCAAATTGACAGGTTATGGTGGGGTCAATGGTATCCAAGGTGTGAATGGCAGATTATCAGATATGATCATAAATAATAAAGTGCAGAAATTTCGCTACAGTGCAGAAACTCTTAGATTGTTGGATTTCAATATTGCCTCCAGAAGTTCCTTGTGGAAACTTGTGGAAAAGGGAATGCACTTCCAGATACTGTTAATTACAGACCTTTATATGGATGTGGACACTACAATATGCAGCTAGAAAGGGGTGTTTTATTTGGTAATAGTACCAAAATACAGAAATAGATGTCACCCTACCCTAGGGAGAGTAATCGCCTATATGGTAGGGATAAAATTGGGAGGGAAATTGGAAAATGGCCTGAGCTAGGCCCCTGCGGGAACTATTAGCAGCAAGGATAGTAAATAAAGATTAATGGAGACGCTCAAAGTGCTTGTATTGCCTCATAAAAGCTTTGATATTGCCTACCATATTTAGGTTAAATTAGCAAAATGCTATCAATTTTGAAAATATTACGCCGGATGGGTAAGCTGATGCTACCAGTTCCAAGCAATTATGTTACATTAATAAAAAAAGTGATCAAACCTCAGTAACATTTGGGGTAATCTGAAAATTTGATATGTGATATATCACTTCTTGCAACTTTCTCCACCTTTAGTGACAATGGGGAGATTTGAAGTGTTTGTACTATTTTCTCTGGACCTGGGAAATCTGAGATTAAGGTGGGATGAGCCTATGGATTATTCAAGAGAGTCTAACCTTAACCACCTCTTTGCACACTTCCTCTATCATTATTACCAGGATAACAGAGGAAAGAGAGGGCATGGAGGAAGGATCTGGAGGGGTAGGGCAGTTATCCTTTTTACATCAACCACATGTGCCAGATCACTTAGGTGCACCAATGGAGCCATTGGAGGCTGAGTGTCATGGAAACAGCAGAAGAAGTTTAGACCGGCCTGCCAGTCAGGGTGCTTTAGCATCCAGAAAGCAAGCCATAATGCCAGAGGCATTGCCAACCGTATGACTTGATAGGGAGCTGGGAAATAGGATACCACAAAATTGTGGCGGAACGTCAGGGTTAGGAGTATCCCAACAGCAAAAGACACTGAATAGATTTTGGACCTAGGAGTTCTGCTAACAGGGGTGGAAACTACTGGGATAGTTTCTGCGAGATTCTTGGTTGTTAAGACCATTTCGTTGGGGGTAAAAGAGAGGTGGATATTCTCTTGTAGTTGGCGAACATAGGGCTGTAAAATCCCTGTATATTGCCGTTGAAAGGTCATGAGAACTGGGTTTTAGAGCCAAAAATTTTGAACTTGTCGAGTCCAATTGGCGATAGAGGGAATCATGGTAACCAAGAGAATTGGTATGGCCCACCCAGAGTGCAGAGCGGCGGACCACCAGGCAAACACCATATGGAATATGGTTGAAATGAGGGAGATAAAAATTTGGGGTTTTTTAACAAAACTTTTATTTGGGAAATAAAGTAAGAAAAATTGACCAACAATCTTCTCAGTGCCTTGCAACTGATTAAATAGTAGTCAATTGGTGAAATGTGGTTGGGATCCACAAATTTGGCCTAACCGGGCTAATTAGATGGTAGAGGGGGGTTTATTCTTTGGGAACTATCATTGCAAAATTTGGCGGTGGGCTGAGTCTCTGTCAGTTCAACCTCAAACGTCCAGACCAGGTGTCAATTATGTTTCCAATGGTTAGCATGATGGCGTTTGGCCTGACAAGCGACGGAATCCCCCAAGGCCATCCAATATAGGGATGGGACCATTTGGTTGGGAATGGGTTTGGGACAGCCAACCCACCCACGCTTGGTTGATTAACTATTCATTCAGTTGATAGAGGCCCATCAGGCGCAACGCCTGAATCTATTGGAGGGTTTTGAACTCTCAGCGATGGCCCCCAATATTTGTTCTGCTGATTTTGGGGTCAAATCAGAACCGTCAGGTGATCCAGCCAATGTTTCATTCTTCATGCTTTTACAACCATTCAAATTTTGGCCATCAGCCTGATTGCCGCCCAGATTAGATCTGACTAATTTCAGTTCGATAATCTTGGCACAGATTTCACTGATTCCCTGCAACAGTTCTGCCGAGGTGAGTGAGGAAATAAGGGGTGGGATCTGAAGTGGACAGGCTGTCACCCATCGCTCGTCAACTACGTGGGCGAGATCTCCTTGGGTGATGAGGGGTACTGCCATCCTCTTCGGTGTTTTCTTACTTGGGAATGGAAAGATAGCTCGATTGAGAGCCAAAGGACACTCCCCAAGACTTACACTGAGGGTCCTTTCTGTGTTGAAAGAAAATTGCTCCCTGTCCAAAGGGAGAAATTGTAGAATTAAGATTTACAGAGGTGGTATTTGAAGGGTCCATTAATGGGCTCACGTGATCTAGGTGTCAAGATTTGGGGTTAATGGCGTTACTCCTTAACCTGCTCCATCATTGCGAGCTTATAGGAAGACATCACTTGGGCGTCCATGTTTCTTTGAGATTAAGAGGATGATAGGGGTCTTTTGGTTACATACAAAACAAGATCCGCAAGCCTAGACTTTTGAGGGTTAGGTTGTGCCACCAAGAACCCAGAGGTCTAGCACTTCTGTTAATCTTATCACCCAATTGTACAAGGAGCTCTTTGCCCTCAGCGGAGTTGAATCTTGGTATTGGGATAGAGGAAGGTGCAATTGCCAACATATATAATCTGTTGTACGTAGATAAAAATGGGAGTAGGGGGCAAGAGCGATCACTGAGCAGGATGAGCTGGTATTATTTAAAAATTTAGTTTGGTGATATTGGGATCAAGCGCTTTCAGTTTAATGGTCTTATTCCATGTTTTTGTTATCAATAGTCTTTTTGTCATCTAGTATCTTTTGCACGCCCTCCTTGGGGGTGTGTCATGGAAACGGCAGAAGAAGTTTAGACTGGCCTGCCAGTTGGGATGCGTGAACACCCAAAAGGCAAGCCAGAATGCCAGAGGCATTGCTGACCGTATGACTTGATATGGAGCTGGGAAATGTGCTACCACGAAGTGGTGGTGTAACAACAGGGTAAGGAGTATCCCAACGACAAACCACACTGAACCCATTCCCAACTCAGTGGTTCTAACTGCATGAGGTGGGATTACTGGGATAGTCTCGATGAGATTTTTGGCTTGAGAGGCCAACTCATCGGGGGTGATAGGGAGATGGATTCTCTCTTTCCATAGTTGTACATAGGGCCATAAGATCCCCATGTATTGTTGTCAGAAATTCATAAGAGCGGGGTTGTAAAACTAAAAGTGTTGGACTTGCTGGGCCCAATCAGCAATAGAGGAATCCATGGTGACCAAAAGAATTGGTAAAGCCCACCCAGAGTGCAGGGCGATGGACTACCAGGGAAATGCCATCTGGGATGCGGTCAGAATGGAAAATAAAGAAAATTTGATTTTTTTGGCAAAATTTTATTTGGAAAGGAAAGTAAGAAAATCAACCAACAATTTTCTCAGTGCCATGCAACTGATTAAATAGTGGTTGATTGGGTAGTGACAGGATGGGATTGGGACCCACAAATTTGGCCTAACCGGCGAATTGTTTGGGAATGGGGGGTTTATTCTTTGGGAACCAACATTGCAAAATTTGGTGGTGGGCCAAGTCTCTGTTGGTTTGACCTCAAACGTCTGATTCAGGGCTTGACTATGTTTCTGACAATTAGCATGATGGCATTTGGCCCAACAGGTGATGGGAATCCCCCAAGGCCATCCCTTATAGGGATGGGTCCATTTGGTTGGGAATGGGTTTGGGATGGCCAACCCACCTGTGCTCAGTCATTTAACCGTTCATTTGGTCAACAGCAGCACACTGGGTACAATGCCTGAATTACTATTTGAATGCTTCGAATCCTTGTTGATAGCACCCAATATTTGTTCAACTGGTCTGGAGATTAAATTAGAACTGTCAGGTGATCTGGCTGATATCTCATTCTTCATGCTTTTACAGCCATTCGAATTTTGCACATCAGCCAGATTGCCAGCTGAATTAGATCCAACTGATTTCAATTTGATAATCTCAGCACAGATTTCACTAATTCCCCGCAACAGTTCTGCCAAGGTAAATGTGGGTATTGGGGGTGGGATCTGAAGCGGACGAGCTGTTACCCATCGCTCATCTACTATGTGAGCGAGGTCGCCCTGAGTGATGGGAGGTACCGCCATCCTCTTCAGTGTCTTTTTATTTAGGGTCAGGAAGATGACCCAATTGAGAGCCAATGGACGTTCCCTGAGACTTACATTACCCTTTCCTTTTTCCAAAGGAATGGCACCCCCACCAGGGAATTGTGCCAGAGCCACATTCTTGTGTGCTTTAGGTAGCTTGATAGCCATAATCGTCACGATTTTCTGAGGAGGGCGGGGGGCCCCAGGGTGGGATGCGTGGAAGGCTTTGACCAGGGCCATGCAATTTGTGCAATCGTGCGCCTTGACCCAACTATTTTCATAGGCTGGGTATCCTTTCCAGGCCACGAGATATTGGACTGAACGTCGCGACTTGTGAGATGCCAAGATAGTCTCTACCTCAGCTTCTTCCTCATTATTGATGATGATTGGTTCTGGGTCCATGGGAATTACACCCTTGAAGGGCGACAATTGGGAAACATGGAAGACTGGGTGCTGCTTCCAATGTGTGGGAAGCTTCAGGTGGAATGCCCCGTTACCCAATACTTCCTCCACTAAGTGAGGACCCAAACGCTTACTGGCAAACTTGTGGGAAGGGGTTTGAATTCATAAATGACGGGTATCAAGCATGACATAAGAACCCACTGTAAAGTCATGACCTGGAAGGCGCTTATGGTCCACAAATTGCTTATAGTCATCAATAGCTTTGGTGAGGTTTTCCCGCACTAAGTCTTGAGTTGATCAAATATGGGTGGATGCGTGGATCCCATTATTGTATGCAAATTAAGTAAGAGGCAAGTCACCGGACCAAGTATCCTGTGCTGCTGTGGCATAGCAACGCAGGTATTGTTTTAGGACTTGATTAACCCGCTCAGTCTGACTGTCAGACAGGGGTGATATGTTGTAGGTCAACAGGGGGTTATCTTCAGGTTCGATAGGAGTTCACTTCAAAAGCGTGCAGTAAACTGAGTACCCCAGTCACTAACGATTTCCTGGGGGAGATCGAACATCAAAAACACATGTCATACAAAAATATGGGCAGTTTCTTCTGATGTAATTGCAGAAGTGCAAGGGATAAAAAGGGAAAATCTTGTAAAGTGATCCACCACTACCATTACCACTATGAACTCATTAGGACATTGGAGATTGACGATAAAATCTACAGACACTGAGGTCCATGGACCTTCCGCCTGCTGTAAAGGGTGTAGGAGGCCATTCTTACTGGAGCAATCCAACTTAGCCCTAGCGCAAGTAACACAATTGGCGATCCAAGCTGGGACCTCTTTGGTCAGTCCTGCCCAATTGAAGGTTCGCTTGATAATATCGATGCATTTCTTGTTGCTGGGGTGTCCAACTGTGGGAGGATCATGGTGTGCGCGGAATACTTTTGGGTGAAAGGGGGGAACCCACACACGAGAATGGAAGTAAATGAGCCCCTCTTCTAAGAAGTATAGGGAGTGTTTGGGACTCAAGTGAGTCAACTGCTCGACCAACTCCACGCCCTCAGGGCAGGCCATTTGAGCGGCTAGCACCTGGGCCAATAACAGATCGTTGGGAGACAACACGGTGGAGGAAACAATGGAGGGAATGATTGACAGAATCTGAGTGGCAGGGATCACAGTAACAAGATCCACTTCCTCAGGTTCCAAGGGACAGTGAGCAGGGCTATGTCTTAGGAAGTTGGGAAGGACATTGAGTGCACCTTTGACAAATTCATATTTGAAGTTGAAACTGCACAGGTCCCAATAGGTTTGGGCCTGCTGGTGTGCCAATTTTTGAGGTTTGCAGAAATACAAGAGAGCCTGGTGATCCATGCGAACTGTTAGCTCATGATGAGCACCCTGTAACAGGTATCGCCAATGAGTTAAAGCCCATGCAACAGCCGCCAGTTCCTTGTTGTAAATGGCCCAAGACTGCTCCATGGTAGTGAATTTTTGGGAAAAATAAGTGACCGGATGTTCAAGACCATCATGGTCCTGAAGCAGCACCGCGCCCACTGCTACTGATGAAGCATCACATGTGATGATATATGGTTTGGTGGGATCGGCATGTTTCAAATAGGAGGAGACACAAACACCTCTTTGATTGATTTGAACGCCTGCTGGCATTTGGGGGTTCAACAAAACGGTACATTTTTCCCAGTGAGGGGATGGAGCAGAGCGGCCAACTGAGAAAGTGTGGGGGAAATTTTTTTCAAAAAAATGATAGTTCCCAAGAAACTCCAAAGTTGCTTCTGTGTAGTCAGAGTTGGCCATTCTTGGATCGCATCTAATTTGTTGGGAGGGATAGTGACACCTTCTTTGAGAACCAGGTTTTCAAGAAATGTGACCTCTTCCTTATAAAACTCACACTTGGAAGCTTTGAGGAACAGCCCTGCTTTATGCAGAGCAAACACCACCACTTCCAAGTTGATAGCATGTTTTTGGGAGTTGGGGAATGAACTAGGATACTATCAATGTATGCAATAGCACAAGAGAACTGAAGGTCCCCTAACGCGTTGTCAATCATTCGTTGAGATGTAGCAGGAGCATTTTTCAACCCAAAGGGCATTACGTGAAGTTGAAAAATGCCTCGCCTTGTCCAGATTGCGGTCAACCATTCCTGTCCTTCCATCGCCCAAATTTGGTTGAAAGAGTTCACCAGATCCAGTTTCAAAAACACATGGGATTTAGCAATTGCCTGACTGATTGTCTGCTCTAAAGGCAATGGGTAGGGATCTGTAGCTGTTATTTTGTTCAGGTGACCATAATCTATGCAAGGACAGAGTGATCCATCCTATTTTCTTTCAAATACAATAGGGGAGGCGATGGGAGAGGTTTCTTTGAACAACCAACCTTTTTTTAACATATTGTCCAACCAGGTATTGAGTGCAACCTCTTCCTCCGCTGTATGAGATATAATGGGCAGTTGATGTTAACCAATTCCACGGTTGTCCAAAATCCACAATTGTACCTAGTATGTTTAGGCAGATGGTCCGCTTTTTCCATGTTGAAGATTCCCCGGTATTGCATTAAGCTTTAGGAAAATCAGCTGGAATGCCCGCGGAAGTAACTAAGGTAGTGATAGAACTGGTCCGTTGTATTTTTTGAGAGTGTTGATCAAAAGGAACTCTCCCTCTGAATCATCATTGGTAAACGACAATGTATTTGACTATAAATTAATTTTCACATGTTGTTGACACCACCATCCAACACCCAGGATCACTGGGAATACCAAGTTCAGCATGGCCAAAAAACAATCGCAGAAGTTATATTGGTGGATTAGAAGTGTATCAGCCGGTGAATGACATATGAAGACTGGTAAGCAGATGAGGCCACCATTACTGAGGAGCCCACATCCATTTTCAATCTTAGTTGCTGTGCCAACTCAACACTCATGAAGTTCCCCGCTGCTCTGGTATCCATCAGAGCTTTGAAGGAGACATGATGCGGACTGATACTGATTTTCATAGGGACAAGTAAATAAGCGGAATTCTGAATTTTGGAGATTCGACTGACTCATGGACAACAGAAGAAATAATGGGTATGTCAGGACAATGGTCAGGGTTTTTAGCTGGGGCGAAAATTGGAAGTAAGAGTGTGGGAGAAATCATTTCTTCTGTCCAGGCTTGAACAGAATCATTCATAGTTGACTCTGGAAATGCCAACTCGGACTTGGGGGTTATGGCAGGATTGGGACCCACTTCAACTGCTATTCTGGTGTCAGGCGCATCATCTACATCTTTGTTAGGAAATCCTATCATAAAGTTCCCCTTCTAATGTGGGGAAACGTGGCGAGGTAACGCTTTAATAATAGTTGTGGTGGCACATATTTGATTTACTGATTCCTGGATGGTAGACCAGACCATGTGATGAGCGGAAACTGAATCCAAGCTCGCTCTAAAGACTGCCTGAAGCATATTGGTAGATAGGCCTGACGCGGAAGCCAACTCATGAAAGGTAGAAATCAGAGAAGCCAAACTAGGGGCTTTGGCCATGGTTAGGAGTAGTCTGAATAAGTGGTCTGATTGGGACACATGGGGTTTTAAAGCAGCCAATACAACAGCCATCAGGGGAATGGAGTCTCCCTTTTGTGAGGAAGAATGCAAAAGGCTTCTCACCCATGGCGGGCATCTCCATCCACAGCGTCTAACAACGCGAGACCTTGTTGGGCATGAGATATTGCAGAATCGTTACTGAGTGTGATTGTCATCTGCATTTGTACTTTGGTGAGAGCGTCGAGAACCTGATTGGCGATCTCATGGGAGGGGATACTTGATCCTTTTCCTGGGCCAGAGGAAGTACAAGAAGATGCAGTCTGCACCTCTTGGGTGGCTTGAAGAAAGTTTCCCAAAATAGAGTGGATGCTTCTCCCAAAGTCAGAAAGTGACCAAACAAACAACAAACAACACACAACTGATTGTACGTTCATCTGGTAGAGGGTAACCACTGCGGCGCCCCAATTTGAAAACCAAGGCGTAAGTGGCTAGAAGTAATGGTTGGTCAATTATGTCATGGAAATGGCAGAAGAAGTTTAGACTGGCCTGCCAGTTGAGATGCGTGAACACCCAAAAGGCAAGACAGAATGCCAGAGGCATTGCTGACCGTATGACTTGATATGGAGCTGGGAAATGTGCTACCACGAAGTGGTGGTGTAACAACAGGGTAAGGAGTATCCCAACGACAAACCACACTGAACACATTCCCAACTTAGTGGTTCTAACTGCAGGAGGTGGAATTACTGGGATAGTCTCGATGAGATTTTTGGCTTGAGAGGCCAACTCATCGGGGGTGATAGGGGGATGGATTCTCTCTTTCCATAGTTGTACATAGGGCCATAAGATCCCCATGTATTGTTGTCATAAATTCATAAGAGCGAGGTTGTAAAACTAAAAGTGTTGGACTTTCTGGGCCCAATCAGCAATAGAGGAATCCATGGTGACAAAAAAATTGGTAAAGCCCACCCAGAGTGCAGGGCGATGGACTACCAGGGAAATGCCATCTGGGATGCGGTCAGAATGGAAAATAAAGAAAATTTGATTTTTTTGGCAAAATTTTATTTGGAAAGGAAAGTAAGAAAATCAACCAACAATTTTCTCAGTGCCATGCAACTGAGTAAATAGTGGTTAATTGGGTAGTGACAGGATGGGATTGGGACCCACAAATTTGGCCTAACCAGCGAATTGTTTGGGAATGGGGGGTTTATTCTTTGGGAACCAACATTGCAAATTTGGCAGTGGGCTGAGTCTCTGTCAGTTTGACCTCAAACATCCAGACCAGTTTAAACTACATTTCTGACGATTAGCATGACAGTGTTTGGCCTGACAGGTTACAGGAATCCCCCAAGGCCATCCCTTATAGGGATGGGTCCATTTGGTTGGGAACGGGTTTGGGATGGCCAACCCGCCCACACTTGGTCAATTAACCGTTCATTTGGTCAACAGCAGCACATTGTGCGCAACGCCCAAATTACTATTCAAGGGCTTCAAACCCTCATTGATAGCACCCAATATTTGTTCAACTGGTCTGTAGATTAAATTAGAACTGTCAGGTGATCTGGCTGATATCTCATTCTTCATGCTTTTACAGCCATTCGAATTTTGGGCATCATCCTGATTGCCAGCAAAATTAGATCCGACTGATTTCAATTTGTTAATCTTGGCACATATTTCACTAATTTTCCACAACAGTTCTGCCAAGGTAAGTGTGGGTATTGGGGGTGGGATCTGAAGCGGATGAGCTGTTACCCATCACTCATCTACTACATGAGCAGGTCGCCCTGAGTGATGAGAGGTACCGCCATCCTCTTCAGTGTCTTTTATTCAGGAATGGGAAGATGACCCAATTGAGAGCCTAAGGACGTTCCCTGAGACTTACAGGGTGGAAATAGGTGGTCTGGCAGGGCGATGCTATGTTTATTGCTGGGCAGCTTTTTTGATCCATTGATATCTGGGTTGTGTCTTGATCTTTATCAAGTTTATATACTGCCTCAAGAGTCTAAAGATCGTTGTAGTACGCCACATGGGAACTTGCCCTTGGTTGAGAGAGGAATGGAATGCAGCAATGGTTATATCCTCTGATAGTTTGAGAGATTTGACTAATTGTTGGAAAGCACTGACGTGATCATCTAGGTTTTAGTAAGAGACCATTGGTGGAGTAGGGAGAACAGTAGTGGGGCCTTGGAGCTGAGGGGTGGCAACCATCAAGGACAAAATCATGATTAGTGAGGGTGGAGCCTCCTTTTGGTGGGAGTTATGGTACAGTAAGTGTGGGCCCATGTCTCCACCTCTCCTTGAAAGGTGTCAAACAGGGATAATGATTGTTGTTCTTCAGAGAGCTACATTGAGTCATTAGGTTGGATTTCAGTTTAAGCTTAACCAAAACTCTCACACCTGCTGGGCCAACTCATCTGATGACCAAGAGGTTGGTCCAATTACCATCACAGTAAAAGCTTGCGCACTTGCGGAGAATATTGGGTGTGCTATTTGGGCATGTAGTATCTGTTTAATGGCTCTGATCAATGTGACCCATGATAACATGTCAAGGGGGCGCGTACCAGGCCATATTAGCTTTTTTGGCTGTTAAACGACCCAAATTCAACAGGCCTTGAGCAATAAACATAGATGCAGTGTAGTGAATGGATTATTATGTCAAACATCCAACGTTACTGCAAAGACTTGGATTCCAATATGGGTACTTTAATACTGACAATACTATCCATAGTCTTCAGAGCATCTCTTTTATGAAATTTTTGGGAGTACAAATCGCTGTAGAACAGGTAGGGAAAGTACTGATTGACAAACTAAGTCCTCGTCCTGAATACCAGGCTCAGTACTAGTAGCAACCTTTCCCACATTTCCTCTGTGGAAATGAGGCTGTTGCCCATGAGTAGGGGCTGCTGATTCGCACCCCTGTCCATTATTGGATCTATTGTCAGACTGGCCTGAAGGTGCACTTTTTATTGGGGAGGTAACCGGTGCATACCCATTACTATCTCTTCCACATCCTTCTCTATTTCTCATTTTAATTTAGCTCTCTCCAACTTGTCCTTGGTTACAGTTTGGTGAGTCTGGATTATAGCTGCTTTGACCAGAATGTAAGTTGGTAGGAGAAGATTCATAGTTGAGCATTTGGTATTGAAGCTCTTCAGGGTGCATCCCCCTGATCTCCTCCGTTGATATAAATTAGTACAGATATCACCAGTGTGTCAGGCACTGACATACCCAAGCTTAAATAGTGGTACCCTCCATATTTCTAGCCCATTTTTGTTGATGGTGCAAAATCTTTGAGTACTTATAAAAAACAGCCTTTGTTTGATAAAGTTTTATCTGTGATTTATTAGGTAAAGAACAAAATAACCCAGCACCCTACTACAGATAGAGTTATATTTATTTACAATAGTGTGGAAAGAGGTGGTGAATGCTTATAAATGTATATGAAAAGTATGATGACAATCACTGATCCTAAGGATGTTGGGTAATTTTTCATTGCTGTTCCTAGGGGTTTTGATGTTCTACTTGGTCCAAATAATTGGTTACATCAGCTGGATCATCAAGAGTCCTTATTTGAGGCTCTTATATATATTATCAGGGGTGGTTTTTTTTTTTCTAACCTTCTCCAAAGCTGCCTTAATAGCTAAAGTTTTCTCAGTTGCTGCCTATTATGACTATCCATTTTATTTGTTTTTGGGAATTTCAATGATTGAGTGTGTAATTCTCATCCAGCTTGGGAGTTTACATAATGATTTTTAGTAGGTCACAAACTTTGGAAATATTGTTTTATTTTTAAATAAACTTCCGTGGACCTTGTAATGACAAAGGGTAGGTACTTTCTAGTTTGAAGTTGGCGTGGGTTCAGACTAGGAGTAGCATTGGCCAACTAGCGCTCAAATTGGGATTTCCCAAAGTCCATTATATTTTCCAGAGGTTTTAAGTTGTTTTAAATTTTCTGACTGAAGTGAATGGAGCCCTGTAAATCCTAATGACTGCAGTGGGATCCCTCACAGTTAACTTACCTTTTAATTAATGTATACCTCCCAATATTTTGGTTTACCAGGTGTCATGGAGCGTGCTATAATAATTAGACTGGCCTGGAACTCAGGGTCAGTTGCCACCCAGAACCCCAGTCAGAGTAACTTTGGTATAGCCATCCATATTGTGGTATGGGAAAGTAATAAAGCGGCCACAATCGCTAGTCAGAGATTCCCAAAAAAGGGCAATAATAGTTCTCAAAATGTCAGGCGGGCTAAGAAAATTCACAAATAAAATACAAATATTTAAATATATTTTTATTAGAACTATAGGAGGAAAAGTGAAAAAGATGGAGTGACAGCGGAACCTGCTAAGTTCTGCTGCCTTATAAGCTCACAAAAAAAACTAGGGAATGTGAACAAGTGCATTCACTGTCATGAATAATTATGCAAACTTGATTATAGCAGATAGACATCCTAAAATCTCTATATGCCAGATTATACTTGGTTTGGCCAGCTTACTTACAATAAAGTTTTTACATTATAATTTCTTTCTGGCGTGATTTTACTTGGCAAATCAGCATTGCTTCATCCAGCAGGTGACTGGGTACGGCCATGGACAAACAACATATGGCAAGCCCCATCAAGTAGGGAAGGGGTTTTTTACACCCATACCTATCAGGGATTGGTTCGTGGTTGCCAGTGACAAAGGGGAATGTCGTCTGGAGATTTTTGAGACTAAAACTGACTTAATCAATGTACTTTTATAGTATATCAATTTTTATTTATTCGAAGAACTCAAACTGATGGAGATAAACTAATGTGTAGGAAAATCGCTGCCACCCTCTGCTGGCAATGGCTCATGGCCGCCATCACTTCCCAACACACACCCTGAATTTTATGGACCAAAACTTGGGTGGTTAGCATGAGGAATAAATGACGGGATCTTCAAAGAATATGCTGTCACCCACCTCTCATCTACCAAATGGGTAAATCTCCTGTGGCACAAGAGGGACAGCCACCATCTTTCTTCCCTTTTTTGTTCAGAACAGGAAGTCCTCCTGATCCAGCCATAGGGGTTGTTCCCCAAAGCTTACATTAGCCTTCCCTTTTTGGGATGGGTGAGCACCTCCACCGGGAACTTAGGCCAGTGCAACATTTTTGTGCGCCTTATGGAGCTCAATCTCTAAGATGGAGGCGACCTTCTGGGGAGGACAAGGGGCGTCCAGGTGTGCCACTTGTGAAGCTTCCACCAATTTGCAAAAATTGGCACAGTTGTGAGCAATAACTCAGCTATTCTCATATGATGGAAAGCCTTTCCACCCCATCAGTTACTGCATCAAGTGACTTGAGTGATGAGTTAGTATAATAGCATAAACCTTCAATTCCACTGAGTCTTCCATACCACAGGCTCAGGGTCCACAGGTGATGTGCCTTTAAATGGTGACAACTGGGAAGTGTGGAAGACGGGGTGCTGCTTCCAGTGAGTGTGAAGTTCCAACTGGTAAGCTATTGTTCAAATTCTCAACAACTTCATGAGGACCTGACCATTTGCTTGTGAACTTACACAAGGGCACCCTATATATGCAGATGACAGTTATTAAGCATAAATAAAGAACCCATAATGATCTCATGAGTTGGAAGCCATTTCTGGTTCATGAACCGCTTATAATTACTGATAGCCCTTGTCAGATACTCCTATACCAGGTATTGATTGCTCTGTATCTGCTGCGCATGTTCCACTGCTTCAGGGACCTCTGAGCAAAGGCATGACTCAAGGAAAAAATGAGAGGTTATATTCCAATGTGGCCTCATAGGGAAAAATTCATGTAGATGCATGGGAGGCACTATTGTAAGCAAACTGGGCCAATGGAAGGTCATCCGCCCAAGTATCCTGCGTGGCAGTGGCGTAACAACAGAGATACTGCTCCAGGATTTGGTTGGCCCACTCTGTTTGATTGTCCAACTGGGTGTGATATGTTATGGAATTTCATGGATAATTTTCAAGATATCCATAAGGGCTATCCAGAAGCGTGCTGTTAACTTTGGCCCCCCAGTCACCACAATCTCCTACAGAAACCCAAACATCAAGAAGACATACCACACAAAATGATAGCAGTTTTCTCAGAGGTGATAGTGGATGAACAGGGGATATACAAAAAAGTTGGTAAAACGGTTTACAACAACCACAATCGCGTTATACCCATTGGAGCTATGGATCTCAACAATAAAATAATGAATACTGAGGTCCACAGTCCATCAGCCTGCTGCGAGTGATGGAGAAGGCCATTTCAACCAGAGCGATCAGATTTTTCCTGCATGCATGTTACACAACTAGTGATCCATGCTGTAATGTTTTTTGAGATCCCTGTCCATTTGTACATCTGCTTCACCAAGTTACATTTTTTATTGCCTGGATGGAACACCGTTAAATGAGCACGATGATCCTGAATTAATTTGTCACAGAGTTGAGGCAGCACCCACAATCTTAACTGGAAATGAAATCTCCGCTCCACTAACAAATAATGGGACTTATTATGCGTCAGCAGCGCCAGCTGCTTCTACAACTTTAGGCCTTATTAAAAATTGTCTGACCCACTAAAAACTGAGCAACCAGAGGCATATCTGAGGCCCAATCAACCACTGAAATTTTTGGAGGAGCAATGGCTAGGCTTTGGGTCAGCGGAATTACTTTAGTTAACTCCTGCTCATCCGCCTCTGCCAGACTCAATGAAGGGTTGTAACAAAAAAGTCAGGAATGATATTTTTAGCACCTTTCACGAATTTCTATCTAATTTTAAAATTACAAAGGTTACGATATTTCAGGCCTAACAATTAACCAGCTTCTGTAGTTCAAAAATACATAAGATCCTGATGGTCCATCCTCAGTCACCTCATGCCATGCGCCCTGAAGAAGGTACTACCAGTGGGTAAGAGACCATGACAAAGCGGCCAACCCTTTATAGTAGGTGGTCCAGGACTGTTCAGATGAAGTGAACGTGTGTAAAAATAAGATGACTGGGTTTTCCAAAATGTTGTGCTCTTATAGTAATACTGCTCCCACAGCAGCAGATGAGGTGTCGCATGCTACAATAAATTGCTTGATAGGCTCTGCATTCTTGATAACAGGAGGTGCCAGAATCACTTCCTTAATGGCGTCAAACGCCTATTGACATTCCGCCATCCATCAGAATGAAACATTATTCCCTGTTAGGGGGTTCAGCTGTGCGGCCAGTTGTGAGAGGGAAGGAGAGAATTATTTTGATAAGATCATGGCCAAGAAGCTCCTCAACTGCTTCTGGGTCAAAGGATTGTGACCCTCAAGTATCACCTCAAGCTTGTCGGGAGAAATGGCATAATCATCATTAAGAACCAAGTTATCAAGGAAGGCAATCTCATTCTTGAAAAGCTCACACTTGGAGAGTTTCACTTTAAGGTTGGCCTTGTGCAAGTAGCCAACGCCACCTCCAGGTACTTCTAATGCTGCTCGGGAGTGGGGATTACATGAAGATATTGTCAAAGTATTCCACTGCACAGGAGAACTATAGGTTGGCTAGCATATCCTCAATCATCCAATGAACGTTGCTGAAGGCTATTCCAAGCCAAAAGTCATAATGCGGAACTAAAAGTTCTCTCTTCAGGTATGAATTGCCATTATCCACTTCTGCCTTTTTGCCACCCAAATCTTATTGAAAGCATTCACAAGATTAAGATTCAAAAACACAAAAGTCACTTTTATGCGATTTTAAATTTTTGTTTATTTATCCACAGCCATCTGCCCAAACCTATTCTTTGATTTCCTTGGCTCTGCCGCCTGCCACTCCAGTGTGGGGCAGCAGTGCACCCCCACCTAGCGTTTTCTGCCCTGCAGGCAAGCGCGTTCAGACGGGTTCAAACAGCCCGCCCACTGCTTCCAACCGTTTTGTCCCCCCACGGGACTTAGCGCTCCACCTGGCGCGCGTCCACCCTTCTCGCCCCCATCCTCTCGCCCTCCCTCGCTCTGCTATTCGCTATTGCCTCAGAGTGGACTATGGGCGTTTGTTCCCATATGCCGATAAGGCAATTATTGACCTAGCCACTACAGCCTTTGCGCCAGCTGGCTTTATAGTCTACCGCCCTTTTAAGGGCTACTTTGACTTTGGGTTCCAATCTGAGTAGGATGCTGAAGCGGCAGCACAAACTCCTCTAATTTATAAAAAAACCCCATTCCCACAACCCGTACTCGCCTCCCTTCAGACACCATGCTAGTGGTATCCTTTGCAAATCTTCCATCCCACCTTCCACCCCAGGTTTTGTATAACCAGTCGGTCGCGGGGCTCATGGCTTATGGCACTCAGCCCAACCTCATCTTTGCCATTCCATCTGGTGCAGAACGCCTTGCTGCTCCTCGTGCAACAGCCACCATCATACCACACCACCTTACCATAGCCCAACAAATCTCACCACGCGCTAGTGTGGCTTCAGCGCCTGATCATTTCTTTTGGGCTCGGGTCAATAATGGTAGGCAGATTTGTTCCCTCTGCTTTGTCCTCGACCATGCAAAAAGAGCGTGCCTAAGGCCAAATCCGCTGATGCAGCTTCTGAGCCCCCTCTGGAGGTTCAGTATGGGGCGCTTTGCTGCCTCCTCCCACCCTCCAATCTCGTTCAGTGGGCCCACATGGAAAATCAACCCCACCCAAAAACTCCATCCTCACTCTCCCACCTAATTCTACGCCAGCCAATCAGAGCAATGCTTGGACCAACATTCGCACCCAAGCAGCTGCCCATTCGCCCAATCCTACCCACTCAAATTTAAACGCCACTATTCCAGTGAACCAAAATCCATGGGATCTATTGGCTGAAACTGACGAATCAGGTAATATCCTCATTAGTAAGCATACAGGTCAACCTCTCTGCCATGGCGATTATGGTTGGGCAGAACTTTTCCTTCCTGACTTCGATGAAACCCCTATCCCTCGCCATTTTGCTCCTCTACCCAATACAGCCCCCTTCCAAAGTGACCACCAGCTAGCCTTAGCTGCGGTGGCCTCTCCTCATTGCCCAAAACTATGCACCGCGGTGACCCAGTCAGTGGATCAGCTCCACCATGGCCTGCCCACCATCTTCTTCCCCCTGACTTCCCTAAATCTCCCTGCAGGGAAAACTCAAAACTATTTGATGATGCTGAAATCTCTGTTATGAATGTCGCAACGCTTGTTTCATTCAACCCCTCAGCCAAAATCACCCGCCACAGTATCTCCCTTTTCACCCAACTTCCTGAAGCCCGCAAAGAAGCTGAAGTTCTCCTCGCAGCTTTTGTTGAAACACTTTCCCATCATTATCTTGATGCAGAAGTGGAAAACTCCTACTACGCTGACCTCAGCCCCCACTATGCAGATGCCCCAACGCCCTGGCTCTCTGCTCTGATCTGGTACTGTAACCAACACCCCTTGATCGAGGTGGGTCTTTCTGAAAACCAACCCCCGACCCCTCCTCACCCTCTGCCATGGTGGGTTAAGCGGTTTCTGCTTCCCACATGGTTAGTATTTAGTTTTGCCATTTTGAGTGTTGTGATTGGTGTGCCCATCCCCTGGTCGACGTACCTCGAATAGATCGATTAAAAGATTCAAAAACACCCAAATTTCACGATCACCTGGCTTATAGTCTGCTTGAGGAAAAGGGGGTAGGGATTGTGAATGGTTATTTTATTAAGGTACCCATAGTATACATAGGGCCACAAGGTGCCATCAGCCTTCTGTGCAGATGCTATGGGAGAGGCAATTGCCAAGGTCTTCTTAAACACCCACCCTTATCTAGAATATCATTCAACTAGTCCTCCAGGGCCTTGTCTTCCTGCTCTTTATAAGGGTATAGGGGCCAGTTGATGTTGATTACATTTACTGTCAGATGGAAGGGTAAATCATACTTGGAGTAGGTGGGAAGGCGGTTGGCTTTTTCCACTAAAAAATATTCTGTAATGGGCTAAGCTAGGGGGAAAATCTGCAGGCAGTGCTGTGTTAGATGACGTTGAAGCATTTTGACCCCCACTGCACCTGTCAGAGAAAAAGTACTGATAAGTGGAATATCACCCATTGCGTAGGAGTTCTCAAATAGAAAAAGGTTGGGCGCCAGGTTAATACAAACTGTTGCCGCTGTCAATCAACCCCAGGATAATGGGGAATAACAATTTTGGTAACAAAGTTGGTAACACAGTAAAATTATTTGCAGAAATCAAACACATGTACTGAAAATAGTACTGGGCGCTGCACTGGTCAGCAAATCATCAAATCTGATGCCGCACCTAAAATTTGAGGACTCAAAATCCATATCAAGGTCCAACTCTTGAACAACCTGAAAACTCAAATTCCTGGTGTCTCCTGTGTCAACAAGAGCCTCAACAGAGGCCATGTGAGCTCCCAACTAGATCTTAAATTGTAACAAAAAATAAGCAAGGTCTTGTCTCTTTGCCAAGGTGTGAGAAATTCTAGGGAGGGAAGAGGTGTCCACTGGACTAACCCCAGTCTATCCGCAGGTGTGGAGACCATGTCTGCCGCCATCTGAAAAAACTAGAAACAATTGCTTCTGTTGGAGAAACAAAGGCACCAGTGAAATCACATACATCTGCTCCCCTAAAGCGGTGGCATTGAATGTGAGGATACAAGCATTGGAGCCCCTAATAGCAGGATGAGGAGGAAAATCGGCAGCCTTAGGAACAAATAACATCCCCATGATTGCAAACCATGCCTGCACGCCTCCTTGAGAAAAGAGGAAACCCCTGGTCCTCTTTCATGCGACTTGGGGTAGGCCCTACCAGTGTTAGGGCCAAAGGAGGTGTTAAAACACCAGTTTAAAAGCTGTAGTCATCCAAACAGGCCTTCCTCCCAACATTCAACACCCTCGCCAACAGATGAACCTTCTATTCATATAAAGGAACCAATGCAGCACCGCACCCATAGGCAGGATGGAGAGGGATAAAAATGTGGGTCACTCTATTAAATCATGGAGCGTGCTGGTAATTATAATAAGACTGGCCTGGAGCTTAAGATGGGTAAACACCCAAACCCCAACAAGAATACTCTAGGTACAGCCATCCATATTGAAAGATGAAAAATGAAAAAGGCAACCACAAGGGGTAGCCAGTGATTTTTGGAACTGGAAATCATTGTCACTATGTGTTTAATAAAAAACTGAATTCCACCAATAAATTTAGATTCTTTTTAAATTTTATTAAAACTAAAATGATGGGAAGGAAGAAAAATGGAGTGAAAGTGGTACCTGTCAAGGACTGCTTCCTAAACGCCTAAAATTGAGGAATGGAAACTAAGTGCACTACCTTTAAGAATATTTCAAAACTAAGTTCTGGCGTATTATCATACTAAAATGTTTTCTGATACTGAATTGTATTTGACTTGATTGGATGGATTGGCATTAATTTGTTGGCAAGAGTATTCATGCTGCTATGGCTGCAATTAAGCAATCACTATTATGCCTCCAGTTGAAGGTAGTTTGTGCCACAGCCAAGCCACATATGGCTGGTTCCACTGGTCAGGAAAGGATTGACCACGCCTTTACTTTTCAGGGATGGTTCATTTGCAAATTCATTAGAAAACCCTAGCGGATGGGCAACTTTGTACCCAAAGCTAACTTGCAGCCATTATTTTTGGCAGAATGCAACTCAGCCCCCCAGTGGAACTTGAACATGTGGATTTTCACTCCTGGGACCCACTCCCCCTACCTTTCACTGATGATGGCTTCTGCCTTTCGCCACCTCCAGGAACAGCCTCTGAATTTTGCCCATCAACTCTAATGGTAAACAAGGGTGGAAGAGGCACAGTTTGCAGGGTATACGCCATTATTCACCTCTCATCTACCACATGGGCTAAATCTCCAAGGGCAACAAGAGGGAAAGCGGCTGTATTTCTCCCATTTTTTGTTCAGAACAGGAAGTCTCCAGATCCAGCCATAGGGGTTGTTCCTCAAGGCTTACACTTGGATCCTGGGTTGCTTTGGTGTAATTGGATATATCCACCAATACTTTTAGCTTTTTGGCTGTGGGTTTTGGTGTTCTGACAGATCCAACTTATATACCAACACAATGGAAACTAGGTTGGGTTTCTGCTTGAAAAAGCATGGATTTAAATGAGGGGATTGACCCTTAGGGACAATTTCTAAATTTTTTAACAGGTTTAGATATACATGATCAAACCCAACTATCTTTACTAATTTTGGGTTAAATTGATACCTGCTTAAAGAAAATTTTTGTGGAGGTTATTTCTGCAGCAGATGGGGATTCCGCTGGACCTGAGGGGAGTGGCTGCCCAGGACTGGGGTACTGGACCAAGAAAGGCTTTTTGGGGGGCAGTGCCCACTGGTACCTTAGATTTGCTGAGGACTTTTAATTGGAAGGGAATGAAGACTCCACTGGAGCAGTAGCTGCTGTTGGAAGATTTTACATTTTTTAAACGGTTAAAACACCATTGACGTGCCAGGATGAACTATATGAAGACTATTCACCCTATGCACAGCAGCTCTATCAGGCTCACCTTACTTTTCTGCAAGTTTATGAACAGCGCAACCACTCAACTATGGGCTTCCTCTAGAGAAACTTCACCACAAATCAACCAACACCATCATTAGGGCCAAGATCTGGCGCTCTCAACCAATCTGCCATCTTGATCTGAGTGCACAAACACTCATCTAATTAACCTAAGTGCTCCAACACCAATCTTATTAATTAGCCATGGGCATCCCAGAATTTTTCCCAATTGAAGCCAAGTCCATCTGTGGTTGGTTCTTGTCCAGTACTTCATTAACTAGCAGGTCTGCATCAAACGAGGGCCTGAGTTATATTAGTACTCTCACAGAGGTTTCTTCTATCAGAAAGGTGAACATGAAGCTTGGAAGTTCACTACTGCAAACGTAATCACCCAGGGATCTATATACCCTGGGAAACTTTCCAAAATAAATAAAACCTAGTTAGGGTTGTTACACCCCTAGCAAAAAGATAAATATAGTATAAAAGGTTATTTTATTGAAAATGAACTGCCCTATTTTTAGGGTTGCTATGTAAAGTTAGAGGCAATAATCTTAGTAAACTGATATCATATGGCAATGCAATTATAATATGGAAAACTACGATAATGCTTGATCCAACAGCACAGCAGTGCATCGATGTATCAATGCATCGTCAATTCCATATTTTGGATAAGCTTATTGGGGTGATTTTGGTCATATTACAATTATATATATAAATAAGAAACTAGAACGTTATCCAGATAAGGGGATAACAATTTATGTGAATCAGACCGATTCTTAGTATGCACGTTGTCACTTATTATACAGTTGAGACCTGATGAATAATTAGTAGAATCAGCAGAGTTTAATTGGTTGCATAAGCACCATATTGTAGCCTCATCTGGAGTCAGCAAAGCAACATCAGTGGGGTCAAATGAACTCTTGGTAACTGCACCAACCAGGCCATGTTCATCATTTAAGGATTCCTTAGTATATTACAATGGGACCTGTTGTCCCCCTACATTTAAGGTATTATTCTCAAAGTTGGACTTAATCCCATATTTTCTCATGAAAGAGGTACTAATAAGTAAATCAAAATTTCTATGAGGTAAAAAATAGTCAGAGAAGACAACACTCTAGTATCAAACCCCAAGGTAAGGAGCTATATGCTCCTAGTGAGGTAGTGGAGTTAGGTCATGCGGTGCTATAATTTTTCAATGGGAAATATTGGGTACATCCTCAAGTTGCTTCATTATTGTTGAAGAAGCTATGTTGATGAATGCCCCACTGTCCATGATTGCCCAAAATTGCTATGTTGTACATGCTAATACCAACATAAGTACGCTCAACATGATCATCTGACCAGTGAGCATGTAATTGTCAAGAGTATCTGCTTGACCCAAGTAATGAGATAAATTGCTGTTTTCCTGTGGCTTTGGAGGCGTAGCAAACTTTTTAATTATATTCATATGAGATGTTCCATTAATGAGGCAGTATTCCAATATGTTTGGGTTTTTAACTTGTATTTTGAACTTTCAGCAGTAAAGGATATCCCTTTTCTACTCCTCTAGAGTTTTTCCCAGATCCTTGTTGGTGGTTGAAGTCAATAGAATACTTGACTCTTTCTTAGAAAGACATAGTAATAGGTGCACTAAAAGTAAGAGCGCAGTAATGGAGGTAATTTACTATTTTGGTATTGGTAATATTGGAATTCAAAGCAGGTAGCATAGTCTAATACAATTTTAGTGGGGCTCAAAGGTGTGGAAGAAAGTTTTTTGAGCATCATAATGACTTAGAACTTGGACACCATATAATACTTAAATCTAATATTAAAAATGATCAGTGAAGGCTAAAAATTCATTGCCAGCTTAAAGTTGATAGATAGGAATGCAGTTTTCCATCTTGTCATCAGTTCCACACCACTAAACTCATCAAAATAATGTTTTTTGGCGCTAAGGTAAGGCTTAACAACTTCAGTATCTTTAGTAACAAACTCCTGACTATAAGGGTTTAACAAATTTGTCATAATGACCTTTTGGTATAGTCACTGGTATTTCCCATCATAATTTTAAATGAATATATGAAGGTATGGATACTTTCATTCCTATTAAATTTGGGCAGGTTAACTGGGTTAACTTGATGGGAAGGTACCAGAGTGACTTAAGGATCAGAATTAACAGAAGCAGCGTCTACCATGAAAGAGATAGTCATAGCATCCAATGAGGGGTTGTTATAATCTTGGGCTTAATTGCTCGCTCTTCAGCCCTGGATTTCAACTGCACAGATTCGTGGATCCTGGCATTGATTATTTGATAGACTGTGGCAATAATACCATGAAGACTATTATTAAGTTGATTGCCCAAAGCCACGTTGAGAGTAAAGTCCAACGCTAAACTGGTGCTTCTTCTTCCTGAAGATATTCTGGTAGGGAACACTTTCCCTATTCCCTTCTCGCAGAGCCAAGTGGAGATTCCGATACTGCCAACCTAAGGATATCTGATCCTTGCACTCTTCTCTTGAGAGTAATGTTAAAACAACCAATGTTTAAACAACTAAAGATAATATCAGTTTGAATCTAATTTTATTAGGGAATTATTTGGGTTTTTATAGTTATAATTGGTACACAACTTTTCAGCTGTCCTATGAGAATATTTGTGCTCCTATAATGGTTTTGACCCTTAGTGTTAGGCACCAAATCTCTTCAGGTACTGTTGCCTTGGGTTTTCTAGGCAGCGTAATCCTTGGGCGTTTGGCAGTCCAAACAATTGATATTAGGTACATGAAACTGATTGTTTTGACCAATGACAATTCCACTTTTCCTCCGGCGTTCAAACGTTTTGGTATTTTTTATGACTCCAATCTGTTCCATTCTTAACAATTCCCTATAATTTGACTATCAGGGATTATCCCAATATTGAATTATTGCTTAATTTCATTGGGGATGACGCCCAACAAAATTATCATCTATCAGCGGCCTCAAATGTCATCAGGGATGATTCCCAATGAACTTGTCATCTGTCAGCAGCCTCAATTAGCATCGGGAATGATTCCCAACAAAATTATTATCTGTCAGCGGCCTCAATTATTATCAGTGATGATGCCCAACAATAATTCATAGTTGGTGACCTCTAATATCATTGGTTACTCTGCCTGATGATATTCTCATCAGTCAGCCACTATTGCAACCCTCTACAATTATAACATAATCGTCAAATCTCATATTCAGTCAAAGGGTTGGACTATGTTGTTATCTGCAATTCTGACACAACCCCTTCTTGACCAGATATCCATCAGAAGATAGAAACCTCAGGAATAGAAGCTGTCTCAGCTGGAGCTCATATTTGGTTTGTCATATTTCTATGTCCTCAGCGTAGTGCAGCTCCATCCACACTCAACGCCCATATGCTATACTCATTTTGATAATTTCATATCCTTTTTTCTACCCATTGCCACCTCTTCTCAAGCGCAGTTCCTGCAACATAATGCCACATCAGTCCCATCTTCATATCGGTTATGAGAGATCAACTGGTCCACCTGTTTGAGCCCCAGGATGGGTTGTTGGAACTCTTGCCACCTGTACAAACCCCAGGACATATAGTTGGCTTGTGCCACCTGTACCAACTCCAGGACGGGTTGTTGGCACTCTTGCCACCTGTGCCAACCCCAGGATGGGTCTCAACATCTCGTTGATAGGGACTATTCCGGTGGACCTAGTTTCAGCCCTTTCTAATCCTGCCGATGCTTGGGACTCATGCCCACTAATTTTCCTTCCTCCACGCTTGGTAGGTGGGAATATCACTAGATGCATTACTGTTCAAATTAAAATTGTGTTTTAATATTTTTTACTTCTTTATTTTTTATGCATCTTTTTATTATTTTATCTTTTCTCTTTTTTTATATCTATATATTTTTTTCTTAAGCTCAATACTTTAAGTATTTTTTGTGGACCTATTTCCTATTCAAAAAATTTTAATATTCAATTGTATAGGCATCATTTGCTAACTTGATAATTTCAAATGGCTCCATTCATAGGCGTCCAACTTGTTTTTTTCCTTTTTTAATTTTTCAAAGCTGTTTAAAAACCTGAGAATGAAAATCAATCATGATATTGGCCAGTCAGATAGATATTGTTTGGCACTCATCCCCAAAGATGGTTCTACTGATGAATACAAAATTGGCAGTAATGCGGCTTTCCGCCCATATAACAGTTCAAATGGCATTTTAAATTTATCGTGAGGAAGGCTGACCAGAGGACGGACACTTCCAAACATTGACCTGAAAGAAACGAAACTTAGTAACAGTGAAGGCACCCCAGAGAAGCGATGCTATCTCTTGTTGCCAGCGGGAACGCCACTTATGGGGAGGGGGAGAGAACGTGTAAAGGGGCCATAACCACAAATGAAAATGTATGGAGGAAAGGGTCTGATTTGATGAACCAAACTGGGAACCAGGAGGAGACCAGCTGTTGGTGACGTGGTGGGAGGTATCCAAACATCCACGCCTGAAAGTGGTCCACCAAATGAGAACGGAATCTGTGGACAGCTTCTGGGAGGGTGGGGGTGGAGCCTGCGATGGCATTCAAGACAATCGTGTGGATAGTCCACATGGCGATTGCAACCACCAGAGCATAGAGGAAGGGTGGAAGGGGGATACCATGGATATAACAAACATATCTCTTGACAGACTGAAGGGATGTGTTTGATCCTGTGCAAGCAGACGTTGAACTTCGCGCCCTATCACTTTAGAGGTAGGACACTTCTCCAGGCGGTGGAACAGCATTTCATACTGGCCATACACGATGCAGGACGAGTGTAAAGCATTAGAGTGCTCAGCCATATGGTACACCTGCCTCAGGTAGCGCCACACATGGGAACGGATTTGAGGCTGCAACAGAGGGTGGTGTGCATATTTCCAAATAGTCTTCTGGGTCTCAATGGAATAAGGGATGTCCATCATGTCCAGGTAGTCCACCCTGGATAGGACATGGGGCCGTGTGGGAATCAAGCCATCTTGAATGGGTAACCCCTGTACCTCCTGTGTGAACTGAGGAGAGGGGCAGCCTCTCTGGGCTGTGTGTCCACTAATACGAATTCTCTACTCAGCGCTCCACATGGAGAGGAGGATTCGTTTGTAGTGGGTTTTAGTACCGTGAGGACCTGTGGCTGATGGGTGGGAAGCCAGATATTTCATCAAGGAGTGAGGGTTCAATGGATTGTTGAGACCCAAGGCGCGGGAGAAGTTGGAGCAGGCCGCACGGGACCAGTGTTGGGAGGGGAGTGTAGGGGTGGTGACGGCTGCAATCCAGGTGCCCAGGATCTTGGCAGCATGGGCTTTGAAGTCAAGCAGGCCCATGCCACCATGACGACGAGGGCCAAACATGACCTCAAGCCGCACTGGTGGTGGGCGGCCTAACCATAGCCACCCTTGTAGTAGGGCATACATAGATTTGAAAAAACCTGGGGAGAAGGTGATTGCGTGAGCTCCAAACCAGACTTTGGAGAGGAGCATAGAGTTGGCTAAAACAACCCTGCCAGTAAGGGAAGTAGGGTGGGCTCTGAGGGAGGCGATGCGCTTCATCACGTTGTCTAGAATACGACTTTCCATTACTGCTGATGCATATCCGCCTGCCTCCACCCACACGCCCAGATGGCGGACAGGCCCTATGGTAGGGCGTGGCACGAAGGGGAGCACAAGTGGGGCGGTGTGGAGTGAGCAGGGAAGGTGAGCACGTATGTGAGAAGATGGGCCTGGCTGAACGCTGGTTGCAGGGGCCCAGCAGGTTTGATACCTCCCAAGGAGGATGATTTCAGTTTTGGAAGCGTTCAGTGCAGCATTACTTATCCGGGAATACTCCTGGATGAGAGCTTCAAGTGCACGTGCATCTTTGTTATTAGACACCCCAACCACACAGTCATCTGCAAACGCCATCATCTTGACTGAGGTTTGGCCTGGCACATGGACCCCAGTGAGTTGGGCATTCACGTTTCAAAGTAGTGGGTCAAGGATGAAGTTGTATAAGCGTGGGCTAAGGGGGTCCCCTTGTCGCAAGCCCCTTTGAGGGCGGACTACTTCCGTTAGGAAGCCAGGGCCACGCACTGCCATTGTTGCAGATTCCGTGAGCAGCATTACCCAGTTGATGAAGCGAGGGGTAAGCGGAATTGATGGAGGCGGCCCTGAGGTATTCCCAGTTTACTCTATCATAGGCCTTCTGTTGGTCCAAGAATACAAGTGCCCCAGAGGCTGTGGACTGGCATGCATTAGCCACTTAGTGCACGTTGTCCCAAATCGACATTCTGGGTATGAAACGGAATTGTTCTGGGGAGATAGTGGCAGATGCTACAATACCTAAACGGTTAGCCATAATTTTTGTTAAAATTTTTGTATCCGTGTTAGTTAAAGAAATGGGGCGCCAATTGGCTAGATTTGCTTATCCCCTTTCTTGAAGAGTGTGACGGTGAAGGCCTCTTGCCTTCCTGGTAGAAGGCGCATATCCATAAGGCTCTGGTTAAGGGAGGCAAGCAGCAATGGGGATAAATATTTGAAGTACTTCTTATTGAACTCATATGGAATGCCATCAAGGCCTGGGCATTCCCGATTTGGCGCACTGTGGATGGCTGACCAGAGTTCATTTGGAGTAATCAAATTCATTAATTCCAGGTATCAGGAAACAGTGTGGATGTGAGTGCTGTCAAGAGATTTCTCCACTTCAGCTGGCTGAATTGGATTGGATTGGTACAACTCAGAGTAATACTTTTGTGTTTTGATTGCCACTTCAGCCAGCGTATCTGCGACAAAATCCAATCTCTGCACCTGTGTGCAGGCCACGCTCTGGTGCGGTGCAAAGAATTTTTGAAAAAATATGCGGTGCACGTGCCACCCTCTGTAATGTGTTTGGCCCTGTACTGAACACAAACCTGATGTTTGTGTTGCCTTTCGAGCGCGTTGAGGTGGGCAGCTGTTCCTGCCCACTTCTGGCCCCAAGCAGGGCTGTAGCCTGTGGTTGAGATGTTGGACTCCAGGTGTGCCAACTCTTCTAGAGCGCGTGAGATGACGGCTGATGTAGCTCGTGAGTGTCAGGAGGAGAGGTGGCAAGTGTGGCGGATGGTATCTTCTTTGAAGGCTGACCATGTGGAGATTAGGTCCGCGCAAAATGATGTAATAAACTCTTTTGCCAAAGTTGCTGATTCCACCCAAGTGAAAAATCCTGGCGACGCAAGTTCAGGTGTGTGGAGTTTGCATCAATACGGGGCCTTAGCCACTGTGACAGGTAGGTGGTAGGAATCGAGACCAGCTGGTGGTCAGAGAATTTGATTTTTGTTGTTTGGAAGTGGGAAATGTTAGATCAAAATTTCGCCAGCGTGAGGATAAGGTCAATGCAGGTCATAGACCTTAATTGGCCATTGTGGACATGGGGGCGTGTTATGTTTTTGAGCAGTGGAGCTTGCTGTGGCAGTGCATCTAATAACCCAAGGGTGGCCTTTAGAACGCGAAGTTCTATGTGACCCTGGGGGCGTGGGATGAGGAAGGCCAACGGTCCATGGGTGAGTTATCCAACAGTTCATGTCGTCAACTATGAAAGGGTCAGGAGGTAACATAAGGGATTTGACCAACAAGAAAAATTCCTGACGCTCTTGTGCACAGGTCAGGGCATAAATGTTGACGATAGTGTGCACCACGTTGGCCCATGAGAATGTAACAACGAGGACTTGGCCATTGAGGAAGGATTCTGATGATAAAAATTTAAAAAATTATTTTTCTGAACTAGCACCCCACAGTGCTCCAACCAGAAGGATAGGGAAGGGAGGAGCATGGTTTTCCAAGCGTCCTCAGAACCTGTGGACAGTGGGACTCCTGGATGGCCAGGATGTCCACGGGTAATTTTTTTGTAAAAAACTTAGTTTCCTAGCTCAGGATGGTGAGGCCTTGAGTCTGGCGATATTCAATGTCCCTAAAGTGAAGGCTTCCCCCATCACACCTTAGGTGCGAGGGGTGGGCACCTGGGCCCACCAGCCTCCTCTGGATCCCCACAGGCCTTCACGGCAGTGCAGGTGTTTATGGCAATGCTATCAGTAGTTTTGTTAATTTTTAGCAGACAGGTTCACGTTAGCTTTTGCCTTCACTTTTTGTTTCCCTGACATTGAACAAATTTTTTGCAGTGCAGATGAGTTCAGTGCACCAATGTTCGAGTCAAAAAAAATTTTAGGTAGGTTGGGGACCAAGTCGGTTTCAATTGGGGCTTGGTTGCAAAGTTCAGGTGAGATTGAGTTGCCCATTGGATCCTTAGATTGGGTGGCCCAATCAGCATGGGCTTTCAATATAATTGGTTGAGGGATTCTCAAGTTGCTACCACCACAAAGGTTTTGATGTCCTCCTGGTGTTGGAAGTGTGGGATAGCGGAGGCAACTTTGGCCGCTTCCTTGGCTGCAGCCCTGCGGGCCTGTTTGGCCTTCTTTCGCTCTTGAGGGGAGATAGGCTTTACTAGTAAGTAGCAGCCTTGTGCTCCCCACGGGAAAGCCTCTTTGGTGCTGGTGGTTGGTTCATAGTGCGCCTCCTTGCTGTCCATGGCCGCCAAGGGGTGCTCTTGGAATGTGATACCCTCTGTGGTGGGGCATGCGTTTGCCTTATGGCTGAACGTGTCACAGTGGGTGCAGATGAGGGTGCTGTCTACGGTTACCTGGAAAGGGTGGGTGGTATGCCCTGCGATGTCAATAAAGGTGGAGTGCGGGATCTGGGTTAGGTCCTTCGCGATCTCCTCAGATGGGGTCAGAACTGTGATGGCTTTGCCAGTGCACAGGTGTGGTATCAGCGTGAAATGTTGCATTTTGAAAGATTGTATTTCGCCATATATGGTGAGACCATCTTTCAGGTGTTGCTCCAAAATGTCACATTTTACCATAGTAGGCAAAAAGTCAAATGTGAGGAAAATTTGGTTCAATTTTGTCCATCTGGTGCATTTAGTTTCGATGACCTGTTGCCCTTGGGGAGGTCGACCACTACGCGCACCGCTGCAGCCTTGTCTGCTGCTATTCTGCTTCCAAAACCTAGGTCCAGCCAACCGTGCGACATGGAGTGAGGTGCAACGTACACCATGGTCGGGAAAATTTTGTGTACATCTTCACAAAATTTTTCCCATAGAGCTGTTTTTTGGATGTCCAGATACACATGGACTCCAAATTCCACCGACGAAAGTGGCTGGGAATGTGGCGTATTGATGTACTGGTTGCATCGTGCTTGCCACGCGAGTATCTCTGGGGAAATTGTGACCAACAGTTTTTTTAAATTTTTTTCTATTCCGCCAGATTCTCCGGGGCGTTTTTGAACGTTAGAGGCCGCGGGCCTTCCACCTGCTCCTCTTGCTTTGCTTGCCCAACTGCTCCCAGACATGGGCGCAGACTAATCCCCTCTATGAGATTATCAAACTGGATTTAGTCTTGAATTGAATGGGTTGCAAAAGTGTTTGCAACGAGAAAGAAAAGTTTTTTCAAATGGCATTTTCTTAGTCCAAAATTCGTCAGTATCTGATCCAATTTCTTGTCAATGGATGCATTTATCTCTATCCCAATTTGTCTAGATCAGATCCTATTTCTCAGCTTTAATTGCCAATTCAAATGTTTGATTAAATCTGCTGATAGATATTTAAATGATTCACTATTTGCATAGATTAATTTGGTAATGTTTTTCTTTGCTAAAGTCGTCTGGATCATATGCTATTTTTAGTATTTCTCATGTTTTTGCTCATTAAACAACGAATCTAAGTTCAACTGACTTCATCCATTATTCTCTGGATTAATCGCCTCAGATTCTGATCTCATCTAACGCCTCAGGGCTTCTCACGGTGGACCCAGTTACAACCTGAGCTGGTCCTGCCAACAGCTTTATTCCATATAAATATCTGGTGGAACTGGTTCTCTTGCAGTGCTATATAGTTCCACATCTAGACTGCAAGGCCTTTTCCCAAATTTTGGGCAGTTTCATCCCCCTTTTGAGGAATCACAACATTCACAAATTGTCATGATTTCTTTTGCCAATTTTGGATAGCAATTTGTCCTGTCGCTCCATTTTTTCCAATAGTGGCTAGTTGATTTATCCTTCCACTTAGATCCATTGGGGTTTTTTCCCATTACAACCTGATTCTGCTGAATAACAACTTTTTCAACATTTTTTAAATTATTATCTTCTAATTTCACCAAAGAGTGATAGTCTTTAATTGTAATTTCAGTTATAAGATTGATTGGGCGCATCAAACGTTGCTACCAACATTTTCAGATGGTCCACCATCTGTGAGGTCATTATTTCAGTTACTAGTGCTGCTGCCATAATCCAATGCAATTTGCAGTAGGGTCAAAGTGCCGCCTGCATGGCTATACATGCATCAAAATCATCTAGCACTTTTGCCCCTGCCAAGGTCTGAGCTTCTTGGTAAAAACGGTCGGCAAAACTAGTCAGAGTCTCATCTTTGAGGAATTGAATACCCATGAATTCTTGTTTTTGATTTGCCATCTGAATAGGGCTTCTGAACTCCAACATAATGGAAGATTTGGCTTCTGTGTATGACCAATTTTCCCATTGAGGTGAGAAGCACCAGATTTTAGCAGTCTGTGCTAAGGCAGCTCATTACAGTTACTGCTTTTTGTTAGTCTACATAGCCAAACATGGTCATTTCAAATAAGCAGAAGAACGCCAGGGCGTTATCCCATTGAAAGGTGGGCAATTTTGGCGTATTTTGAAATTCTCCAGTTGTTCTGCTAATTGGAGATCCCGACCTGGGTACTAAAGAAGCCATAAAAGTGACTTTGGGAGTCATTTCTGACAAGCCAGCAAATGGTTTATCCATGTTTTGGAGTGGAGAGGTCTTATTGCTTGGCGTTTCACATGCCTTTGCTTCGGCATCATTTGCCTTGAATTCTTCACAATAACATTGGTGTTTTTCCAACTCCTTAATATGCTTAGTCATTTTTGCCATCTCTTCATGAAACCGGTGGATGCATTCTTGATCCGCTTCCCATTTGGTCTTCTGAAATAAAACTTTCTTGATGAGTACGCCCTCTTTCTTCTTTATTGAGACAACTTTTCCGCATAAGTCATTATTAACTATTCCTAGTTGTTTGAGCGTTTCCTCCATCTTTATCATATGCTCCTCCAATGAACTAACATCGGCCTGAGAAGCTGAGCTGAGCACATTTTCATTGACAGCCTGTAGTTCCACCCAGAGCTTTCAAGCTCTTCCTTAAAAGACATCCTTATTTTAAATTGGCTTTTGACAACTCAACTACCCCCTGTAGTGAGCACCAATGTTAAGTCTTGGGCTTAATTGCTCGCTCTTCAGCCCTGGGAACAACTGCACAGATTCGTGGATCCTGGCATTGATTATTTGATAGACTGTGGCAATAATACCATGAAGACTATTATTAAGTTGACTGCCCAAAGCCAAGTTGAGAGTAAAGTCCAACGCTAAACTGGTGCTTCTTCTTCCTGAAGATATTCTGGTAGGGAACACTTTCCCTATTCCCTTCTCGCAGAGCCAAGTGGAGATTCCAATACTGCCAACCTAAGGATATCTGATTCTTGCACTCTTCTCTTGATAGTAATGTTAAAACAACCAATGTTTAAACAACTAAAGATAATATCAGTTTGAATCTAATTTTATTAGGGAATTATTTGGGTTTTTATAGTTATAATTGGTACACAACTTTTCAGCTGTCCTATGAGAATATCTGTGCTCCTATAATGGTTTTGACCCTTTAGTGTTAGGCACCAAATCTCTTCAGGTACTGTTGCCTTAGGTTTTCTAGGCAGCGTAATCCTTGGGCGTTTGGCAGTCCAAACAATTGATATTAGGTACATGAAACTGATTGTTTTGACCAATGACAATTCCACTTTTCCTCCGGCGTTCAAACGTTTTGGTATTTTTTATGACTCCAATCTGTTCCATTCTGAACAATTCCCTATAATTTGACTATCAGGGATTATCCCAATATCGAATTATTGCTTAATTTCATTGGGGATGACGCCCAACAAAATTATCATCTATCAGCGGCCTCAAATGTCATCAGGGATGATTCCCAATGAACTTGTCATCTGTCAGCAGCCTCAATTAGCATCGGGAATGATTCCCAACAAAATTATTATCTGTCAGTAGCCTCAATTATTATCAGGGATGATGCCCAACAATAATTCATAGTTGGTGACCTCTAATATCATTGGGGATTCCACCTGACAATATTCTCATCATTCAGCAACTATTGCCGACCCTATACAATTATAACATAATTGTCAAATCTCATATTCAGTCAAATGGATTGGACTATGTGGTCATCTGCAATTCCAACAGTGGTACAGTAGTTATTATGTTGGTCAGGTTAGCCACAACTTCTTCCATAGAATTGTCAGAATTAGACACCCTGTGCCAGCTTCAGTATGGGTTATCATCCTACCTCCCCTTCCCCAAAGCCTGATGCTGCAGCTGCATCTGAAGCCACCAATCAGCCTCCTCCTCACCCCAGTGCCACAAATGCTCACTCCAATGAAATACTGGCTTGGACTCCAGTTTGATCCCATAATTCCTCCAACTAATTAACCAAACCTCAACCATATGCCAAACCCCCAATTCAATTCAACCAGAACCCATGGGTGTTATTGGCTGAAATTGACGAATCAGGTAATCTCATTGAAGAACCATCTCTTCAAATTGAGCGGTTCTGTAATGCAGAATGGGGCGCCAAATACCCCCCTCATTTATATGCCCAACAGCCAAATGTGGAATAATTCTACAGTGACCACCATCTTGCAGTAAAAGTGGCTACTACACCAGATTATCATCCCCTCCACAAAGCTGTCACCAAATCATGGTGATTCTCACAGGAGGTATTCCACCTCCTGTTATCCCCATAAATCTCAGCCCAAAAAGTAAGATTACAATGAATAAATTGCACAAAATTGCCAACAACGCAATCCAGAACGTGGTAACTGTAGCACGACATCCTAAAGCTAAGATTACCTGAACCAATACTTCCACATTTTTTAATCTACAAGAAGCTCGCATTAAAGCCAAAAAGCTTTATCTGAATATAGAAATGACATTTTCCTATCTTGCAATTTCCATGATATACCAATCAAAAGTGATATTGAACTACATGCCAATGCCCTGATGCCCTTGATATCCACCTTGACATGTACCTACTCTGGGATGAGGAAGCTGCTGCTGAAAATGAGCCCCCAATCCCTCTCCCCTTTTACCATGGAGGGATAAGCGGTCTCCACTTCCCACCTGGTTGGTTGTTTCATTTGGTGTGTTTTATTCAATCTGCTCATTTGGGTGTTTTGTTTGAAAAAATTAGTTATGTTAGTTTTAGTTTTAGTTTTAGTTTTTAGCTTGGTAATGTCCATCCCCTGGTCGGCTTACCTCATTTAAATAAATACAAATTGTCATAATTAGAATCCAGGTAGTAGGTTTTTCTATGCTCTTGTCTACACCTAAAAGTAGCATGTTTAAGGTCTTGGCAGATTTTCTTTACTACGTTAACAAGTGGTGCCATTCCACCATAGATTTTGGTCAGCTTATCCTGAATCTAAGTAGACTTTACCAGCCACGATTTTAAATCTATTATTTCCTGTCCTTAAGATGGACCAGAACATGTAAAGTCTTCAACTCCTGTTATAAATTTATGATAGTGAGAATGGCCCCTTCCTTTGGTTAATCGAAGCTGTCAAAGTGGCGTAAAGTCATGGGGTTTCCTCCTCATTCACTATGTGTCAAGTCATTTTAAAATATTTTTGTAAATGGAGCCATGATTATAGAACTCTTTGAGCCTCTTCATAGTCTAGTGCATCATAAGATACATGGCAGGTTGACTTAACAATAATCATCAGAGTATGATATTTTTAAGTCCTTTTACCAAAAAATAGAGTACCAAATAGCGGCCCCTGTAGTAATAACCAAATGTGTATTTGTGCTTAGGTGTGAATATACAACTTCACAGATTGTTTAATTAATATAAGAAAATAAGGGTACTGTATGGAGACTGCAGCCCTATAATAAATTGATTTAAATTTTATTTTCAAGGTTTTTATTAACACAGCTTTTTTACTGCTAGGTGAAGAAAAGATCCCACTTGATTTGCAACTCCTATTGTAATAACTTTACACTGAAGAATACCACCAGAGCATTATTATTCTGGAAAATGGTAGAAACCACTGTCCTATAATGTTGGTGATATAAAACCTTAACGATTGTTTTTATGCTATTTTGGGGGAAAGGGAGAAATTATAATAAAAATGGAATTTTGAATTTATAATGCTGTAAAGCCTCATAAACCAATATTAAGTGAAGATGGTAATATTGTCAGTGGAGTGAGAAGCAATATTTATGAATGTTATACTTGTTGCAGCCTAGGGGAACCCAATAGTAATCTAATCCTATTGATTACAAGCTACATATAAAATTGTGGGTCAGGGGAAAGGTAATATGCCATAACTTAATCGGTTGGATTGAAATTGATGTCATGATAATCTGTAATAACCTAATCCAACAGATTGACATTGGCGTTAAGGCCCAAGTAATCAAAACTTTTGTGTTAAATTCCAAGAATTTCTCATTTGATAAAATAAATCCTGCACGTCTAGCTGGGTTAGAAGTTCAGCTGAAAGATCCTCAATTTAGCCTGTGTCTTATGGTATTTTGACCGTTCAGAAGCTAACTAGGCTTATTTAGATAAATCTGACTCTTCTGGTTGACTTGAACTTAATTTTCCCTATGTATTTGAGAATTTCTGCCAAGGCATGTAAAGGTAAAAGATGAGATTTCTGACTTAGCAGCTCATTGACACTCTTTTTAGATAAGACTCTGATAAAAAACAGATAAAGAAAATTTATTTAAGTATCTTTATTAGATAATAATATTTGATGATAATTCATTAGGCAAGGCACCAGTATACATACCTTTAGGACATCTCATGGTCACATATTGAGCACAAGATTTCCATAGATAATTATTTTTTACCTCAGTTAGGCCCTTGAATTGATAAATTTATGACCTATTTCTAGAATTATTGGTGGCAAAATACTCTCATATTCAGAAAGACTTCAGGGGCAAAACTCGCAATACAAGCGTGCATAATTGTCCCAGGACTAGCCAATTTGAGTTTTTCATACAGCTGATGAAATATGACTTCTGGGAAATCTGGCATCAATTTTAATTAAATGATGATTCTCTAATTGGGATGCTGCCAGGCCTCTCTCATTAACACTAGGTACTGCCATTTGGGTGGTCCATGTGCAAGTGCTATTGTGCTGATTATGAAAATCAACATACAAAATTTGCCCTAGGGTGGGAAATTGATTATGATATTATGATGTCAATCTTATTATTCTATTTATCCATGGGATTTTTATGGATTATTTTAAGAATCAATCCCTGGATAATTTCTTAAGATAAATGGTTATTATTGCTCCCAATTAATTGGGACCATATGCTGAGGTTTTTGCATGCATAATAAGCCTGAATTATGCAAGGATACCTGGCCCAAGCTGTCAAGTGGATAATTGGGTTAATTTGACGTTAAGATATCTGGCCCAAATTTTATAATAGTAATTGGCTTTATAAGAGAATTAGAGTAAATGGCCCAAGTTTTCAAAAGAATAATAAGTATGAATTGTTACTTGTCAAAAAATTTATTTTTAAGTCAACCACCAGAATCTGACACTTTATCTACAGCAAAGATTTTACATAAAATAGATAAGAGGTAATATAAAATTGAATGGTTGTAAGAACAAATCACAACAGCATGTACTTTTTAGATGAGCATCATTTGAAATTTTCTGTGCCTTTTCATTTACTGTAAATTTATTGCAAGGAAGGCCGACCATGGGACAGACACTTCCAAATTTGACTCAAAAGAGATAAAACTTAGTAACAGGGAAGGCACCCCAGAGAAGCGATGCTATCTCTTGCTAGCGGGAACGCCACTTATGGGGAGGGGAGAGAACGTGTAAAGGGGCCATAACCACAAATGAAAATGTATGGAGGAAAGGGTCTGATTTGATGAACCAAACTGGGAACCAGGAGGAGACCAGCTGTTGGTGACGTGGTGGGAGGTATACAAACATCCACGCCTGAAAGTGGTCCACCAAATGAGAACGGAATCTGTGGACAGCTTCTGGGAGGGTGGGGGTGGAGCCTGCTATGGCATCCAAGACAATCGTGTGGATAGTCCACATGGCGATTGCAACCACCAGAGCATGGAGGAAGGGTGGAAGGGGGATACCATGGATATAGCAAACATATCTCTTGACAGACTGAAGGGATGTGTTTGATCCTGGCCAAGCATACGTTGAACTTCGCGCCATATCACTTTAGAGGTAGGACACTTCTCCAGGTGGTGGAACAGCGTTCCATATTGGCCACACATGACGCAGGATGAGTGTAAAGTGTTAGAGCGCTCAGTCATATGGTACACCCGCCTCAGGCAGCGCCACACATGGGAATGAATTTGAGGCTGCAACAGAGGATGGTGTGCGTATTTCCAGATAGTCTTTTGGATCTCAATGGAGTAAGGGATGTCCATCATGTCCAGGTAGTCCACCCTGGATAGGACATGGGGCCGTGTGGGGATCACGCCATCTTGGATGGGTAGCCCCTGTACCTCTTGTGTGAACTGAGGAGAGGGGCGGCCTCTCTGGGCTGTGTGTCCGCTAATATGAATTCTCCACTCAGCGCTCCGCATGGAGAGGAGGATTTGTTTGTAGTGGGTTTTAGTCCCGTGAGGACCTGTGGCCAATGGGTGTGAAGCCAGGTATTTCATCAGGGAGTGAGGGTTCGATGGATTGTTGAGGCCCAAGGCGTGGGAGAAGTTGGATTGGGCCGCGCAGGACCAGTGTTGGGAGGAGCGTAGGGGTGGTGATGGCCGCAATCCAGGTGCCCAGGATCTTGGCAACATGAGCTTTGAAGTCAAGCAGGCCTATGCCGACATGATGATGAGGGACAAACATGACCTCTAGCCATACTGGTGGTGGTCGGCCTGACCAAATCCATCCTTGCAGCAGGGCATACAAGGATTTGAAAAAGCTTGGGGAGAAGGGGATGGCGTGGGCTCCAAACCAGACTTTGGAGAGGAGCATAGAGTTAGCTAAAACAACCCTGCCAGTAAGGGAAGTAGGGTGGGCTCTGAGGGAGGCGATGCGCTTCATCACATTGTCTAGAATACGACTTTCCATTACTGCTGATGCATACCCGCCTGCCTCCAACCACACGCCCAGATGGCGGACAGGCCCTATGGTATGCCGTGGCACGAAGGGGAGCACCAGTGGGGAGGTGTGGGGTGAGTTGGGAGGTCAAGCACATTTGCGAACAGATGGGCCAGGCTGGGCACTGGTCGCTGGGGCCCAGCAGGTTTGATACCGCCCAAGGAGGATGATTTCATTTTTGGAAGCATTCTTTGCAGCATTACTTACCCGGGAATACTCCTGGATGAGAGCTTCAAGTGCACGTGCATCTTTGTTATTAGACACCCCAACCACACAGTCATCTGCAAACGCCATCATCTTGACTGAGGTTTGGCCTGGCACATGGACCCCAGTGAGTTGGGCATTCACGTTTCGAAGTAGTGGGTCAAGGCTGAAGTTGTATAAGGGCGGGCTAAGGGGGTCCCCTTGTCGCAAGCCCCTTTGAGGGCGGACTACTTCCGTTAGGAAGCCAGGGCCACGCACTGCCATTGTTGCAGATCCCGTGAGCAGCATTTCCCAGTTGATGAAGCGAGGGGTAAGCGGAATTGATGGAGGCAGGCCCTGAGGTATTCCCAGTTTACTCTATCATAGGCCTTCTGTAAGTCCAAGAAACCAAGTGCCCCAGAGGCTGTGGACTGGCATGCGTTAGCCACAGAGTGCACGTTGTCCCAAATCGACCTTCTGGGTATGAAACTGAATTGTTCTGGGGAGATGGTGGCAGATGCTACAATCCCTAAACGGTTAGCCATAATTTTTGTTAAAATTTTTGTATCAGTGTTAGTTAAAGAAATGGGGCGCCAGTTGGCTAAGTCTAGCTTGTCCCCTTTCTTGAAGAGTGTGACGGTGAAGGCCTCTTGTCCTCCTGGTAGGAGGCGCGTTTCCAGAAGGCTCTGGTTAAGTGAGGCAAGCAGTAGTGGGGATATATATTTGAAGTACTTCTTATAGAATTCATATGGAAGACCATCTGGGCCTGGGCATTCCTGATTTGGTTCACCGCGGATGGCTGACCAGAGTTCATTTGGAGTAATCAAATTCATTAATTCCAGGTATCAGGAAACAGTGTGGATTTGAGTGCTGTCAAGAGATTTATCCACTTCAGCCAGCTGAATTGGATTGGATTGGTACAACTTGGGGTATTACTTTTGTGTTTTGATTGCCACTTCAGCTGGCATATCCATGATGGAAGCTTCCAATCTTTGCACCTGTGTGCAGGCCACACTCTGGCGTGGTGCGAAAACTCTTTTAAAAAAATATGCGGTGCACTTGTCACCCTCTGTAATGCGTTTGGCCCTGTACTGAACGCAAAACTGGTGTTTGTGTTGCCTTTTGAGCGAGTTGAGGTGAGCAGCTGCCTCTGCCCACTTCTGGCCCCATGCAGGGCTGTATCCTGTAGCTGGGATGTTGGACTCCAGGTGTGCCAACTCTGCCAGAGCGCGCAAAATGATGGCTGATGTAGCTCATGAGCGTTGGGAGGAGAGGTGGCAAGTGTGGCAGATGGTATCATCTTTGAAAGTTGCCCATGTGGAGATGGGGTCCATGCAAAACTGTGTAACAAACTCTTTTGCCAAAGTTGCTGATTCCATCCAAGCGGAAAATCCTGGTGATGCAAGTTTGGGAGGGCGGAGTTTGAACCAATGTGGGGCCTTAGCAACTGTGACAGGTAGGTGGTAGTTAGTCAAGACCAGCTGCAGGTCAGAGAATTCGATTTTTGTTGTTTTGAAGTGGGAAATGTGAGGTTAGAATTTTGCCAGTGTAAGGATAAGGTCGATGCAGGTCATGGACCTTAATTGGCCATTGTGGATGTGGGGGCGCATCATGTTTTTGAGCAGCAGGGCTCGCCGCAGCAGTGCATCCATTAACCCAAGGGTGGCCTTTAGAAAGTGAAGTTCTACGTGACCCTGGGGGGCGTGGGAGGAGGAAGGCCAACGGTCCATTGGTGTGTTTAGCCGACAGTTCATGTCGCCAACTACAAAAGGGTCTGGGGGTAATGGGAGGGATTTGACCAATGAGAAAAATTCCTGACTCTTTCGTACACAGGTTGGGGCATAGATGTTGATGATAGCATGTGCCACGTCAGCCCACGAGAAAGTGACAATGAGGACTCAGCCATTAAGGAAGGATTCTGACAATAAAAGTTTGAAAAAATTGTTTTTCTGAACTAGCACCCCACAGTGCTCTGACCAAAAGGATAGGGATTGGAGTAGCATAGTTTTCCAAGCATCCTCAGAACCTCGCGGACAGTGGGACTCCTGGATGGCCAGGATATCCACGGGTAAATTTTTTTGTAAAAAACTCAGTTTCCTAGCTCAGGACGGCGAGGCCTTGAGTCCAGCGATATTCAACATCCCTAAAGTGAAGGTTTCCCCCATCACACCTTAGGTGCGAGGGGGTGGGCACCTGGGCCCACTAGCCTCCCTTAGATCCCCATGGGCCTTCATGGCAGCGTGGGTGTTTGCAGCAACGCTATTGGTAGTTTTGTTGATTTTAGCAGAAAGGTTAGCATTGGCTTTTGCCTTCACTTTTTGTTTCCCCAACATCAAACAATTTTTTGCGGTGCAGATGAGTTCGGTGTACCAATGATTGGGTCAAAAAAATTTCAGGTAGGTTGGACCCCAAGTCAGTTTCAACTGGAGCTTGGTTGCAAAGATTGGGTGAAATTGAGTCACCCATTGAATCCTCAGATTGGGTGGCCCAATTGGCATGGGCTTCCCAATCTGATTGGTTGATGGATTCCCAAGTTGCTTCTGCTGCAAAGGTTTTGATGTCCTCCTGGCGTTGGGAGTGTGGGATAGCGGAGGCGACTTTGGACGCTTCCTTGGCCGCGGCCCTGCAGGCCTGCTTGGCCTTCTTCTGCTCTTGTGGGGAAATAGGTTTTACCAGTAGGTAGCAGCCTTGTGCTCCACACGGGAAAGCCTCTTTGGTGCTTGCAGTTGGTTCATAGTGCGCTTCTCCACTGGCCATGGCTGCTGAGGGGTGCTCTTGGAATGTGATGCCCTCCTTATTGGGGCATGCATGTGCCTTATGGCTGAACGCGTCACAGTGGGTGCAGATGGGGGGTGCACTGTCCACAGTTACCCGGAAAGGGTGGGTGGTATGCCCTTCAATATTAATATATGTGGAGTGCGGGATCTGAGTTAGGTCCTTCAATATCTCCTTGGTTGGGGTCAGAACTGCAATGGCTTTGCCGGTGTACAGGTGTGGCATCAGCATAAAGTGTTGCATCTTGAAAGATTGTATTTCGCTTTAAATGTGAGACCATCTTTCAGGTGCTTCTCCAAAATGGCACATTTTACCATAGTAGGCAAAAAGTCAAACGTGAGGAAAATTTGGTTGGGTTTTGTCCATCTGGTGCATTTGGTTTCAATGACCCATTGTCCTTCGGGGAGGTCAATCACTACATGCACCACAGCAGCTTCATCTGCTGCCTCCTTGTTTTAGAAACTGAGGTTCAGCCAACCGCGTGACATGGAGTGAGGTGCAATGTACACCGCGGTCAGGAAAAAAGTGTGCGCATCCCCACAAAATTTTTCCCATAGAGCTGTTTTTTGGATATCCAGAAACACACGGACTCCACATTTCACCAACAAGAGTGGTTGGGAGTGCGGCGTGTTGATGTACTGGTTAAATTGCGCTTGCCAAGTGAGGACTTCTGGGGAAATAGTGACCGCCAGTTTTTTATATTTTTTTCTATTCTGCCAGTTTCTCCGGGGCGTTTTTGAATGTTTGAGGCCGCGGGCCTACTACCTGCTCCTCTTACCTTACTTGCCCAACTGCTCCCTGACATAGGCGTAGACTAATCTCCTCTGTGAGATTATTAAACTAGAATCAGACTTGAATTGAATAAGTTGCAAAAGTGATTGCAACGAAAGAGAAAAGTTTTCCCTTTTCATTTACTGTAATGCTGTGATATCATCATTGTGTTCAATCATTTAACTTTTAAGGAAGATGACTTAAAACCAAATATAACAGTAATTGGTTGGTTTGGCTAAATTAAAATTGTGAATGATATCAGGTCTGTCAGGGAGACAACAGATAAAGTTTATAATGGCCTGCCAGTCAGGATTCAAAAGCACCCAAAAGGCGAGTCAAGATGCCAGGGGCATTGCCGCTCAAACAACGTTAAAGTGTGAGGAGATAAGTATCCAAGGAGTGCTGATGAGACATATATTTAAAAAGCAAGCTGGCAAAAAACTAGGTTGTTGCAACCCCCAGGGCCAATGGGCCTGGGCATAGGAAGTTGTGAGATCAGATTAAGGGTTCAATTTTCCCATAGGGGTACTGAGTATGGCAATATTGGCGATGGTGCAGATTCTTGCCTGGAGTTAAAAACAGTTTTTTCCATAAAATGCTAAAATCCTGCTGGAAGATTGTCTTGGCAATTAAGGAAAATCCCAAAAAGTTCTTGACATAATAAGCCCAGTTGACCACAGTGGGGCCCAAAGTAACTAATATGGCTGGGTTATCCCAGTCAGTATGAGGCCTGAGAGGCCTCATTGCAGATGTTAAAGGGTTTAGCAAGAAAATAATTTGAACTTACCCAGATAAATTAGAGCATGAGAAGATTATAAATAATTTAAAATAAAAAAATTGACCATCTATTTTCTCAGTGTGTTATGACTGCTTGAATAGCCAATCAATTAGGGAATAGCTTAGGAAAGCGTGGGATCAAGACCCTCAATGTAATGGGTGGGTTTGTTAAATACGCAATGAATGAATTGAGTAGTTAGAGCCAAGTTACTGACCATATTAGGTACAGGCCTGGAGAGGCCCATCCCTGAACCTGACCACCATGTCTCGTTGTTTCCACATATTCTCATACCACTGTTTCCATGACGCTGCACATCAACAGCATAGTCTGGGACCAGGAAAGGGCCGAGAATGATGCCAACACCACACCAAGCTCACTGGTTGAGCTCATAGTTTCGATCCAATCCGCTTATGATTCTTTTAAATAAATTTAATATTTTTTGAGTGAGCAAATATTCTTTATTTAAATTCATTTTTCCTCATAGAAGACACAACTGCCCATCAGGGCTGCGACGTCCACCCTAAATAGTGCACTGATAATAAGGAATAAGCCTTTCTTTTGTTTAAGCTCTTTGAGCCCAGATCACCACATTGTTAGCAAAGATTCCCTATCCCACCAGATCGCCATCCATGCTACATGTAAGCCCATCGTCATTCTGTGGATGTTATTTGGTGTTGGGATTTTTGCCCATATTCCCAGCCTGCTAGATCACCTGGTGTCGCTAGGGAAAATTTATTAAGGCAAAGTGAATCTAAAATTGGTTAGCCCAAGTTTTGGAGGAACTACGTTCAGGGAATTTTGGGATATTCACCTGGTCTTATCTGTCATGGATTGATCCGGAAGAATACCTAAGATCTCATTGTGTGGAGTGGCTGAAGAAATATGGGCATCTGATAGTGATTAACTATCAGGTATACTAATCAGGATCAGTCAGGTTTCATCATCAACTGATTGGGAATGAATAGTGAGTTGCGAGTCGAGTGATGCCACCTGCAACTAGCAAATCAATCAGTTGGTTTGTGACCTGCCATAATGGGTAGCAAGTCCCATTACCTAAGCAGGTCGCTAGCCAATTATGGTTGGTTCGCTTAAATCAAGAGGAAGATGTTAGAGACATGTTTTCTGACTCTTTCCATTCGAGGTCTCAAGGATGTCCAATGACGGAACCCTAGCCAGGGTGGGGAAGACCATCACTGCCAAGATGAGGAAGGGTGATTCAACAGCAATGGCTGCCGTTTCAGTGAAGAGGTGTCAAATGAGGGTTAGACAGCCAAATCCCCTACTATATAATTCCCTAAGATTCACTATAATGAAAAACAGTATTATTAGTATTATTATCATAAGTATTATTACTAAGATTAGTACTATCTACAGTAATATTGTCAATTCAATGTACAGTTAGATTATCTGCTTCTATTGTGACGTTCCATCTCAAGGATACTATTGTAGAAGGCAATAATTGGAAGACTTTCAGATAGAAGAGTAAAGATCTGAGTGGGGATCTAGAGACAAAGGAACCACAATCAGGGATAGCTGGCAACTGTGTGTTGGGCCGAGAGAGACTGTCACTGGGTTATCTTAACGAAGATCTGGTGGACAGGAATATAGTGAACAAATTCCTTTGAGTACAACTTACAGAATACTTAACCAGAAGTACTGGCCAAAGCGTTGGACCTAATAATAGTTCAATCTCAACTACAGATAATAGTCTCCAGACTATTATTGATTAATAAATTCTATACAACGCGATGAAGTGCACAAGGAAAACGAACCTGTGCAGTAAAAAGGTTACTGGTTTGATGACTGATAATCAACCAGTAGAGTAAATTTTTACAAGTTGGTGCTCACTACAGGGGTAGTTGAGTAAAGGTTCTATTATAATGTCATACAAAGAAGATTTTTTTCAAATTTTGGAATTAAGTTACTGAAGGAAGTAATGAAGATGGAATGTGAAGGGGATCACATTCAGTGGCGTTCACCCAGCTCAGCAGTGGAGCTTCTAGTGAAGCAAAATGAAGATACTCAAGTTCAGGGAAAATGATTTGCAGCCTAGATATGGAACTATCTAGTGCTTCAAGGAAACCAGTTCCACTGGACATCTGCTTGAGATGAAGAGTATCAGCAGTGCCAACTTTGGTTGAAATTAGGATCCACTGGAAATAGTCCTAAGGAACATCAGGATCAACTCAGGTTAAAATTGGATCCACTTTAAATAGTCCTGAGGAGTGAGTGTTTAGATGAGGCATTGGACAAAATAAGAAGCAATTAATATGGAGAATTGGATTGCCATACCAATGAAGAGTTGAAGTCAAAATAGAAAATAATTTGATACAAGATAGTGGAGGAAATCATTTGCCTTAATAAAAACATTTAACCACCAATCTGAAGTTACTGAAGACGAGTTTTTCATTCAGGAGAAATTGGATGAAGCTAATGAGGCCAGAACGACCTGTGTGATTAAGGATAAGCCATGAAGGCTGAAAATTGTTTTCAGGAGAAAAATGATCTGGACAATCGGACAAAACTGTTGGCTGATGAGATACAAAGATCCAAAAGCATCAGTTGCTGAATAAGAGATTCAATTAAAGCCTGTTGTACAAATCTTTAGTTGGGATTAAAGGCTTAATTCAGTAGAACTGCCTGAAGTCGGCAAGTATGGACTATATGTGAGGAGACAGCGCTGCTGGTCATATAGGGAGAAAGTTCAATACTAATTGGTAGTATTGAGCCTAAGAAAAAATATTTGCAATGTTCCTAGCGGACCTCTGAACTATTAAATGGTTATTTTCTGAGATTTTAATCAAGTCCTAGAAGAGGACCACTGAATCAAATGGTTGGTTAAATCTTAAGGGGATAAGATTTTGAACCATGATAACTGGTAGTTTCAAGTACCTAGGACCCAGTTTGGATGAAGGGGAAAAGAAGGACCTCTGAACCTTTTTGTAGGTTGCAAGTCCCATTGCAAAAGAAAAATACAATAAAATATATATATTATTAAAACATTGATTTTATGGTCTAAGAGTTTTGGAGCTAAGAAGTGACAAGAAAATATGACAGCTGAATGGAGGAAATCCCACTCATGATGAGATAAAATTATTGGCTGGGGTAGCCAAAAGTATCATTCTATTGGTTATTAAGAGCAACTCGCTGATCTGTCAGAAGGCCAGCAAGAGGAGATGCTCAAATTGTTGAAAAGTATCAGAGATTATTCACCCAAAAACGACCAGGAATTGGGAATTCCATTAAGGATCAAGAAGGAAAGGACCATACCGGCCAGATCACAGATAATAGTCAACACAGGGTTGACTTTGGAGATTCCAGAGCTGTTGTATGGAGAAGTTGGAAGCCCCTGGAAGAGGTCCAGAGTGGAGACATGGGTGGCTCCTAGGATGATAATGCTGGGCCATGGATAAATACGAGTTCTCCTAAGATTTTGGGCGAAAAACTGATGAAGATCAAGAGTAATCAGATCATCACATTTATTCATTTGATCCCGATGGCCAAATTGAGACAATTCCACGATTTTGGGTCTCTTGATGAATTGGGATTACTGGCTGGGTAGCTGAAAGCATCAACCTATTGGTTGATAGAGAGCAGCTGCTGATCTGCTGGAAGGCCAGCAGGAGGAGGTGCTCAAATTATTTGAGAAATATTGGGAAGTGTTCTCTCAAAGTGACCATAATTTGGGATGCGCATGAGACATAATTCACAAGGTTGACACCAGGGAAAATCTACCAATAAGGATGAGACCAATCCAAAGAGCAAAAGCTGCCAAAGCAGTAGTGGAGGATGAGATCAGTAAACTAGTGAAGCATGGGCTTCTAGTTCCATCGTCAAGTCCCTGGGCAAGTCTGATTCTGATCATGAAGAAGAAGGATGGATCCAACCGGGTGGTGATTGACTACCGGAGGCTGAACAAAATTACAAAGAAGGATTTTTATCCCTTACTGAGAATTGACAATGCACTGGATTGATTAGGAGAAGCGAAGTATTTCTCTGCGATGGATCTGATCTTGGGATATTAGAAGATTGACTTGCCAAAGGAAGACCAAGAAAAATGTGTAATTACTACCACGCAAGGGCTATACCAACTGACGAGGATGCCCCAGGGTCTATGCAATGCGCCTGCAACGTTTCAGAGGGCCATGGATGCAATACTAATCAATTTGAAGTTGTCATGCATCCTGATATATCTAGATGATATCAACACGTTCATTAGGACGTTTACTGATCACCTGCACCACTTAGAAGAATTATTTAAGCAACTGTCCGCAGCCAACCTGAAGATCAAGTCAAGGAAGTGCCACTTCTTTAAGAAGGAGTTGGAATACCTGGGATTCATAATCAACTCAAGTAGATTGCAGCCATAAACCCAGAAGATAGAAGCTATAGAGCGTATGGCTGTACCAAAGAGTGTCTGAGACATCCAAGTTTTCCTTGGGATGGTCAGATACTATAGAAGATTTATTCAGGACTTCGCCCAAATAGCTGAGCCATTATTCCATTTATTAAAGGATCCAAAAAAGGATACGTATGGAATGAAGAGGCCCAGGACTCTTTTGATGAGTTACACCGGTATTTGATAGATTTGCTAATTCTGAAATATCCAAATTTAAATTGGGAGTTTATCATTCAAACTGATGCTTCATTTGATGGCAATAGGCGTCATACTGAGCCAAGTAGACAAACTTGGGGATGAGCATCCAGTGGCATATGTGAGCCAGACACTCTCAGCCGCTGAGAGGAACTACACCATAACTGAGCATGAATGTCTTGCGGTCAACTATACCTGTAAGCAGTTTCAAGTGTAAATCCACAGAATGCACTTTAAGGTGGTGACATACCACTCTTCACTGCGTTGGCTGCAGTATCTAAGAGAGCCAGAAGATGACTGGCCCGATGGGCAGTTAAGCTTCAGGCTTATGATTATGAGATAGTCCAACGAGCGGGGGCTTCTCATAAAAACGCAAATGTCTTATTGCAGTTTTCAATGGTCCAGTTGGTATACCTGCAGGCGGATGAGCTATTCCAGAGAACGTTTGAAGGAAGAATTGGGGACAAGCCTCAAGAAATCCAAGGTGCGCTTCATAAAGTGATGGAAAACAATGAGACTATGGATGGAAAAGTATTCAAGATGATCAATGGTAAGCAGCTATTATTCCTGAAACTGTTGGAAAGAGCAGCAATAGTAAAAGTGGCTCACAAGGTTGTTGGGCACGGAGGCCTGAGAAAATCAACCAACCATATAACCAGTATTATTACTGGGAATCAATCAACTACATTGTCACGGATCATCTGGCTTGTTGCGTGGAGTGTCAGCTGCACAAACCACACAAGAACACAACTGGATACTGACTGGTCCGCCCTGGATTCACCTGGCACATGGTGTCCATCAAAGTGATGGATCACTGACGATGAGCATAGTGGGGGTCAAGTATATCATAGTTGCTATTGACCATCTGATGCGATGGGTCAAAACGAAGGCCCTAACCAGAGTAGACGCCACCAGTACTGCGAGATTCATCCTGGATCAAGTAGTATACTGTAATGGATGCCTGCAGGTCCTACTGAGCAAATGGGACCAACTTCACATCTCATGTGATCCTGAGGCTAAACAAAATAATGGAGATCTGAGGAGTTGTGCCAGTAACATACCAGCTGGAGATAAACGGACTGGTAGAATGGGTCAATAGGATGCTGGCCGCTATGCTGAGGAAGTTAGTCACAGGAAAACTTCTACGTGGGGAATATACCTGAGTTTGATGACGTTTGCCTACAACATTAGTCACCATATGGCAATGGGAATGACGTCATTTGAATTTCTATATGAAAGAAAGGCCGTGTTGCTGCTGATATTATATTTGGTGGTGGAACCTACATCGGGGATGAGTACCAAGCAATACTTGAACTGACTGACAAGTATCCTGATCAATATGCAATCGCAAGCATTTGATACAACCTTGAAGAAAAGGATGCAAGCAAAATTGACGGATGACAAGAACCAACTGGCATTAGAAGAATATCAAATAGGGGAAAGAGTCTCCTATTGCACTATGCATGGTTTTGCTTGAAGAAACAAATTAGATGCATTGTGGTCAGGTCTGTTAAAGTAATCGCCAAGATGACAACCAAAGCTTACTTCATCAAGAATCTCTTTGATGGAAGAGTTGTAAATCAAGTCCACGCTAAGTATCTAAAGTGTTGGATCGAGGAAAAAAATAAAAGAGTTCCTGAAGGACTGATGAACCACTAAGTTGGTCATGTCCTGATGATTAAATCAAGTCCAAAAAAAGGACCTCTGAATCAATCTTGATGGTTAAGTCCGAAAAAAGGACCTCTGAACCATGGAAAACTGGTAGATTTAAGTACCCAGGATTCAGTTTGAGGGAAAAGATGGACCTCTGAACTGAAACAAGGTCAAGTCCTATAGGAAAAAAGAAGAATAAAGATAAAAAAATCAATATAAATATGGGAAATAAGAGAGATTTTTAAAATGCATAGATAAAAAAGCCAATATATTTTTATAATTTTTATTTTTATTGATCATCCTCAGTACAGGGATGATTCTTCCTAAGTCATCTTTTGGGGGAGGGAGGATGGATCGTGGTAGGAATAAACAGCCCATCAAAATTGATATGTGTTCGGATGCTTGTGAGGGCGAGACTTACATAAAACCATGTTTGTTGAGTGGATGCCAAGACCTGAGAAAATGTGACTAGGGGAAGGGAAGAATTAAGAATGACTTACAGCCAAGAGGTTATGAGCGAAATAATGAGGGCGAATAGAAATAAGTATTCTTAATCAATCCACAAAATGAACATTGACAGCAAGAGTCTCCTGTCTAGGATGAGGAGAAAATCAGGAATTCAAGATGTGGGACCAAGAATCCTGAATATGACAGCGGGTCATATACCCTAATGGAGGGAACCCAGATCCTGGGACTAATATCATCACGAGTAAATCAATTAGTATGGCACAACAGAAGGTCATGGGTACCGCGCTCTGAGAAGGTGGTAGCAAGGAGGAAGAGGAAGAAGGTCATATGCTGAAGGTCGTCCCAAGCAGCATTGAGTATTGATGAGTACTCCACTTGAACAAATGAAGTATTTGACAAGGTGTTCAAAGCGGTGTTCTCATGCCCTGATCCTTTTCTCGCTGGAAATCTAGGCAAGAGGGGGATGTGTTGGGATTTTTGCCCATATTCCCAGCCTGCTAGACTACCTGGTGTCGCTAGGGGAAAATTTATTAAGGCAAAGTGAATTGTAAATCAGTTGGCCCAAGTTTTGGAGGAACTATGTTTGGGGGATTTTCAGGATATTCGCCTGGTCATATCTGTCAGGGATCAATCTGGATGAATAACTAAGATTTCACCGGGCGGAGTAGCTGAAGAAATATGGGCATCTGATAGTGATTGACTATCAGGTTACCAATTGGGATTGGTCAGGTTTCATCACCAACTGATTGGGAATGAATAGTGAGTTGCGAGGTGAGTGATGCCACCTGCAACTCGAAAATCAATCAGTTGGTTTGTGACCTGCCATAATGGGTAATAAGTTACATTACCTAAGCAGGTCGCTAGCCAATTATAGTTGGTTCGCTTGGATCAAGAGGAAAATGCTAGGGACACGTTTTCCTACTTTTTCCATTTGAGGTCTTAAAAATCTTCAATGACGGAATCCTAGCCAGGATGGGGAAGACCATCGCTGCCAAGATGAGGAAGAATGATTCAACAGCAATGGCTGCCGTTTCAGTGAAGAGGTGTCAACTGAGGGTTATACAGCCAAATCCCCTACTATATAATTCCCTAAGATTCACTATAATGAAAAACAGTATTATTAGTATTATTATCAGAATATTATTACTAAGATTAGTATTATCTACAGTAATATTGTCAATTTGGTGTATAGTTAGACTATCAGCTTCTATTGTGGCGTTTCATCTCAAGGATATTATTGCAGAAAGCAATAATTGGAAGATTTTCAGAGAGAAGAGTAAAGATCTGAGCGGGGATCTAGAGACAAAGGAACCACAATCAGGGATAGCTGCCAACTGTGTGTTGGTCTGAGAGAGACTGTCACCAGGGTATCTTAACGAAGATCTGGTGGACAGGAATATAAGGAATGAATCCCTATGAGTACGACTTATAGAATACTTAATTGGAAGTACTGGCCGAAGCGTTGGGCCTAATAATAGTTCAATCTCAACTATGGATAATAATCTCCATACTATTATCGATTAATTCATTCTATACAACGCAACAAAGTGCACGAGGAAAATGAACCTGTGCAGTAAAAAGGTTACTGGGTTGATGACCAATAATCAACCAGTAGAGTAAATTTTTACATTTGGGTTCAGGATGACGAATTTTCCCAGCTCCAAACTTACTGAGTTTAGTGCCCATTTCTTCAGAGCCACATTTGGATTGAACGCCACTTGATTAAAACAATGTACAGATTAGGTGCCTCTTGATCTGTTACATAACCCCATGTGAAGACCAGAACTCCTGGACCTTCTTTGGGCATTGTGCATAGTCCTCCTTTGTTTGCCACGGCCTCTCCTCCATCGGATAGCCCTTCCACTTCACCAGCAGTTGCTGCCAGCCTCTCACCCACTTGGCATCCAATATCTGTTCCACCTTGTATTATGGCACCTCACCCTCCCTAGGATTCAGTGGTCTCAGATGCTCCAGCCCCTCTCCCCTGAATGCCTGTAGCTGGGAAGCATGAATCACTGGATGGGCTCTGGAACCTACTGGAAAACTCAACTCAAAGGCGACCCAATTAATGGCTCAGACAATCCATTATGGCCCAAAAACTTTGGACCCAGATTTCAACTCTTGACCAGGATGGCATAGTTCTTGGCCACCACCAATACCCAGTCCTCAGGCTCAAACGTTGAATATGGCGCCCTTTGATGATCTGCCTGTCACTTCTGCTGATATATCACCTGCTCCAAGTTCCCTCATAACTTCTTCCTTATATCTGACATGGTACGCAACATCTCATCCGCCTCCTGACATACATTGCCACGGATCCCCTGTTTAGTCTGGGGTTGAATCCATGATTCACAAAAAATGGCGACATTACTGTTGAGGACTGAGAGTGATTGTTGTAAGTGAACTGGTCCATCTGAACCCATGAAACCCAGCCATCCTGTCAATCGAACATGTAACACTGAAGATACTGTTTAAGTATCTGATTTACCCTCTCTGTTTGTCCATCATAATGCAGATGGTACACCGAGGACTGACCAGGCCTGATTTTCAAATTTTCCAGTAGACTCGACCAGAATTTCGAAACAAATTGTGGCCCCCAGTCCAAAATGATCTCCTTAGGTAATCCATGTCAGGAGAACACCCCATCAATAAAATCCTCACCGCATTATTTACCAAAAAACTCCCAGTCCATGGGAAGAACTCAGCATATTTGGCAAATCGATCTATGACCACCATAACCACATCCTTCCCCTGCACCTTTGGGAGTCCCACATGAAATCGACACTAAATAAACTCTAAGGGGCTTGTGGTATTGGCAGCGGATTCAACTTACCCAATGGTGGTTTTCTTGATGGCTTTGACTTCACACATACCAAATACTCCTGCACATACTTCTGGACATCCTTACAAAGACCCAGCCACTAATACTCCCGCTGCACTAATTACATCATTTCCCCACTCCTGGATGGCCCGCAAGTGGATGTTCATGAGAAGCTCAGATTATCTCCTGTTGTAATGATGTGTTAGACACCCATACGTGTGACTTGTGGTATAGCACCCCCAGCCCTCTTCATGAAATCCACATGGTACCAGTACAGCCGACCCTCCATCATCTCAGCTTTCAACCTCTGGGAGAATTTCGCTCTCCTCTGCTTCCAGAAAACTTCCTCCCCCAACACACTTCCCCTATCCTCATTCATCATGAATTTGTTCAGTCAGAACATTGTGGCCATGTTGAACTCCTCCAATTCCTCCTTCTCATACACAAAAGCCCCATCTTGACTCAACCAATCCGCCAGGACATTCTAAGCTGTAGGCCTGTACTCCACCCAGAAATCATAGTGGACCAGCTCCACATGCCATCTGGCCTGCCGCTGGTTCATCTTTCTGGGTTCATGATAGTACTACAAGGCTTTGTGATCCATCCAGATAACAAAAGGATGCCAGGCATAGATCAGGTGATGTTGCCATTCATGAAAGGCCGCCATCACTGCCAACAGTTCCTTATTGTATATTAAGTAGTTCATTTCCACGAGGAGAAAATTATGGCTGAAGTAACACATGGGATTCTCAAACCCGTCTTCCCCTTCCTGAAGCAATACTTCTCCCACAGAATAATTTGAAGCATCCATCTTTACCATGAATGGTTTTCCGGGGTCTGGATGGGCCAGTACAGGTGTCATATGTAACTTACCCTTCAGTGATTCGAATGCCCATGCTTCTTCCTTTCCCACATACAAATGGAATGTCTTGGGTTAAGCGCTTGAGCGGTAGGGCTGTCTGGGAAAGATTCTTCACAAACTGACATAAAAAGTTCAATGTTCCCAAAAAACTTTGCTCCCCCATCTGATCTGTGGGGGCTTTTCATGCTCACACTGCCCGGAGCTTATCTGGACATACTCCCAATCCAAACCAGAATACCACATTGCTGAGGAACATTACTGAGCTTCAGTTGAACTTGCACTTGGAGGGCTTCAACCTTAAACCCATATGGCAAATCGCCCCCAAAACTTCCCAGACATCTTTTACATGCTCCTCTTGGGACCGTGAGAATACTAGTATATCATCCATATAAGCGGTGCAGCATTGACCGATCATCCCTCCAAGGACATAGTTGATCATCCGCTGGAACACCGCTGGGGAATTTCTCAGCCAAATGGCATCACGCAGTATTGGTACACCCCTAGGTGGCACTTGAACGCTGTTTATTGCTGGCTCTCTGGTCTCATCAGTATCTGATTAAACGCATTTGTGAGGTCAAGCTTTGTAAACATTGTGCATCTGGTAACCATCAGAAGAATATCCTCCAACAGGGGCATTGGATACAGATCAGGCTGCGTGACCTTGTTTAAGCGTCAGTAATCCACACATGAGCATAATTCGCCACTCTCCTTTGGCACTAGCAATACAGGAGACACCACTGGATACATGGAAGGCTCAATTATTCCTTTGTTCAACACCAACTCCACATGGCCCACCAATGCTTCTCTGGCCCATTCATTAAGAGCATATACTGGGCATCCCCTGGGAAGCTCCGACCCCTCTTTGAACTGTAATGAAAATGTGAAAGAGCCCATAGGGGAAAAAGGCGAGCTTCTGATGGGACCAAATACATCAACAAAGTCACTATATTTGGGTGGTAACTCTACCTCCTGCATCCCTCCTAAGCTCCTGCATCTGCTCAGGACGTCGCCCCTGATCTCCATCTTCCACGTCATCTGAGGTCCAATCTGCAGTGAAAAGGTAATCATCTTATGCAACAAATCAATCTGTGGATGGAAACGATACCACCATTGCATCCCAGCACCATGGGATGGGCTAGATTCCAGATTGCAAAGAAACCCTCCTTCAACCAAAATGGGTTCTGCCAAATGACAATCAGGGGCTCCAAAACCCACGATGGGGCTCTTTTTGACACATTGGCAAATACTACCTCAGGACCCCTTCTCATCTCCAACTTCAAATGTTCCGCTAAGGTGAAATCCACATAATTTTCCTTGGCCTCTTTATCAACCAAGGCCAGCACCTTCTTTGTCTGACCATGCGAGTATAAATTCACCAGAATAAATAACCTAGGATAAAGCGAAGAAAAAGGTTTAATGTTTGAAGCATTCTCAGATTGCAAATTTGCAGGTAAGGTAGGTTGGGGAATATAGCTCTTCCCAGGTCCCTAGCCTGTTCTTTCTGACTCCTCACCACTTTCTTGGCGGAATCCCTCATGGATATTCCCAAAGTTCCAGGGAGATCCCCGCCAACCTCCTCGTCCTCTGCTGGCCACAACGGGTGACTGAACCCTTCCCAGGGACATTGAATCCTCATGCCGGTTATGTACCAAAGCCAATTATTTCTCCACCTGCACCGCCAAAGCAATTTCCTTCACCAACAAACCCTGAACTTTAGCAGCCGCCATGGCGGCCAACATGTCCGCTTGCAGCCCTTGTCTAAACATTTACAATGATTGCAAATCTGAGACTCTCACTGATTTTGCAAACGGGTGGAAAACCCGTCCAAAATCTTCCACTGATCCCTGACCCTGACATACTGTCAACCAAGCTGACCATGCCTCATCCTGCACCTCATCTGGACAGGCTGCCTGGTCAATCCAGTCCACACACTCATCCATGGATCCAGGAAGGCGACCTTGCTCCTCAATTCAACTCTTGCACCCACCTGTCAAGTTCTGGGGGTAGTGCCTCCACGATTTGCACATTCTGTAACAAGAAAAAGGTCTTCCCACCAGTTGCTTGAGCCAACCACGCCTAAAAATGGATACATGACACCACTTGATGGATCTTCTCCAAAGCTTCCATGGGCAAAGCATCCCGACCTTTTGGGGATGTAGATCCCCCTGGAATTCCTCTATCTTAACAGGTCTCAAACCACACACTCAAATCACCATCTTATTACAAACATAAGCGAGAAGCTCATCATCACCACTGTCAACACATGGTGGTACCATTCCTCCCCTCCTGGAGCCATCACCTCTTCTTTGAGCCCCCACAAGACTGACAGAAAAGTATTTGAGTTGCATCTAATGTATTGGAGTGAGTTAGCACCAATACACAATGAACTAATTGGGCAGTAAGATCCATGTTACTGACCATACTAGGTACAGGCCCGCAGAGGCCCATCCCCAAACCTTACTGCCATGTCTCGTCATTGTCACATATTCTCATACCACTATTCCCATGACGCTGCACATCAACAGCAGAGTCTGGGACCAGGAAAAGGCCGATAATGATGCCAATGCCACACCAAGATCAATGGTTGAGCTCATAGTTTCTTTCTGAACCGCTTATGACTCTTTTAAATAAAATCAATTTTTGAGCGTGCAAATATCCTTTATTCAAATTCTGTTTTTCCTTGTAGAAGATGCAACTGCTTTCAGGGCTGCGACGTCCTCCCCTAAATAGTGCACTGCTAATATAGAATAAGCCTTTCTTTTTGGTTAAGCTCTTTAGAGCCCCAACCACAACATTGTTAGCAAAGATTCCCCATCCCACCAAATCACCATCCATGCTGCATGTAAGCATGTCATCTTTCTGCAGATGTGATTCAGGTTTGAAATGGCAAATTTTACCAGCTCCAAACTTACTGAGTTCAATGCCTGTTGAATCAGGGCCACATTCAGATTGAACGGCACTTAATCTGAAACAATGTATGGATCAGGTGCCTCCTGATCCATTACACTCAATGCTTGACCTAACATGGTGAACTTTGAGTGAGGGGGAAAATGAATTTATTTGGAACCAACTTTGAGGTATCAATAGCGGGACAAGTCATTGTCAGTTTGTCCATGGAAGCCTAAATTCTTGACTTACTGCAGTTCCATTAATTTGCACGATGGCATCTCACTTAATGGGCAACAGGAACTTCCAAAGGCCATTCCAAATAGGGCAGTCCCAAGAAGTTGAAAACGGGTTTAGGTTGCCCAACCCACCTGAACCTGGTTGCTATGGCATCTGTTTAACCTGGCAAGATTTACTGGAAAAGAATTTGATTCTTTTTAAATGGGGTTCTGAGCTGACATCGACTTTTACCAATGACCTGATTCCATCAGTGTGTGTTACCAAAGATTTGTTATTGGAAGCTTTTTCCACCAAGGTGCTTGGCCGTTGGGCTTTGTTGCCAATAATTTTGAGCTGTTGGGACTTGATGCCAAAGGCTCATTGTCATTGTCCTCATTGACCCCTTCACCCCATGTGGGTGCCAATTCTCCAATAGTTTGACACAAATTTTCTTAATTTACCATATCAACTTAGCTGAAGTTAATACTGGGATAGGTTTCAGGGTCCTCAAAGGGTAAGCTGTGCCCACCACCCATCAACCACATGAGCGTTTTCACCCTGGGATACAAGAGGGGCAGCTGGCCTACTTGGACCTTTTTTGGATGGGAAAGGGAATGCCACACATTCCAATTGGGGGGACGCTTTCCTAAACTTTTAAGGTCTATTGCTGATAACATGGATAGATTTAAATTTTAATTAAAATAGTTTAAAATAGTTACCATGTAGTTGAAGGGGTGATTTAAAATATCTTATAAATAGATATACCATATATTGGTTTATAATTTCTTCTAACAAATGACCCAAAATACCTAAGCTTGTTACAAATATTAAATTAATCAGGAGAGCTTACATAGCCTGGGATATACTTTGATATTAAAAATTATAAATGTTATATATTGATGTAAAAATATTGTAAAGGATATCAATTGAAAACAACATTAATTTGCCTGAACAGTTTTGATATTATTTGGTTGGTAAATTAGCTCAATGTAGGAGGAACCCCAGTGGTAGAATATGACCCTCTACCACTGCCTCCCCAAGTTCAATTCCCAGTTGATGAACTTTGGGTATGGGACAATTATGACTGTGTTGGCATTGCGCACCAATGCCCCAAACTGAGATAGCAAATAGCAAAGGCGGTTCATGGAGGACCTGGCCTATCATATGCTACACATGGAGATTTTCCAGGTTTTATCCTCCTTTCCTATTCATTCAATTTCCCCTTAATCAGTGTGGTTTTATTTCAGGTTGGCCACCTCAAATAAAATTAAATATTAAAATGTAAATTTACTCAATGATTTTGGGTATGAGATTGATGGTTATTTTGTTGATTTTATTAGTTCAAATATATACTAAACTTAATGTACATCTACAAAATCTTTATTTAACTAATCTCTAATAAATTAGTCCAACTACATGCTAAACTTATCAATAGCTATTTATAATACTTCTAGCTCATCACAATTTGAAATTATCTTATTGCCTAAATTTGAACAAATCCCCACCCATAAGCCATATACATGTCAAGAAATTCAATATAATATAATGACTAGATGACATATAATTCTATTTGTTAATTTTTTGATTGATAAACTGATTTGATTAAATTTAAACAATAAGTAAAAAAATGCGCTATAAAAAATATAACACTATAATTTAAAACATGATAGGCAGTTTTCATTCATTGGTATAACTAATGCTTACATGAAACCCCTCAAACTATAAAAATCAACTAAACAATACCAACCCCTTGGGTAAAGCTATTAACCTAAAGTTTAGAATATAAAAAAGTGGGCTATGTTTCAGTCATCAAATTATTAACTGCTTACATAAAATTATATTTTATACAAAAGGAAATTTAATATAAGTATTTTTTTAAAAATTTTAGTTTAATGCAAATAAGTAGATATATGGTATAGAAATGTATATTTTATTAACGGACATTGATATATTATTTTGTCTGAGAAGTTTGGACTTATTTAGTTGATTTGATAGGCTCAATAGTTTTAAAACGATTTGGTAGTTATTTAGGCAATATTATAAGTTTAAAGGTTTTCCAAGTGGTTTGGTGATCATTTAAGTAATTTGATAGGCTCTAGTACTAAAAAAAGTAATTTGATAGGCTCAATAGTTTCCTCTATCAGTTATGTGGATGATGGTTTGGTCAATTGGATGTTCATAGGTTTTGTCAAGCTGTAGAAAAAATTTTGGTTTAATTGATAGGTCTTAGATTTCAAGGTTTTTGTGATCGCTGGTGCATTTTGCACCTAAAATTTACAGCAAAAATTCTTCAGGAGATGTAGCACTCTCTAATGATGGATTAATTGATACAGGGATTTTCCCAGACCACTTATACTAAAAATGATATAAACTAATATACAAGAAAGTTAGTTTTTTATATATGCTTTTATTAGATGTAGCAAGGGGGTTAGGAGTGAACCCTCTTACAATTGCACTGCTTGGTATTTAAATTAACTTGAGTCTTAAAATGAGATAGGCGAATACTTCATTATTTGCTTTAAGTCTATATTTCATTATGGGTTTTGACCTATCAGAGCTCTCGAATTTTGGCTTGATTTAACAGAATGGCCAATGGAGGGTTGAGAGTAACTTTGACATGTCCGTGAGGCAAATATTTATATACTTGAGCCAACAATCTTGATGGAAAATAGTTGCACTTGTGAGACCCCCTCCAAGACTATAAAAGGGGGTGTTTGATGTAGGTGCTTGAATTTAATTAAAAGTGGGTTAAGGAACCTCCAATGAATTCCCCAGATTTCACCACATAGTTGGTGCAATTTTCTTACCCAAAAACATACTATTTGCCCAAAAAGTATTAGTAAAAGTGTTACCTCAATTTGAGGAGTTCCACTGAGAATAGGCCAGGGCTTTTGGCCAATTTTGTCATTATTATAAACCAAATCACTCTTATTATAATTTTGGACTTGTAATTGTCTGACAATTGAATTAATGATTTAAATAAAAATTTTGTGGGTGACCAGTTGATTTGTTTAGTTAAAGGGTCTGCAATTGGTTTATTGTTTATTTAGGTAATTTGATAGGCTCAATGGTTTTAGCTATATGGGTGAGATTTGGTTGATTGATAGGTTTGTTGAGTTTGGCTAAATGGCTGATGATTATTTGATTAAATTGATAGGTAAATATGTTACATCATGTCTGCCATTCATTAATATCACTAAATTCTTAGCTAAGATATTGAAATTTTTCAGACATTTACCCTACCAGTTTTCAGATAAGAATGTTGTAGACAAAACCAGCTGAAAAGGGGAAACGTTGGTCATTTACTGGTCCCCAATACTACTAATATTAAACTAAATATTAATAATGATTCTATCAGCTAAAAGACTCTGGATGATTCTTGGTGGAACCCCACAAATTGGGTAGCACTAGTTCAAATATCTCCGGAAAATAACACTAATGTAAGCAGTTTGATTACTCCAACTTTGTGGCGGACTCTAGGGCGTCCATTGGATGGATCTCCCCCACCCCTACCAGTCCCATTCAAGCACCTATGCGGGGACCACCCCCTTTTATAGGCGTTGCAGGGGTCCCCCAAGGTGCAATATTTTCATGAAAGGGGATTGGCTAAAATATATTAAGTCACTACCTCACGGGTACATCTTGCTCCAAAATTATTCCCCATTCATTGTAAAGCCTAAAGTAAGCAAGTTTTCTGAGCTTTGATAGGTTAGTCTAATATTTTCTTATAATAAATGTAACAAGCTGTTCTGACTTACATTAAATTCCCTTTGACCCTCAATCCAGTTAAATAAGGATTGGTCAGATATCAAGAGGGTTCATTTATCTTATACCCTGTGACGCTTAATAAAATACTAAAAAACCCAATTTTATAAGTTTTTAAAGTTTAAGTATTTTTATTATATTAGTGGTATAAATCCCCTATTGTTGGATTTTGGTACATCAAGCACCAAGCAAGCATCTCCTGAGGCCAAAAACCAACAAATGGTGCTCACTACAGGAGGACCTGTATACAACCAAAATCCTGTTACAATACCAAACATGACTGCTTTTCTGGAACAAAGGCTAGATGCTTTAGCGAAATAACTAGCCAGTGCTTTACCTCGCCTTAGAAAGGCTTGAGCAGCACTCTCCACAAGTCCCTTAAGGACCCTCCCCTAACATTCTTAAACCTCTGTTTAAAGACAAGTTCACACCTGGTGAGGGGAAGTATCGCATCCTTCCTTTACATTTAAAAATCTGCTATGGAAGGAGCGACTGACCTTCAAAAAAACAAGTTTATCCTTCCTTGATTAAGTCAGATGGCTCAGGAGATCATGGTTCCTCAAATGGCCACACTTACCACCTGGACGGAGGTTAAACGAGTGTTGATTGATGAGTTTGGTTCTAAGAAAAGTTTGCAACAGAAAAAACAGGCCTCCATGTGCCTTAGCCTGCAAGATAGAGAATTGATCCCCTCATTTGTTGAGTGATTCTATAACAAAGCACAACCTCTGTTGCTGGCCAAAATGCTTCCCATAGATGATGCTATAAAAATTTATTGGGTCTGGCTATTATTGGCTAATAACCCCTATAAACCTATTACTTGCACAGGTTTGGTTCTTGTGCAATTCATCCACATTGTTTGTTGTTAAGACAATCAGTTGATGTAGTATGATGACTATTATCCATAGTTGAATGGAATTCTTAGATATCAGCCCAACGCTCAGCCAGTATTCCCACTTGAAATACTTAAGATGTCTCAAAATAGGGATTTGTTCCCTTGTATTGTACAACCCAATCTTCTCTGAGATTCCCTGGTGACAGTTTCCCCAGTTTGACACACAGTCAGCAGTAATCCCCAATTTTTTTCTGCTTCTTCTCTGGATCCCCGCTCAGATCCTTACTCTTTTCCTTAAAGAGTCTCCCAATTATTGCACACAGCAATAATATCCTTGAGAAAGGATAGAACAATTGAAAGCTGATATTTTACTACTTAAACTAAATACCGGATGAAAACTATAGAACTGTAAATTATAGAACTATATAACTGTTTTTATTATAAGTGAATTCTAGGGAATTTATAGTGGGGATTCAGTTGTCTAGCCCTTGGTTGACACCTCTTCGATGAAATGGCAGCTGTTTCCATTGAATCGCCCATCCTCATCTCAGCAGCGATGGTCTTCCTCATCCTGGCTAGGATCCCGTCATTAGACATCCTCAAGACCTAATATGGAAAGAGCTGGAAAACGTGTCCCTAACACTTTCCTCTCTATTTACATGAACCAACCATATTATGCTAGCGACCTTATTAGGTAATGGGACTTGTTACCCATTAAGGCAGGTCACAAACCAACCGATTGATTTTCTAGTTGCAGGCGGCATCACTCACCTCACAACTTATTACATGCATTCTTAATTAGTCAGTGATGAAACCTGACTTATCCCAATTGGTACACCTGATAGTTAATCACTATCAGATGCCCCTATTTTGTCAGCAACTCTGCCTGATGAGATCTTAAGCATCCATCCAGATCAATCCCTGATGGATCCTACTAGGCAAATATCCTAAAATCCCCCAAACATAGTTACTCTGAAATCATGGTCAACTGATTTCCAATTTACCTCACACTAGGGAATTATCCCCTAGCAATTCTTGGTAATCTAGCAGGCTGAGACTATGGTTAAAAATCCCAACAGATTCTATTGCTGCTATCATGGCTAACTTGGCGTCTTATTCCTCTTTAGCAATGCATATCTCCATGGTTAAGCATACTTTTTAAAATTGTGTGGATATTGAAGAGGCAATACTAGCAGTGGCTGACTTATATGAGCCTGAACTTCTGCAAAAAGCTCCAAAGCAATAATCAACTCTGACCTCTCCAGCCACTTCTATGGCTGTATCCCTCTGGAAACCAGCTTCTGCAGATTGGCAGTTACCAAATATCTCTCCATCATGTGAGGATAGCCAGAAAATAGTGGCAGTTATGGAGCAGAGCTCCCCTCTAACTTCAGTTCCAAAAGCTCATCCAGTGAAGTCAGTTATCACTTTGCCTGGTCCCACTCTTGCTGAGCGGTCTACTATGGTAACTAAAGTACCATACCCACCTAAGCTGCTGCCTTAATCCTCTTCAGCCTCTTTCTGGCTGCCTCTAGTTCAAAACCTGCCGTTAAGGGGCAGCCCAAGCCATTCACTTCTAAGGCAAAAGTTGAAGCCATTACACTTCCAACGCCTCCCCCAAAAGTTGGCACTGCCACGATTCTTCTTTCAAAAGTCAAAAGGGTAGATGAGAGTGACAAAGCCCTCCCCTGTGAGGACATTAAGTGAGTTTCTCCACCTCTATTACTAACTCTTTGAGGTGTACTGACGATCCCTCTGATGACAAGTCTGAAGGGAATGGTGAAGACGCAGGCTATTATGTTCTGGGAGCTCCAATGGAAGTGCAGGTTCCAGATAGGTTGAGGCCTGAACGAAGTGATATAGCCATAATAACATGATGAACTTTTCTCCAACAGATGTTGTTGTTTTCAGAGGTGATCAGTACCACTAATGATGCTGACCAGCTTATTGGGACAGTGATTCAATCCACCCAGCAGGTTCATAACCTCCAATATATTAAGATGAAAAATCTGTGATGGCTCAAAGCCTTGCCCCCACTTTCCGTTTGAAGGAGGTTCTCGCCCTCTCCCCTACTTCTGGTAACACAATAATGAAGGTAGAGGTTGTCATCAATAAGGTGCGCGTTCTAGCCATCCTTGATCTGGGTGCTCCAGTGAACATGGTCTCATCAAAGCTCATCAATAAAAATCAAGTTGGCGCCCAACCTGGACTATACACAAGAGTTTGGAACTTCAAGGCCTAACAATATGTGACTATTGGAGCCTACTCTTCTTTACCCATATGTATTGGGAAGCACCTACTGGATGCCCCCACTGTAGCCTTAACCAATAACGCATATGGCCTACTCAATGGCACAAAATTCATGATTGAGTATGACGGAATTATTAATATGGAACAGGGATTTCACTCCCTTCTAAATTACGAGGTTCTCTTAGCCTTTACAAACAATGAGCCTAAGAAGAAGGAATATACATGCGTAGTTGAGTATACTTCTTCCACCCTCACCCTTATTTATACTACATCAAGAAAAACGAAAAAAGCTGCCTGACTCTGTAGATGGTTCAGAGTGCATTGCATTATATGCATCATAGGAGGTTATAGTCAAAGCGGGTGAACAAAAGGTGATAGACACCAAAATTACTAACAAATAAACTTTTCTCTCTCATTGCAATCACTTTTGTAACTTATTCAATTCAAGTCTGATTCTAGTTTGATAATCTCACAGAGGAGATTAGTCTGCGCCTATGTCATGGAGCAGTTGGGCAAGTAAGGTAAGAGGAGCAGGTGGTAGGCCCGCGGCCTCAAACGTTCAAAAACGCCCTGGAGAAACCGGTGGAAGGAAAAAAATTTAAAAAAACTGGCGGTCACTATTTCCCCAGAAGTCCTCACTTGGCAAGCGCAATTTAACCAGTACATCAACACGCCGCACTCCCAACCACTCTTGTTGGTGGAATGTGGAGTCCGTGTGTTTCTGGACATCCAAAAAACAGCTCTATGGGAAAAAATTTGTGGGGATGTGCACACTTTTTTCCCGTTTGTGGTGTATGTCGCACCTCACTCCATATCATGCAGTTGGCTGGACCTCAGTTTCTAAAACAAGGAGGCAGCAGACAAAGCTGCTGGTGTGCACATAGTGATTGACCTCCCCAAAGGGCAACGGGTCATCAAAACCAAACGCACCAGATGGGCAAAATCAAACCAAATTTTCCTCACGTTTGACTTTTTGCCTACTACGGTAAAACGTGCCATTTTGGAGCAACACCTGAAAGATGGTCTCAACATTTACAGCGAAATACAATCTTTTGAGATGCAACGCTTTATGCTGATGCCACACCTGTGCACTGGCAAAGCCATCGCAGTTCTGACCCCAACTGAGGAAGTCATGAAGGACCTAACCCAGATCCCGCACTCCACATATATCAATATCAAAGGGCATACCACCCACCCTTTCTGGGTAACCGTGGACAGCGCGCCCCTTCTGCACCCACTGTGACGCGTTTGGCCATAAGGCACATGCATGCCCCACCAAGGAGGGCATCACATTCCAAGAGCACCCCTTGGCGGCCATGGCCAGCGGAGAGGCGCACTACAAACCAACCGCAAGCACCAAAGAGGCTTTCCCGTGTGGAGCACAAGGCTGCTACCTACTGGTAAAACCTATTTCCCCACAAGAGCAGAAGAAGGCCAAGCAGGTCTGCAGGGCCATGGCCAAGGAAGCGGCCAAAGTCACCAACGCTATCCCACACTTCCAACGCCTGGAGGACATTAAAACCTTTGCAGCAGAAGCAACTTGGGAATCCATCAACCAATCAGATTGGAAAGCCCATGCTGATTGGGCCACCCAATTTGAGGATCCAATGGGCGACTCAATTTCACCTGATCTTTGCAACCAAACTCCAGTCAAAACTGACTTGGTCTCCAACCTACCTGAAAATTTTTTTAACTCACTCAATGGTGCACTGAACTCATCCGCACCACAAAAAATTCGTCCAATGTCAGGAAATAAAAAGCGAAGGCAAAAGCCAACGTGAACCTTTCTGCTAAAATCAACAAAACTACTGATAGCATTGCTGCAAACACCCGTGCTGTCATGAAGGCCTGTGGGGATCTAGAGGAGGCTAGTGGGCCTGGGTGCCCACCCCTTACACCTAAGGTGTGATGGGGGAAACCTTCACTTTAGGGACATCGAATATCGCTGGACTCAAGGCCTTGCCATCCTGGGCTAGGAAACTGAGTTTTTTACAAAAATATTTACCCGTGGATATCCTGGCCATCCAGGAGTCACACTGTCCGCGAGGTTCTGAGGATGTTTGGAAAACCATGCTCCTCCCATCCCTATACTTTTGGTCAGAGCACTGTGGGGTGCTAGTTTGGAAAAACAATTTTTTCAAATTTTTATCATCAGAATCCTTCCTCAATGGCTGAGTCCTCGTTGTCACTTTCTCATGGGCCAACGTGGCACACGCTATTGTCAACATCTATGCCCCAACCTGTGCACGAGAATTTCAGGATTTTTCTCATTGGTCAAATCCCTCCCATTACCCTCAGACCCTTTTGTAGTCAGCGATATGAACTGTTGGCTAAACACACCAACGGACCGTTGGCCTTCCTCCTCCCACACACCCCAGGGTCACGTAGAACTTCACATTCTAAAGGCCACCCTTGGGTTAATGGATGCGCTGCCGTGGTGAGCCCCGCTGCTCATTACATGATGTGACCCCACTTCCATAATGGCCAATTAAGGTCCATGACCCGCATAGACCTTATCCTTATGCCAGCGAAATTCCAACACCACATTTCCCACTTCAAAACAACAAAAATCAAATTCTCTGATCACTGGCTGGTCTCAATAACCTACCACCTACCTGTCACAGTGGCTAAGGCCCCACATTGGTGAAAACTCCGCCCTCCCAAACTTGCGTCACCATGATTTTTCACTTGGGTGGAATCAGCAACTTTGGAAAAGGAGTTTGTTACACCATTTTGCGCGGACCCCATCTCCACATGGGCAGCCTTCAAAGAGGATACCATCTGCCACTCTCGCCACCTCTCCTTCCGATGCTCATGAGCCACATCAGCCATCATCTCGTGCGCTCTGGCAGAGTTGGCACACCTGGAGTCCAACATCCCAGCCACATGATACAGCCCTGCATGGGGCCAGAAGTGGGCGGAGGCAGCTGCTCACCTCAACGCGCTCAAAAGGCAACACAAACATCAGGTTTGTGTTCAGTACAGGTCCAAACACATTACAGAGGGTGACAAGTGCACCGCATATTTTTTGAAAAAAATTTGCACCACACCAGAGCGTGGCCTGCACACAGGTGTGAAGATCAGATGATTCTATCAGGGATATGCCAGCCGAAGTGGCAATCAAAATACAAAAGTATTACTCCAATTTATACCAATCTGATCCAATTCGGCTGGCCGAAGTGGTGAAATTTCTCAACTGAACCCACATATACACTGTTTCCTGATACCTGGAAATAATAATTTGATTACTCCGAACAAACTATGGATAGCCATCCGCGGTGCACCAAATTGGGAATGCCCAGGCCCAGATAGCATTCCATATGAATTCTATAAGAAGTACTTCAAATATATATCCCCACTACTGCTTGCCTCACTTAACCAGAGCCTTCTGGAAACGCGCCTTCTACCAGGAGGACAAGAGGCCTTCACTGTTACACTCTTCAAGAAAGGGGACAAGCTAGACTTAGCCAACTGGCGCCCCATTTCTTTAACTAACACGGATACAAAAATGTTAATAAAAATCATGGCTAGCCATTTAGGGATTGTAGCATCTTCCACCATCTCCCCAGAACAATTTGGTTTCATACCCAGAAGGTCAATTTGGGACAACGTGCACTCTGTGGCTAACGCATGCCAGTCCACAGCCTCTGGGGCACTTGTATTCTTGGACCAACAGAAGGCCTATGATAGAATAAACTGGGAATACCTCGGGGCCTGCCTCCATCAATTTCGCTTACCCCTCGCTTCATCAACTGGGTAATGCTGCTCACGGAATCTGCAACAATGGCAGTGCGTGGCCCTGGCTTCCTAACGGAAGTAGTCCGCCCTCAAAGGGGCTTGCGACAAGGGGACCCCCTTAGCCCACGCTTATACAACTTCATCCTTGACCCACTACTTTGAAACGTGAATGCCCAACTCACTGGGGTCCATGTGCCAGGCCAAGTCCCAGTCAAGATGATGGCGTTTGCAGACGACTGTATGGTTGGGGTGTCTAATAATAAAGATGCACGTGCACTTGAAGCTCTCATCCAGGAGTATTCCCGGGTAAGTAACGCTGCACTGAACGATTCCAAAACCGAAATCATCCTCCTTGGTCAGTATCAAACCTGCTGGGCCCCAACAACCAGTGCCCAGCCCAGACTATCTGCTCGCACATGTGCTCGCCCTCCCAGCTCACCCCACACCTCCCCACTGGTGCTCCCCTTCATGCAACGCCCTACCATAGGGCTGGTCCGCCATCTGGTCGTATGGGTGGAGGCAGGTGGGTACGCATCAGCAGTAATGGAGAGTCATATTCTAGATAACGTGACGAAGCGCATCGCCTCCCTCAGAGCCCACCCTACTTCCCTTACTGGCAGGGTTGTTTTAGCCAACTCTATGCTCCTCTCCAAAGTCTGGTTTGGAGCCCACGCCATCCCCTTCTCCCCAAGCTTTTTCAAACCCTTGTATGCCCTGCTGCAAGGATGGCTTTGGTCAGGCCGCCCACCACCAGTATGGCTAGAGGTCATGTTTGGCCCTCATCATCATGGTGGCATGGGCCTGCTTGACTTCAAAGCTCATGTTGCCAAGATCCTGGGCACCTGGATTGCGGCCATCACCACCCCTACGCTCCCCTCCCAACACTGGTCCTGCGCGGCCCACTCCAACTTCTCCCACGCCTTGGGCCTCAACAATCCATCGAACCCTCACTCCCTGATGAAATACCTGGCTTCACACCCATTGGCCACAGGTCCTCACGGGACTAAAACCCACTACAAACAAATCCTCCTCTCCATGCGGAGCGCTGAGTGGAGAATTCATATTAGCGGACACACAGCCCAGAGAGGCCGCCCCTCTCCTCAGTTCACACAAGAGGTACAGGGGCTACCCATCCAAGATGGCGTGTCCCCACACGGCCCCATGTCCTATCCAGGGTGGACTACCTGGACATGATGGACATCCCTTATTCCATTGAGACCCAAAAAACTATCTGGAAATACGCACACCATCCTCTGTTGCAGCCTCAAATCCATTCCCATGTATGGCGCTGCCTGAGGTGGGTGTACCATACGGCTGAGCGCTCTAACGCTTTACACTCATCCTGCGTCATGTGTGGCCATTATGGAACGCTGTTCCACCGCCTGGAGAAGTGTCCTACCTCTAAAGTGATATGTCGCGAAGTCCAACGTCTGCTGGGCCAGTATCAAACACATCCCTTCAGTCTGTCAAGAGATATGTTTGCTTTATCAATGGCCTCCCCCTTCCACCCTCCCTCCATGCTCTGGTGGTTGCAATCGCCATGTGGACTATCCACACGATTGTCTTGGATGCCATCGCAGGCTCCACCCCCACCCTCCCAGAAGCTGTCCACATATTCTGGTCTTATTTTGGTGGACCACTTTCAGGCGTGGATGTTTGGATACCTCCCACCGCGTCGCCAACAGCTGGTCTCCTCCTAGTTCCCAGTTTAGTTCATCAAATTAGACCCTTTCCTCCACACGTGTTCAATTGTGGCTACAGCCCCTTCACATGTTCCCTCCCCTCCCCATAAGTGGCATTCCCGCTGGCAACAAGAGATAGCATCGCTTCTCTGGGGTGCCTTCCCTGTTACTAAGTTTTATCTCTTTTGGGTCAAATTCGGAAGTGTCCATCCCATGGTCGACCTTCCTCACAATAAATTTAAAAAATTACTAACAAATTCCCCGCAACTGCCTTCCTCATTTAATAAGCGTTGATGGAATAATCCCTTTGAAACCTCAGGTGTTGCCAGGTATCCTAGACTCTGCTTACCAGTGACCTATCAATATTCTGCTGGTGAATCTCACTAACAAGGACGTGGTTGTAAAGAAGCATCAGGAGATTGGAAAATCCCTGTTGCTTCCCAGTGAGAACATTCACCAAGTACATTATAATGTGTCTATGCTGGATATGGGACTACCCAATGACCAAATGATATGCCTTTGCCTAACGTCCAGATTCCTGATGATCTAACTCCCGCTGAAATTAATAAAGTTCAACTCTTACTGGAGTCATATAGTGATAATTTCTCCAAACCTTATACAGACTATGGACATATGAAGGGCTGGTGCCACACCATTAATGTTAGTGATATAGAGACTATTTAATCCAAGCTTTAATAGAAATCAAAAGTTGAGGAGCTCCAGATGAGGATAGAGCTCAAATAGTTACTGGACGTAGGGTTAATGGTGCCTTCTCAAAGTCCCTGGTCATCTCCACTATTTCTCATAAAAAAGAAGAATGGTGGACATCGAGTAATTATGGACTACTGCAAGCTGAATAACCTCACCAAAAAAGGACGTCTACCCAATCCCACAAATTGATGATGCGCTGGCCCAACTCTCTGGGTCCAAGTTCTTTTCCTCCATGGACTTGGCTAGCGGATACAGGAAAATGGACCTTTCTCCACAAGACCAGTAAAGTGTGCGCTTATCTGCAGTAAGGGTCTTTTCCAACCTACCTGACTACCACAAGGGTTGTGCAATGCGCCCGCATCTTTCCAGTGAGCCATGGACCACATCTTGCAGGACCTGAAGCTTAGTTGCTTAATTGTTTATCTTGACGATTTCACCATCTTCTCACAGACCTTCAATGAGCACCTTTCTCATTTAAAGGAAGTTTTCCAACAGTTGTGGGCCTCTCACATTAAACTGAAGCCCTTAAAATGTACATTCTTCCAAAAGAAGTTGGACTTTCTGGGCCACGCCATCTCCTCAGATGGGATCCAGCCTCTCACATTAAGCTGAAGACCTCCAAATGTACATTCTTTCAAAAGAAGTTGAACTTTCTGGGCCACGCCATCTCCTCAGATGGGATCCAGCATCTCCAAGATAAGGTCAAGGCAATATCCAAGATGCCTGCTTCCAAAACCCTCCATAATATTCAGGTGCTTTTGAGCATAATAGGGTACTACCATCAATTCATCCCAAAATTTGCTCAACTCAGTGAGCCCCTCATATAACTTTCAACAAAAAACACCCCTTTCCATTGGAGAGTGGAGCAACAAGCTTCTTTTGAAACGCTAAAAAAGCTGCCTCAGCAACGGACAATCCTGCACCACCATGACTATAGTAAACCCTTTATGATGTTTACTGATGCTTCTGATTATGCAGTTGGAGCTATCTTGGCTCAACTAGATGAGCATGGGGTTGATCACCCCGTTTCATACTTCATAAAGATGCTCTCTAAGGAAGAACGCAACTATATCGTCACTGAGAAAGAATGCCTAGCCATCTTGCTTGCTGTCAAATATTGCCGCCCTTTCTTATATGGAGCCTCATTTAAAGTGGTTACTGATCACGCCTCTTTAAAGTGGTTACAAAATATGAAGGATCCCACTGGGCGGTTGACACGCTGGGCTTTGAAGCTTCAGCACTATGGTATGACCATTGTACACAGAGCTGGGATGAGCCACATAAATGTTGACAGGTTGACTCAGCTGCCCATCCTTCACTTAGATAATAGTGAAGCAGAAAAAGCTACATAATCTCCTAATTTCCCCTGATGCTTGGGAGGATGAGGATGAACCAGTCCAGAAGATTCTAGCAAGACATTCCCATAACACAAAGGAGGATAATGGGAATCTATACAAGAAAGTAGGGTGAACTGGTTACCCTACTTCCAACTCTCAGAGAGAGTACCTGTCATTATGGATTCACATGCTATCCTAGGCATAGTGGAGTGCAGAAAACCTATGAGTGGTAAAAGACACTACTATGAGGAGGGAATCATGGAGACCCTCATCGAAGTCTTAGATGCCTGTCTAACATTAAAAAGCAATCCAGCTTCAAAATCAAGTATCAATATCAACCTTCCACCCCTCAACAGCCTTTCCACACAATAAGTCTCAATGTGGTTGGCCCACTACCCCAAACTATGGGTGGAAATCAATATATCTTGGTAGGTATTGATCACTTTACCAAATGGGTCAAGGTTGTAGCTATCCCAGCTCAGATGGCCAAAGCCACAGCCACTTTCCTCCACCAGTATATCTTTACTTGACACGGTTGCCCCCAAGTTTTGCTCTGTGATAATGGTAAAAGCTTCACCTCTTGAGTTGTGAAGATTCTAATGACTTCCATGGGCACGCAACAGCTCTTTTCTGCCCCCTACAACCCTTTGACCAATGGTACCATGGAAAGGGCAAATGTGACTCTGGTTTCTATATTACGGAAAATGGCCACTTCAGACCCCCTTCACTGGGATCTTTACTTACCAAGTGCCCTCATGGCCTACCATATCAGTTACCACTGAGTCCTTAAAATTTCTCCTTTCTGTGAGTTGTATGGATGGGAACCTGGGGTGTCAGCAATATTAGCTAAAGACATTTTCACTGATAGGACTGATTTGAAGCAAGCCATGAAGAAGTTGGCTCATCACATCATTTGGCTACAATCAGAGGCAATGATAAAATTGGAAAAGACTGTCACAAAAGAGGGCCAAACCGCTAATGAGCTTCAGGCCCCTCTTCCTTCCTTCCGAGTATTAGATTTGGTGCTTTATTACACAACCTTATCACCCCTAGAAGGGATAAACTCAAGCCTTTTTGGGAAGGCCCTTTTGTAGTTACTTACAAGCAAGGAGAGGAGTAATCCATAAAATCCCTTGCTACTGGAGTTACCATCAATTGGGCACATGGCCACTTCCTACAGCCCTATTCTCCTCTCAACATTTTTTGAGGGGGGTGATGTCAGACATATGCCCTGCCAGTTTTCAGATAAGAATGTTGTGGGTCAAACTGGCTGAAAAGGGAAATTGTCAGTCATTTACTGGTCCTTAATACTACTAATATTGATTTAAATACTAATAATGATTTTAGAAGCTAAAAGACCCTAGCTGATTCTTGGTAAAACCCCACAAATCAGGGCAACACTAGTTCAAATATCTCATGGGCAAATAACACTAATGTAAGCAGTCAGATTACTCCAACTTTGTGGCGGACTCTAGGGTGTCCATTGGATGGATCTCCCCCAGCCCCTATCAGTCCCATTCAAGCATCTACGCTGGGACCACCCCTTTTATAGGTGTGGCAGGGGTCCCCCAAGGTGCATTATTTTTTGCAAAAGGGGATTGGCTAAAATATATTAAGTCATTACCCCATGGGTACATCTTGCTCCAAAACTATTCCTCATTCATTGTTCAGCCTAAGGGAAGTGAGTTTTCTGAGCTTCAATAGGTTGAATTTTACTATTTCCTTATTCAGAATTTAACAGGCCATTCTGACTTACATTGAATTCTCTTTGACCTGCAATTCACTCTATTAATGGATTGGTTAGATATCAAGGTGGTTCTTTTTATCTTATAACCTGTGACGCTTAATAAAATACTTAAAAAACCCCTTTTTATAAGTTTTTAAAATTAAGTAATTATATTATATCAGTGGTATAAATCCCCTATTGTTAGATTTTGGTATATCAAGCAACAAGCGAGCATCTCCCAAGGCCAAAATCCAACAAACTTATCAAATTAACCAAAAGCTAAGGAATACTTAAGTGAACCATTAAACTTATCAAATCAACTAAATAAACCCAAATTTAAGAAAAACATTAAAAATGCTCACCATCAGGTGTAGCATGAGTTTGAAGCTATTTTACCAAAGCAGTACAATTCTTAAAAAAAATTGATAATTAGGAGTCAATAATGGGTGGTGGTTTTTTATTTATAATAATAAACTCAATTAGTTTTTTGTTGCATGGCTGGTGGGTATCTATAATATAAAAGTTATAATAGTTGAATAGAATATCTTGTAAAATGTAAACACCTGTCAGGCAAACAGCAAGTGAGAATTAGACTGGCCTGCTGGCCCAGATGCCAGAGCACCTGAACAGCAAACCAGAATACCAAAGGCACTGCTGCTGGTTTGACGGATATGAGACTGAGAAATATCTCACCAAGAACTGCCAGTGAGCCATAATCTCATATAGGCACATAATAAAATACTAGATGAGTATGGCCATTAATTCCAAGGGGTGTGTGAGGGTCAGCGAAAAAAGCGGTTTATATTTCAGCTTGAAAACAAAGTTTTTAGGTAAGGATTAATAATGAAAAATTAGTAAAGAAAAATTGACCAACAATTTCTCAGTGTGATGCAACTGATCAAATTGTGGTCAATATAGAGGGGAAACAAGCTGGGATTAAGTCCTGCAAGTTTGACCTAACTGGCAAATTGTTAGAGAATAGAGAACAGATAATTTAACTGTAAACTGACATTGAAGAATTCAGTGGCAGGCTGAGTTGCTGTCAGTTTAACCTTGAACGTCTGAACCAAAGCTCAAATATAATTCTGATGGTTGGCGTGATAGCATTTGACCTGATGAGCGGTGGGAATCCCCCAAGGCCACCCCACATATGGATGGGCCCATTTTGTTGGGAACAGGTTCAGGATGCCCAACCTGCCCAAACCCAGTCACTGAGCTGTTCATTTGGTCAGAGTGGTTGCATCAGGCGCAACGCCCAATTTTCAGCAGGGAGCTTCAAACCTGCGTCAATGGTGTCCAATGCTGTTACCTGCCCATTAGGGATGAACCCCAATGATTTTGAGGGGGGTGATTCTTTTGATCATAGCGTTAGCCAAATTGAAACTGCCAGGCATTCTAGCCAATGGGGCAGTCTTCATCCCTTTCTGACTACATGAAATCTGACTATCAGAATGACTCCCACTAACTTTTGGGTTGATTGATCTCATTTAGGCAATCTCAGTACAGATTTTCCCAATTAACTGTACCAGTTCTGCCAAGGTGAGCGTGGGCACCGAGGAGGATTTCAAAGTGGAAGAGCTGTTACCCAGAGCTCATCTACCATGTGGGTGAGGTTGCCCTGGGTAACGAGGGGTACAGCCACCCTCTTTGATACATTCTTACTTGGGAACAGGAAAAGGGCCATGTCAACAGCCAGGAAATGTTCCCCAGAACTTGCATTACCTTTCCTTTTTCCAAAGGAAGGGCGCCACCACTGGGGAACTGCACAAGGCCCACATTTTTGTGTGCCTTAGGTAACTTGATCGCCATTATCATTGCAGTTTTTTGGGGAGGCTGAGGAGCATTGGGGTGGGATTCATGAAACACTTCAACCAGTTCCATACAGTTTGCATAATTGCGCGCCTTGACCCAACTGTTCTTGTAGGCTGGACAACCTTTCCAGGCCACAAGATATTGAATGGAACCATCAGGACTTGCGGGATGCCAGAATATTCTCCACCTCAGCCTTTTCCGCATCCTTGATGATGATTGTTTCAGGTTCTCTAGGAACCATTCCCTTGAAAGGTGACAGCTGGGAAACATGGAAGATGGGATGAAGTTTCCAGTGAGCTGGAAGCTTTAACCAGAACGCACCATTACCTAAGACCTCTTCCACCAAATGGGGACCTGAACACTTACTTGCAATTTTATGGGAAGGAGCTTGAATTTGTAAATGGCGGGTATCAAGCATAACATAAGAGCCCACTGTTATATCGTGACCTGGGAGCAGCTTACGATCTGTGAACTGCTTGTAGTAATCAATAGCTTTGGTGAGGTGTTCCTGCACCAAGGATTAGTTTGACCTAATATGTTCAGCATGATCCACAGCAGCTTAACCTCAGGCCACAAGCAAGGCCCAACTGAAAATGAAGGAAATAACCCAACGTCGCTTTGAAGAGCAAGAAACCTTGTAGACACGTGTGTTCCATTGTTGTAAGTGAATTGAGCAAGAGGAAGATCGTTTGCCCAGGTGTCCTGTGCAGTTGTAGCATAGAAATGCAGGTACTGTTCAAGGACTTGATTAACTTGCTTGGTCTGTCCATCGGACTGGGGATGGTACACTGTGGAATGGCAGGGGGATATTTTGAGGATAGCTAGGAGTTCACTCCAAAACTGCGCCATGAACTGTGAACCACAGTTGCTGATGATCTCCTGTGTGAGACCAAACATTGAGAACACGTGCTATACAAAAAGGTGGGCGGTCTCCTCTGATGTAATCATGGAATTTCAAGGAATAAAGAGGGAAAATTTAGTGAAACAATCCACCACCACCATCACCGCTGTGAACCCATTAGAGCAGGGGAGTTTGACGATAAAGTCCACAAACACCAACATCCATGGACCCTCCACCTGCTGTAAGGGGTTTATAAGACTGTTACTACAGGAACGGTCCAACTTAGCCTGAGCACAAGTAACGCAGTCAGCAATCCAGGCCGGAACTTATTTTGTCAAACCCGCCCAATTGAAGGTCCATTTGATCAAGTCAATGAATTTCTTATTATCAGGATGACCAATTGTGGGGGGATCGTGATGTGTGTGGAATACCTCCATTCTGAAGGAGGGGGAACCCAAGTGCATTATGGAAAAATAAATTAGGCCCTCCTCCAATGAGTATAGGGAGTGTTTATGCTTCTGGTGAGATAACTGCTCAACCAGCTCCATGCCCTCAGGGCAGGCCATTTGACTGGCTAAGACCTGAGCAACTAACTGAGCATTGGGGCCATAGTGATGGAAGAAATGACAGGGGGGACAATTGACAGGATTTGGGTGCAGGAATCATGGTAACAAGATCCACTTTCTCAGGATCTGCAGAACAGTGGGTGGGGCTGCAGCTGAGGAAATTGGGAAGAATGTTGAGCGCACATTTTATGAATTTGTATATAAATTAAAACTACACAAGTCCTGATAAGTTTGGCCTTGCCAATGCACCAACTATTAGGGGTTTACAAAAGTACAAGAGAGCCTGGTGGTCCATGTGGACTGTTATCTCATGTTGAGCACCCTGTAACAGATACCTCCAATAAGTTAATGCCCATGCAATGGCTGCCAACTCCTTGTCATAAATGGCCCAGGACTGCTCCATAGAGGTGAACTTTTGGGAAAAATAGGTGACCAGGTTTTCCAAGCCATTGTGCTCCTGGAGCAACACTGCCCCCACAACTACTGGCAAGGCGTCGCATGCAACAATATACAGCTTGGTGGGACTGGCGTGTTTCAAAATGGGAGGGGACATGAATACCTCCTTGATCAATTCAAACGCCTGTTGGCATTTGGGCGTCCAGCAAAATAGTACGTTTTTCCCTGTAAGGGGGTGGAGCGGGACAGCAATCTGGGAAAGTGCTGGGGAAAATTTTTTTTAAGAATATTATGGTTTACAAGAAACTCTTTAGTTGTTTCTGGGTATTTGGGGTTAGACATTCCTGGATAGCATCCAAATTATTGGGAGGGATTGCGTAACCATCTTTAAGGATGAGGTTCCTGAGGAAGGTAACCTCCTCCTTATAGAACTTGCACTTGAAAGGCTTTACAAACAGGCCTGCCTTATGCAAGGCGGCCACAACTGCTTTCAAGTCAGTTGCATGTTGTTTGGGAGTTGGGGAGTGAACCAGAGTGTCATCAATATATACAACTTTGCAGGTAAACCGGAGTTCACCCAGTACATTGTCAATAATGCGTTGAAACGTAGTGGGAGCTTTCTTCAGCCCAAAGGGCATTACACAGAATTGGAAAATACCTTGCTTTGTCCATATTGCTGTTAATCATTTTTTCCCTTCCATTATCTGAATCTGGTTAAATGCATTGATGAGATCCAGCTTGGAAAACACCCAAGGTTTGGCGATTGCTTGGCTTATCATCTGTTCTAAAGGCAGGGGGTAGGGATTGGAAAACATGATTTTATTTAAGTGTCCATAGTCCACGCAGGGACTGAGGGAACCATTAGCTTTTTAGCAAAGACAATGGGAGACACAACTAGTGATGTCTCCTTGAACAATCACCCTTTTTTCAACATATCATCCAACCAAGTGTTGAGCGCAGCCTCCTCCTCTGCTGTGTGGGGATACAACAGGAAGTTGATATTCACCAACTCTACCATTGTACAAAATTCATAGTCAGATCAGGTGTAAGGAGTCAGATGGTCCGCCTTTTCAGAATCGAAATTTCTTTGATAATGCATTAAACTTTCTGGAAAATTGGATGGTATGCCCGTAGGAGAGATGAGGGACATGATAGAACTGCAAACTTGAGCTTTCTTAAGAGTGTCAATTAGCGGGAATTCACCCTCCAGTTGATCATTAACAAATGACAGCATGTTCAACTCTAGGTGGATCTTGACATGTTGCCAGCGCCACCATCCCAAACCTAAGATCACTGGAAACACCAAGTTTGACATAGCAGAAAAGTGGTCACAGAAGCTGAACTGGTGTATTGAAAATGTGACTGGTTGTCAAACCCAGTATGAGGTTTGGGAGGCTGATGATGCAACCATTACTGAAGGGCCTGCATACAGGTCAAATTCAATTGCTGGGCCAGTTCTACATATACAAAATTACCCATGGCTCCAGTATCCACCAGGGCCTCAAAGGAGATGTGATGGGACCCAACACTGATCTTCATGGACAATAAGAAGTAAGCAAAGTTCTCTTTATTAGTAGTTATGGATGAATCCAGTGATACTGAAGAGATGATAGTGGGGTCAGGGGAAACTGCTAGGCTCTTATGGAGGGGTAAACCTGTTGCAAGTCAGGATATCATATCATACTGACATAGGCAGAATAACTGCAGCAACTATGGGGTAGGATTTAAAGTTTTGAGTGGAACTGGCTTATTGTGGATAGGGAAAATCTTCTTCACAACCTGGTTTAGTTGAAAAGGAGGGGCTATTGCTGTGCCAATATCTGCAAGAGAGGCATAAATGGTTAAAAATAATGGTTGGTCAATTATGTCAGGCAAACAGCAAGTGAGAATTAGACTGGCCTGCTGGCCCAGATGCCAGAGCACCTGAATGGCAAACCAGAATGCCAAAGGCACTGCTGCTGGTTTGACGGATATGAGACTGAGAAATATCTCACCAAGAACTGCCAGTGAGCCAGAATCTCATATAGGCACATAATAAAATACTAGATGAGTATGGCCATTAATTCCAAGGGGTGTGTGAGGGTCAGCGGAAAAGGCAGTTTATTTTTCAGCATGAAAACAAAGTTTTTAGAAAAGGATTTTTGATAGGAAAGTAGGAAAGAAAAATTGACCAACAATTTTCTCAGTGTGATGCAACTGATTAAATAGTGGTCAATTAAGAGAGGAAACAAGCTGGGATCAAGTCCCACAAGTTTGACCTAACTGGCAAATTGTTAGAGAATAGAGAACAGATAATTTAACTGTAAACTGACATTGAAGAATTCAGTGGTAGGCTGAGTTGCTGTCAGTTTGACCTTGAACATCCAAACTGAGGCTCATATATATTTCCAATGGTTGGTGTGATAGCATTTTACCCACCAAGCAGCAGGAATCCCCCAAGGCTACCCTATGTAGGGGTAGGCTCATTTGGTTGGGAACAGGTTTGGGATGTCCAACCCACCCATGCCTGGTTGCTGGGCCTTTCATTTGGTCAGAGGGGTTGCATCAGGCACAATACCCAATTTTCTAGCATGGAGCTTCAAACCCTTGTCAATGGTATCTGATGCTGTTACCTGCCCATCAGGGATGATCCTGACAATTTTGAGGGGGTTGATTCTTTTGATCATAGCATTAGCTAAATTGAAACTGTCGGGTATTCTGGCCAATGGGGCAGTCTTCATCCCTTTCCAACTATATGGAATCTGACTATCAGACTGACTCCCACTCAATTTTAGGTCAATCAATTTTATTTCAGCAATATCAGCTAGATTTCCCTGATTAACTGTACCAGTTCTGCCAAGGTGAATGTGGGCACTGGGGGAGGAATTCAAAGCTGAAGAGCCATTACCCAGCACTCTTCTACCATGTGGGTGAGGTCACCCTGGGTAATGAGGGGTACAGCCACCCTCTTTGATACCTTCTTACTCGGGAATAGGAAAAGGGTCCAATCAACAGCCTGGGGATGTTCCCCAGGACTTACAACACCATAAGCATGGGTATCTGAATATTAGTATGTATATTTTCTTAATATGGATAAATGAGTTGATAGCAACTAGCTTAAAGTCTCTTTAACTTTATTAGATTAATAGCAAAGTTACCTAGAGTTGCATGCATTTATTTATTTCCAGACAATTTGAACTGATTAATTTAGGTTTTATATTAAAGATTAAAACTTACCCTGATAATACTAGTAAGCACAGACACTTACAATGATTTATGCTGAAATAAAAATTAATAAATATACTAAAATATTACCAAGTAAGAGAAAAAACAACTTAAAAAATATTTGTAACCATTTCAGATGGCTACAGATCATCAAAGCAGAAGCAAACATTTAGAGAAAATAAGATTAACTCTAAAAAAGCTTATCTTGAAAAGATACTGATTAAATCAAATCTCACACGGTCATACCAGAAATAAACTTGCAATAACTTTAATGAATTAATAGAACAGATAAGTAGACCACCTAGTGCTAAAAAATAGAACAGATAGTAAAAAATAAGGTTAACCACTAAAAGTCTTACCTTAAAGTGAACTCGATAATAAACTTCAAATTTAAGAATGTTGTGCTGGGATCAAATATCTGATAAGACTATTAACTAAAATCAATTTTTTGTTGTTAAACTAAAAACAATTATTTAGTGAATATTTTTCCTCAATAACTAGAGACAAAAAAGCGTTTACCTTTATATTAAAATTATTCGAGGTGGGTCGACCTTGGGACAAATATACCACACCGAGAATGTTTTCTAGCCAGTACAGGTTTCGAACTCAAAACCTGCACTAGGGGTGGAGCGTTTACCTTTATATTGAAATTATAATTCTGTAATTTTAGCAAGAATGAAAACAACTATTTAGTGAATTATTTTACAAAATAACCAAAAACTATTAAAGTGCTTACCTTTGTGCTAAAATTACAATTTATGCAGCTTTTCTGCAGTTTAAGCGAGGGTACAATCACTAAAATAATTAGCACTATGAAATCTATATATCTAATATGATACCTAGGTCTATATCTAATGGAGGATATAAATTAAAACCACAATATCTATTTTTTTAGTACTAGATGGTCAAACCACAATATCTATTTATGCACTAATGTTGATAAAAGCACCAAATAGATAATCCATAGCATTAACTCTCTCTGATCTTATCAGTGGAGCTTAAAGTAAATAATTTGATTGGGTAAAATTTATGGGTAAATTTTATAACTAATTATTGAAGCAACCAAATATTAAACTCTCAGCCATAACAATATAGCAAATACCATCAAAAATATATAGGATATTATCTTGTTATATATAAAACTTATTTTACTTTATATCTTCAAAAATTCTTTCTTAGTGCTCACCTACATCACATAAGGAACCTACATACCAAATTTCAAGTCTTTAGGTTGGTATTTTTTTGGAATTTTGTGATGAGTCAGTCAGTGGTATTTCTCTTTTATACATATAGACTAGCGATTTACCGTGCTTTGCTTAGGTGTCTATAAAATTAAAGATTTTCAATTTATTAATTTAGATTTTATATTATAGATAAACAAAACCACTCAGCCAAATCCAATCGCCCAATCGAATCAACCAAAAACCACCAACCACTTAGGCAAACCTAACTGAAATTATCAAAACAAATTAATAATTAATCACCTCTCAAAGCTAAACTGTGTCCTATCGATTCAAACAAAAGCCATCAACCACTCGGCCAAACAAAATAGACCTATCGAATCAATCAAATAACACCAACCTACTACTCGAAACATCTCTATACTTAAAATCATTGAGCAAGTGACATCTTCCAAACTACTGAATCAACTTCGACTTAACTTACCAAAAGTATTTTTTTAGTACTAGATGGTCCCAACCCAAGGGGGGATTCATCGATGTATTTTTTTAGTACTAGATGGTGGATTCATCGATGTATTACCAAAAGTATTTTATTAATTAAATGAACCAAATTAGGCAGGTTTTTAAAATTTATAAACCTAACATCCAGATACCCATGCTTCGCTACAGTATTTAAAGTTTATCAGATGATAAGCTCACATATAGCCTATAAGCTGTGCCAGCACTACTCTCGAGCCACTCAGACTAACAGCTCCACTGTTGCTCTCGTGGCTGGTGAGTTGATTATCCTAACTACTTAATCTACTTAAACTCTAATACTGATTTTTGTTGAGTTTCAGGTGAGCAAATTGATGAATTATTAGATAATATTCGCCAATTCTCACCAACTCATCCAAATAGATTAAACTTATCAGACTCTATTAGCTTCAGGTGAGCAATTTGGTGAATTATTCAATGATATTTGTCAATTCTAACCCACTCGCCCAAATAGATTGAACCCATCAGGTTCGATAATTTCAGATTCGATAAGATTCGCCAATTCTCACCCACTCACCCAAATAGATTGACCCTATCAGACTCGAAGGTTTCAGATTTCAGTCAGTGAGTGAGTGAATGTGTTTTATTAAGTAGATAAGATAGATCTAAATCTCCCTTACTTTCTGCTTAGGCCCGAACAATGCTAAATTTTGAAGTCGAGGAGCCCGCTGACCCCCTTCCCCCACCATAGTCATCTAACGGATTGCCATTGACAGCCTGGTTAGTTGGTTTAAGTTAGGTTTCAGTGTCATTTTTCTCATTTGGGTGTTTTGGCTCATTTTATTTTTCATTATTCACTTTTCAGTAATATCTGTCTCCTGGCCAGCTTAGCTTGAATAACAGCTATACAGGTTTAAATTAAATGATAAAAAGTGACTAAATAAGTGATTGCGCTAGGATTCGAACAACCGCCCTTTATAAAATTTAAATTTAGAGCCAAAAGCTAAGCGATCATGATAGAGTAAATTTTTTAAAATCAAACAGGTTTTTGATTTAAAGTTTTGATTTAGATTAACTTGCTAATTAGTCAAATGACCACTAACCAGTTAACAAAACCATTTAAAATATCGAATCAGCCGAATACCAACTGCTCAGCCGTAACAATATAGCGAATACCATCGAGAACATATAGGGGTTTCACTTCTTACATATAAAACTTTTTATTTTAAAATGAAAATAATAATTTTTAAAATTTATAAACCTTTTCGGGCATGCACACAACAACTCAACAAAGTTTCATTAAAATTGGATGAATGGTATATGAATGCATATGGGACAAAAAACATTCATTTTGACATGATATATGTCCTATGGCTGGGGGGTATGTTCAAGTATGAGATCATAACTGATGAGCCTAAATTATTATGGGTGTGGATTGTTTTTGCATAGGTTGACCAATAAAATCAACTAGATCTAAAATGAATTATTGTAGATGCTGATCAGTAAATTTATTATAGATTGGCCAATCAAATCAACCAAAAAAATAAAGTGAGGTAATATAGATAGATATCTAAAGTTTTCTTTCCGCTCAAACTCACTTTTGAGCAAATTTATAAAAACAAGAGTTTAATTTACAACCACCATCTGCCCATGTCCGTTTTCCAGTTAATGTCCTCAGATCCACCGCCTGCTGCTCCAGTGTGGGGCAGCAGTGCTCCACCTCCCAGCATTTTCTGCCCTGCAAGAAAATAAATTTGGATGGGCTCAAACAGTTCGCCAAACTCTACTGGCCATTTTATCCCCCCACGGGACTTAATGCTCCATCTGGCGTGCATCCACCCCTCTCACCCCCATCCTCTCACCCTACCCAGATCCAACATCTGATTTTGCCTCCATGTTGAATATGGGTGTTTATTCCCATATGCTGACAAGGCAATAATTGAAGTGGCCACCACTGTGTTTGCACCAGCTGGTTTCATAAATTTCTACCCTTTTAAGGGCTATTTTGATATTGGCTTCCAAATAGAGGAGGATGCTGCAGCAGCAGCCTCCACCCCCTAATATACAAAAACACCCCTATTCCTACCACCCAAACTCACCTTCCAACAAACACCACAATAATGGTGTCATTTGCAAATCTTCCCTCCCACCTCCCACCACAAATTTTATATGAACAGTTGGTGGCTGGCTTATGGGACACAACCCAACCTTGTCTTTTCTGTTCCTTCTGGTGCAGAGTGTAAGTCCTGGGGGAATGTCCCCTGGTGGTTGATCAGGCCATTTTTCTATTTCCAAGTAAGAAGGTACCAAAGAGGATGGCTGTACCCCTCGTTACTCAGGGCAATCTTGCTCACATGGTAGACAAGCACTGGGTAACAGCTCTCCCACTTTGGATACCACTCCTGATACCCACACTCTCCTCAGCAGGATTGCTTCAAGGAATCAGTGAAATCTGCACTGAGGTCACCAAAATAAAATTGATTGTAACTAATTTGAGCAGCAATCATCCCAATGCTCAGATTTTAAATGGTCAAAAAGGTATGAAGATTGAGCTTTTGGTCAGAATGTCTGATGGTTGCAATTCAGTTAACAGGACAATCAAAAAATCCCCCTCCCAAATCCATCGGGCATCACCCCTGATGGGCAGGTAATAGCACCAGACACCATTGATAAGCTTTCAAAGTTTCCTGCTGACAAATTGGGTGTTGCACCTAATGCAATGCCTCTGACCAAACAAATGGCCCAGCAACTGAGCATAGGCGGGTTGGGCATCCCAAACCCATTCCCAACCAAATGGGCCCATCCCTATGTGGGGTAGCCTTGGGGGATTCCTGCCGCTCATTGGGCTAAATGCCATCATGCCAACCATCAGAAATGTAGCAGAGCCCTGGTTCAGATGTTTGAGGTCAAGCTGACAGTGACTCAGCCCACTGCCAAATTTTGTGATGTCAGTTCCCAAGGAACAAACCCGCCCATTTCTGAATAATTTTCTGGTTAGGCTGAATTTATGGGACCCAATTCTGGCTTGGTTTCCCCCAAATCAACTACTATTTAATCAGTCACATTGCACTGAAAAAAATATTAGTCAATTTTTCTTTTCTAAATTTTCATTAAAATTCTTCCCAAAATTAGTTTTTACATGTTAAAAATTAAGCTGCCTTATCCACTGAAGTTCTCATACCCCTCAGGGTTAATGGCCATGTGCATCTGGTACTTTATTTTGTGCCTATATGAAATTCTGGCTCACCAGCAGATGTTGGTGAAACTCTTTCCTGGTTCCATATTTGTCATATCAGCAGCAGTGCATCAGGCATTCTGGTTTGCTGCTCAGATGCTCTGGCATCTGGGCTAGCAGGCCAGTCTAATTCTTACTTGCTGTTTGACTGACATAATCAACCAACCATTATTCTTAGCCATTTCCACCTTTCTCACATGTGTAGGCGCAGCAATGGTTCCTTATTTCCAACTGAGCCAAGTTGTAAAGAAGATTATCTCTGACCGCATTAGACAAGCCACACTCAAACCTTCAAAACCATACCCCATAGTTGCCACGGCTATTTGTCCATTGGTTTCCCCAGATCCCACCACCATCTCTTCAGTATTGCTGGATTCATCCACAACTACCAATAAGGAGAACTACGCTTACTTCTTAATACCCATGAAGATTAGCGTTGGTTCTCATCACGTCTCCTTTGAGGCCCTGGTGGACACTGGAGCTGCGGGAAATCTTATGAGTGTTGATTTGGCACAACAATTAAAGCTGGAAATGGATGCAGGATCCTCAGTGATGGTGGCCTCATCTGCTTATCAGCCCTCATATGTCATTCACCAATCAATACCTTTTTCAATCCACAAGTTCAGCTTCTGAAATCACTTTTCAGCTATGCCAAACTTTGTGTTTCTGGTGATCTTAGGTGTGGGGTGATGGCATCAACAACATGTGAAGATTCATTTAGAGTCTAATACATTGTTATTTACCAATGATCATTCAGAGGGAGAATTCCCTTTGATTGACACCCTCAAAAAGGTAGAAGGAACTAGCTCTATCACTACCCTAGTCACTTCTGCGGGCGTTCTGGCTGATTTCCCCAAAAACTTAATGCGCTATTGGAGAATCTTCAATATAGAAAAGGTGGATTACCTGCCTAAACACACCAGGTATAATTTTGGGTTTTGAAAAACTGTGGAGTTGGTGAACATCAACTGTCTGTTGTATCCCCATACAGTGGAGGAAGAAGTTGCACTCAATACCTGGTTGGACAATATGTTGAAAAAAGGTTGGCTGTTCAAGAAGACCTCACCCATCGCCTCCCCATTGTCTTTGCCAAAAAAGCGGATGGTTCTCTCCATCCCTGCATGGATTATGGCCATTTGAATAAAATAACAGTTACTGATCCCTACCCATTGCCTCTGGAGCAGACAATCAGTCAGGCAATCGCCAAATCCCATGTGTTCTCTAAGCTGGATCTGGTGAACGCCTTCAACCAAATCTGGGTAATGGAAGGACAGGAATGGTTAACAGTGATCTGGACAAAGCGTGGCATTTTCCAATTTTGTGTAATGCCTTTCAGGCTGAAGAATGCTCATGCTACATTTCAATGGATGATTGATAATGCACTGGGTGACCTCCAGTTCACTTGTGCTGTTGCATATATGATGATATTCTGGTTCACTCCCTGACTCCCAAACAACATGCAATTGACTTGGAAGTGGTGGTGGTCACCTTGCATAAAGCAGGGTTGTTTCTCAAAGCTTCCAAGTGTGAGTTTTATAAGGAGGAGGTTACTTTCCTTGGGAACCTGGTTCTTAAGGATGGTGTCACAATCCCTCCCAACAAGTTAGATGCAATCTGAGAATGGCCAACCCTGACTACCCAGAAACAATTACGGAGTTTCTTGGGAACCATCATTTTCTTAAAAAAGTTCTCCCCCGCACTCTCTCAGCTCGCCGCCCCACTCCACCCACTCACAGGGAAAAATGTACCTTTTTGTTGGATGGATGAATGCCAACAGGCGTTTGAGTCAATTAAAGAGGTGTTTGTATCCCCTCCCATTTTAAAACATGCCAATCCCACCAAGCCATATATTGTTGCATGTGATGCGTCATCAGTAGCTGTTGGAGCAGTGTTGCTCCAGGAGCATGATGGTTTGGAACACCCAGTCGCCTACTTTTCCCAAAAGTTTACCTCTATGGAGCAGTCTTGGGCTATTTATGACAAGGAGTTGGCAGCTGTTGCATGGGCCCTAACTCATTGGAGGTACCTGTTACAGGGTGCCCAACATGAATTAATGGTTTGCACAGATCACCAGGCCTTGTTGTACTTTTGTAAACCCCAAAAATTGGCACACCAACAAGCCCAAACCTATTGGGACCTGTGCAGTTTCAACTTCAAATATGAATTTGTAAAAGGTGCACTAAATGTACTTCCCAATTTTCTCAGCTGCAGCCCCACCCACAGTTCCATGGATCTGGAGGAAGTGGATCTCGTTACTGTGATTCCTACCACCCAAATCTTGTCAATTGTTCCCCCTGTCATTTCTTCCATTGCTCTGGCTCCTGACGCTCCATTAGTTGCTCAGGTCTTAGCCAGTCAAATGGCCTGCCCTGAGGGCGTGGAGTTGGTCAAGCAGTTATCCCACCAGAAGCCTAAACACTCCCTATACTCACTAAAGGAGGGTCTTATATATTTTAGATCTCGCGTTTGGGTTCCCCCTCCTTCTGAACTGAGGTTTTTTGCACACATCATGAACCCCCCATGGTTGGTCACCCAGGTTCTAAGAAATGCATCGATTTGATCAAATGGACCTACAATTGGGCAGGCTTGACAAAAGAAGTCCCAGCCTGGATCGCCAATTGTGTTACTTGCGCCAGGGATAAGTCAGATCATTCCAGCAAAAATGGCCTCCTGCACCCCTTACAACAGGCGGAGGGCCCATGGACATTGGTGTCTGTGGACTTTATTGTTGAGCTCCCCTGTTCAAATGGGTTCACAGCGGTGATGGTAGTGGTGGATTGCTTCACAAAATTTTCTTTTTATACCTTGCACTTCCACGATTACATCTGAAGAAACTGCCCACCTTTTCATATGCCATGTGTTTTTGATGTTTGGTCTCCCCCAGGAGATCATCAGTGACCGTGGCTCTCAGTTCACCGTGCAGTTTTGGAGTGAACTCCTATCAATCCTGAAAATATCCCCCTGTCACTCCACGGCGTATCATCCTCAGTCTGACGGCCAGACTGAGCGGGTCAATCAAGTTCTTGAGCAGTACTTGCGTTGCTATGCTGCAGCTGCGCAGGATACTTGGGCTGATGATCTCCCTCTCTCCCAATTTGTGTACAATAATGGAACCCACGCATCCACAGGGTTTTCCCCCTACAAAGCAACGTTGGGTTATAATCCTTCATTTTTGGTCAGACCATGCTTGCAGCCAGAGGTTCAAGCTGCCATGGACCACGCTGCTCATATTAGATCAACTCAAGCCTTAGTGCAGGAACACCTCACCAAAGCTATAGATGACTACAAGCAGTTCATGGATTGAAAACGCCTTCCAGGTCATGAGTTTATGAAGGGTTCTTATGTTATGCTTGACACCCATCATTTAAAAATCCAGGCCCCTTCCCTCAAATTTGCCAGTAAACGCTTGGGTCCCCATCTGGTGGAGGAGGTATTGGGTAACAGGGCGTTCCAGTTGAAGCTTCACACGCATTGGAAGCAGCATCCCATTTTCCATGTCTATCAGCTGTCACCCTTCAAGGGTGCAAAACCCACAGAACTGGAACCAATCATCATCAAGAATGAAGAGGAGGTTGAGGTAGAAGCCATCCTGGCATCCTGGAAATCCTGACATTCTGTACAATACCTTATGGCTTGGAAAGGGTATCCAGCTTATAAAAACAGTTGGGTCAAGGTTCACAATTGCGCAAATTGTATGGACCTGGTCAATGCATTCCACATCTCCCACCCTGAAGCTCCCCACCCTCCCTATAAAGTTGCGTCTCTTATGGCAATCAAGTTACCCAAGGCACACAAGAATGTGGCTCTTGTGCAGTTCCCCGGTGGTGGGCTCCTTCCCTTGGGAAAAGGAAAGGGTAATGTAAGTCCTGAGGAACGTCCCCTGGTGGTTGATCAGGCCATTTTTCCATTTCCAAGTAAGAAGGTACCAAAGAGGATGGCTGTACCCCTTCGTTACTCAGGGCAATCTTGCTCACATGGTAGATAAGCACTGGGTAACAGCTCTCCCACTTTGGATACCACTCCTGATACCCACACTCTCCTCAGCAGGATTGCTTCAAGGAATCAGTGAAATCTGCACTGAGATCACCAAAATGAAATTGATTGTAACCAATTTGAGCAGCAATCATCCCAATGCTCAGATTTTAAATGGTCAAAAAGGTATGAAGACTGAGCTATCAGCCAGAATGCCCAACAATTGCAATTTGGTTAACAGGATGATCAAAAAAATCCCCCCCTCCCAAATCCATCAGGAATCACCCCTGATGGGCAGGTAATAACACCAGACACCATTAATGAGGTTTCAAAGTTTCCTGCTGACAAATTGGGTGTTGCACTTGATGCAATGCCTCTGACCAAACAAATGGCCCAGCAACCAAGCATGGGCGGGTTGGGCGTCCTGAACCCGTTCCCAACCAAATGGTTCCATCCCTATGTGGGGTGGCCTTGGGGGATTCCCACCGCTTGTCAGGCTAAACGCTGTTGCACCAACTGTCAGAAATGTAGCAGTGCCCTGGTTTGGATGTTCAAGGTCAAACTGACAGTTACTCAGCCCACTGCCAAATTTTGTGATGTCAGTTTCTAAGGAACAAACCCGCCTATTCCCAAATAATTCGCTGGTAGGCTGAATTTGTGGGACCTGATCCCAGTTTGGTTTCCCAAATCAACTACTATTTAATCAGTCAAATTTCACTGAGAAAATTGTTGGTCAATTTTTTCCCCTAAATTTCTATTAAAATTCTTCCCAAAAATTAGTTTTTATATGTTAAAAATTAAGCTACCTTATCCATCAACATTCTTGTACCCCTTGGGGTTAACAGCCATATGCATCTGGTACTTTATTTTGTGCCTATATGAAATTCTGGCTCACTGGCAGATATTGGTTAAACTCTTTCTCAGTTCCATATTCATCATATCAGCAGCAGTGCCCTGGGCATTCTGGTTTGCTGCTTGGATGCTCTGGCATCTGGGCTGGCAGGCCAGTCTAATTCTTACTTGCTGTTCACCTGACACAGAGCACCTTGCTGCACTTTGTGCCACTGCCACCATAATCCCCACCACCCTGTCATCGCCCAACAAATTCCCTCATGCTCATATTGCAGCAGCACCTGAGCACTTTTTTTGGGCTCAGGTGAATAATGGTTGCCAAATTTGTCCCCTCTGTTTGGGACTCAACCATTCCAAAAAATCCTGTCCCTGAGCCACTTTCTCTGATGTGGGTCTGGAGCCACATTCAGTGGGTCCCAAATGGGGAGTTTTTCTTTCCCCTCCTACCCAAAATTCTAATTTAATGGGCCAAAGTAAAAAATCAGCCCCCACCAAATTGACTACCCACATTCATCCACCCAAATCTGCTTCCACCAATCAGAGTCAGGCTTGGACCACCATTTGCTCCCAAGTTGCCCAGTTGACTCTTACCCACCCCAATTCTTCATCTGCTATTCTTGTGAACTAAAATTCATGGGACCTACTGGCTTAAATTGACAAATCAAGTAAAGTTATCATAAGTGAACAAACTGGTCAACCTCTCAGCCAGCTCAATTATGGTCAAGCTAAATTTTTCCTTCCTGATTTTGATGATAACCCACCTCCCAAACATTTTACTCCACTACCCAATGCTGCCCCTACCAAAGCAACCACCAGCTCACCTTAGCTGTGGTGGCCTCTCCCCATTTCCCAAATCTACACAAAGCAGTGGCCAAATCTGTAGCTAAACTTCATTAAGGGCTGCCCACACTCTACTTCCCCCAATTTCCCCAAATCTCCCTTCAGCAACATATCAAAGTTGTTTGATGATGCCAAAGCTGCTATCATGCATGTTGCTAAACTAGCAGAATTTAACCCATCTGCTAAATTCACCCACAAGATTATCACCAATTTTGCCAAAATCCCCAAAGCCTGCATTCAAGCTGAATTTCATATTGCAGAATTTAATGAAGCAATATACCACACTCAGCTTGATGAAGAGGTTGAGAACTTGGACTACAATGTCCTTTACCCCCACTATGTGGATGCCCCAATGCCCTGGCTCTCTGCTTGGGTCCATTTTTTCAACCAAAACAACATGGCCACAGCAGATTTGTCTGAGGACAAACTGCCTGACCCCCTCACCCTCAGCCATAGTGGGTTAGCAGTTTCCGCTACCCACCTGGTTTGCAGTTTAATTTTATCTTTCCATTCATTTTTGATCAGGTTTTAATTTTTATGATTTTGGTAATGTCCATCCCCTGGTCAGCGTACCTCAAATAAATAATAGATAGATATCTGAAAGTTTACCATATAATTAATAAAATCAACTAAATAAAAACTATAAATAAAAACTGCCACCTTATACCTGAAACATTAGACTAATCAAGTCAACTGAACAATTTTATATATACTTCATAGAACAATTGTGTCAAGTTTATCTGAGATTGGTAAATAGTCTAGGAATAGGTGTTAAAATAAATATGCATTTATAATGATTTATTTATAAGATGTTTTCCTAAACCACCACAACTAAAATGCTATCTAATTTAATATGAATTAAATAAATTGAATCTATCTACCAGCTACTTGCCTGCTGTCATATACAGTCTTAGTTAGGCTAATCCAATCATTACTAAAGTAATCTAACCATCTCAGGTATTATTCTTTTAAAAGTTAAATGACAAAACACAATGACAGTATCCTATCATAACAGTAGATAAAATATTAAGAAAGTTTCTAACAACCTTCAGCCATAAGGCATATATCATACATTTAAGTTTTTTACCATAAGGTAAAACTTTAATCATTTTTATATTTATAGATATAAATCTTTAATAGTAATTCTACCTATAGCAAAGCATGGCAATATTTTTATTCGAGGTGGGCCAACCTGGGGACAATACCGCACCGATGAAGGATGAAGGGGAAAATTGAATGAATGGGAAAGGAGGAAAATCTGAAAACCTTCATGCATGACAATCTGATAGGCCAGGAACTCCATGGACCGCCTTTGCTATTCGCTATCTCGGTTTGGGGCATTGGTGTGCAACGCCAACACAGTCATAATTGTCCCCTACCCAAAGTTCCTGTACTGGAATCGAACTTGGGGAGGCAGTGGTAGAGGGTCCATAAGCATGGGGCAATATTGTTAGCTATTAGTGAATATAATTATGCATTAGCTTAACCAAATTAAACTAGTGGTAAATTATTTCCCCTTAAGATTTGTTATATTAAAAGTAAAATCTTTGACTGATAGAGCTTTATAGCACTAATTATAGACATATTCTATTTTTCAAAATTGCGTATCGATTCATCACATACTCATTAGAGATTGGGTAAAAATTAGTTGTCATGGGATTTCAAAAGTCTTTGTAAATATGTAAACTGAAGTCTGGCTATCTTTAACTACTTAAAATCTCGTCAATCAATTAATTGGTGAGTGGACAGACGCCACTATCAGAATCCACTTAATTAAAAGGATCATTTGGCAAAACTAGTTAATAATCCTCGTGATAGTTACACTGAGTTCAGTTAAATAAAATTCACTTAAATAAGTGCACATTGTGAGGTGGAAAATGGAACTTTGTTTCGGCTCAAAATAATCGCTTATCAATTGAGCCTTTATAGACAGCTATATTCAGTTTAAACTTAAAGTAAGCTTTTGAAGTTTTAGAGTTTTAGTTGATTTCCACTTTGGAGCAAATTCACGAGTATCAATTTCGGAAGGATTTGGAAGCTTAGTGGCGGGTTAGGAAGTGCAAATATGAAAGCGATTGTTTACCGCTGAACTGGAGAAATTCAAGATAGAAGTAAAGATAGCTTAAGATAAACTTCAATATGAAAGGGTTGTGTTTGGGGTTAGCTTTTAGCAAAATCATATTGGGCGTACAGGTGGCTAAACACCCTGCGTGCCCTGGCGAGGCGTGTCTTTTTCCAGTAGATGGGGCTGAGTTCCTAACAGGTGCCAGATTTGATATCCGAGTTGAGATCCATAACTTCGAGGGAGAAGCGAATGGAAACTTCAGCCTCGAGATTTCTAGCTTGGATCAATCTAGACAGGAGATAAACCCGGAACCGGTGATGAGTTTTTTAAACTGGATAGCATGCTCCATCACTAGAGGAATGGGGAATTTGTTTATGGAAAGGACTTGAAAGAACAGCTTAAACTTTACCGGAAGGACGAAACAGCTGAAGTTTTCAAGGTTAAAGTTGCATCAAGAATCTGGAGAGGATTATCTTTTAAGAAGCCAGGAAACTATATGGCAACTGTAACCTATAACGGTGATAAGCATAAGGCGGAATGGATTGTTCGGCCTGCAAGCTGTAAACCACTTGCTAGAAATGCTATTTTGTTCATTGCAGATGGGACCACAACCAACATGATTACCGCTGCCCGCATCATGGCAAAGAAGCATCGCAGCGGAAAGTACTTTGATAAACTTCAACTGGACAAATGGACTCTATTGGACACATCCTGACAAACTCACTCGACTCTATTTTCACCGAATCCTCAAATTCTGCATCCGCCTACAATACAGGCCACAAAGCTCCCCTCAGTGCTGTAGGGGTGTATCCAGATTCAAATTCCAACCAACTGGATGATCCAAAGGTGGAATTGCTTGCAGAACTTGCCCGTAGACGCAGCAAGGATAGAGGCGGGAAGTTGGCTATTGGCATAGTCACAACTGCGGATGTAACAGATGATACACCGGCTGCCGTCTACGCTCACCACCGATATGCCTACTTCACCGAAACCTTTCTCGATCAATTCCTGAATGGAGCCAGTAATGCATCCGTCCCCGTGGCAGCAGACGTTTTACTTGGAGGTGGTGGCAAGCACTTTACGCCTAAATCAAACGGAAATTATGGCTCTAGAAACAATTACTATAAGAAATTTGAAGCAAACAACTACCATATTGTCCACACACGAAGAGAGCTGAATGAATATGATGGCCATGATCCTCTATTGGGGATCTTTCATCGAGGGAATTTGGACACATATGTGGACCGTCAGATGAACCCTGCCAACACGGTGGGCAATAAGGGGTCACCGTTGAATGATGGAAATGATGCTACTGACCAACCCACCCTCGTAGAAATGACAAAGGCTGCCCTATCCCTTCTTAAAAAACGGGGTGGAGATGCCGGATTTTTCGCAATGATTGAAGGGGCTTCTCCAGACAAACAGATGCATTACCTTGACTATCACCGCTCACTTGTTGAGATAATAGAATTTGATCAGGCGATTAAAGCAGCAGTTGAGTGGGCGCGTGACAACGATCCAAGCACTCTGATTGTTGCTACCTCTGACCACGGACAAGGGTTCGATGTTTATGGCACTGTTGACACTCGGCTATTCAACACCGCAAAAAACAATTCCCAAGGACAATACGAGTCGATTGCAACCTATTGGAATCCAGGTTGGCCCGATTATGAAGACAAGGATGGGGATGGATTCCCTGATTCCTCGAAGTGCGTACCGTGTTTGCCGCCTCTACCAACAACCATCCATTTGTGGAGAACTTTCAAATAGACCTCCACCATCCTCGCCATGATCTTTACGAATCCTATGATGGATACCGTCTGCTACCCAACGTAACCTACAACCCATCCCGCAACCTATTCGGCATCGCTAGATCGGCCAACCTTCCAAGCTACCTTAGTCAGACTGCTCATACCATCACCGATGTCCCAGTTTTCTCCAAAGGTCCTGGCGCAAACCTCTTTGGTAAAGTTATGGATAATACTGAAGTCTTTTTCAATCTAGCTCATGTTTTGGGGCTTGGTGATTCAGATTCTTGTACTGATCCTTCTGACATCAGTAATTAGTTATTAAAGTCTACTAACTGACATACTAATACTCATCGGACTGTTTTTGTCTTTGTTTGAATAGAATTGATTCAACTCTTTTGGTTGAAGTTATTTACATTTCTCAGACTAGTAACCCATTTGATAAACTAGCAAGAGGATGCTGTCATTACAAGTTTGCTATGCCAACTACTTTTTGCCTATAAAATTAGTTATATAAGGTATTAAAGACTTTTAAATCAACATTAGGTAAAAACCACCCTCTTAAATTACCGTTGTTTTACTGGTTTCATCTTTAACTTGGTCAGATTTACCATAGCCTGTTCTTACAGTAATAACTATTTACTTTATACTGTCTGTTGCATTAGGCGTAGGTGTGATAAAAACTTTAGGGGTGCCAGTTCGTTCTGCACTAAACTTTTTTTTTAGTACTAGATGGTCCTTCTGCACTAAACTTTGATAATCTGTATAAAGAGGATAAAAGGTATAACAAAAACTTGAAAGAACTACTGCCTTTATATGGGTTTTTATTGGAGCCAGGTTATAGCATCCTTGTAAAAAGCTTCTTCCAGATGTCAAAAAACATTCTTTCCAAATTATTAGCCCCTTCTTGAAATAGGCTCTCAGCTTCCTAGTCCAATGGCGCATGGGTTATGGTAAATTAGCAGCCTCTTAGAATTTCAATAAACAAGCTTAGATTCAGCCAATTAAATAAGGCTTAGTAAAATTGCATTGGAATATCACAGTTCAATTTGGAATAGATCAATTACAAATGAGGTGATGGCAGTTCACCATGATAGTTAGAGACATATGACCAATGGTTTACACTAGCACAGGACAAAGTAGATGATAATTTAATTAATGGATGAGTATATGTCAGTGTGAGGGTGTAGAAATTGGTAGCAAAATGATCAATTTAAAACTTTCTCTGAGGTATGGTATCAATTGTAAGCATCTATATAAAATAATTAAATTATATAAAATCAAAAACCTCATTTTTATCTTATGGTTATCAATACAAATCTCAACACCTCCCCCATTTAATTGAACATAGGGGAGTAAAACAAAAGATGTCTAGAAACTAGGCTATTGGATTTCAGTAGCCATCAGGCCATTCAGGGCTGAAATTTCATAAGGAAAATTGCATACACTTAATATAATGGCTGTTCAATCATAGGGTCCTTTAGAGTTTACTCATTGGTGTAACAAAACGAAAACCCCAGTTTCTAGTCACCATGCACCTTACATTCACATTTTTGAACTGCATGGAAATTATGTCCAGCATAAAGCTGGACCCTTGAGGTAAACGTTAAAGCTAGATGCTACTCACCCAATTAACTTAATATCAGGAAAACTCAAACATGGAAAATTAATGGCAGGTATGTGAGATAAATCCTTGAAAGAACCTTTTATTTTATGTAACAGAATACAACTGTCAAGCAAGGGATCATGCATAACATGCTCTAGCATCATGATCAGAGTAAGAAAAATACTGAGCAGCTGGGGGAGCCAAGCTCCAAGGCACCAGGTTTTTGTGTTCATGACAATATGCTGCATTGTGGAAACCAGGTAAAGCAAAGTAAGGGAGGCCTCAACAGGCAAGAGAGATTAAAATTCTTAACTGAGGTCTCAAAAAGGTTTGGGCTCCCCTTTTATGTTGCCCTTCAGGGAGCCCCCTGAAGCATACTTTAAGTTCTTGTGAGCTTAAAGAGTAGATAGGGTGGGGCACAGCCTAGCGCTGAGCCCAACCTCAGTCAAAAATCCACAAAGCATATCAGCTCAGGTTAAGAAATCTAAGTCCTAGTTAATATTTGACAATTGTTAACTTGATCATCACAACTGATTTCTATTATCTTTATTATAGTTATAAAAACCTTTCTGTCAGATATTTGCCTTAGCAGCTAAAAAATAAGAATGTCTTAGGTTAAGTTTATCTGAAAAAAGAGAAATGTCAGCCATTTGCAATTTCTGATGATATTAAGAGTAATTTTAATAAGAATGTCAAGGATTTTGGCCAAAAGACCCTGGCTGATTCTTAATAAACCCCATTAACTGGGGTAACCCTAGTTCAAAACCCATACAGGCACTATCTGTAAAATCAGATGATCAGATTTTACTGATCACTGACAGACTTCAGGGAAACCAGTGGCAGGAACTCCTCAGCCATCACCAAGACCTTTCCAACACCTACACGGGGGCCACTCCCTTTTATAGGTGTGGCAGAGGTCCCCAAGGTGAAATTGTTTCTCTAGTGGTAATTGGTTGCAGTACATCAAACTTTGAAAATGGGTATATCCTGCCCTAAATCCCCAATTTCCAATTTCCCAAACTGTAACTCACCTCTCCCACAATCTGATATGAGAGTTTCATATATTTCTTAATTTGGAATATGTTGCAGCTATTTCAAAACTATCCCCAAATTCCTTCCAACCTTCAAAATCAGTATAAATATTTATATTTATTTGAGGCAAGCTGACCAGAGGATGAACATTACCAAAACTAAAACTAGACTAAAAACTAACTTAACTACTTGGTTCAAACAAAATTCCCTAATGAGCGGATTGAATGAAACACTTTAAAAAATAACCAACCAGGTAGGCAGCAGAAACCACTTATCCCTCCATAGTGGAAGGGGAGGGGGGTCAGGGGGCTCATCTTTGGCAGCCTCTTCTGCAGCAGCTTCTTTCTCCCATAGTAGAGTGTGTATCATGGCAGACAGTAATGGCGTTGGGGCATCTGCAGCATGGGGTTTGATATCTTTAATAATTGGGATTTCATGGAAATTGCCAGATAGGTAAATGGCACTGAGATATTCAGTTAAAGCTTTTTCAGCTTTGATGTGGTCATCTAGGAGTTTAAAAATGTGGCAATGTTAGTTCAGGTTATTTTTGCTTTTGGATTCTGTGCTATAGTTGCCATGTTCCGGATAGCATCATTAATGTTTTTGTGTAGCTGGTTCACTGTGAATTTACTTTTTGGGTTAGGGTTGCGGGGATAACAAGAGGTGGAATTCCTCCTGTGAGCATCACTACTTATTTAGTGACAGCTTTACACAGGGGATGACAATCTGGTGTTGCAGCTGCTTTGACTGCAAGCTGGTGATCACTACAAAATGATTCAGCATTTGGCTGTAGGGTATAAAGTTGAGGGGATTATCTGGTGTCCCATTCTGCATTAATGAACTGCTCAATTTGCAGATATGGTTCTTCTATGAACTTACCTGATTCATCAATTTTAGCCAATAATTCCCATGGGTTTTGTTTGAATTGGATTGGGAAATCAGCGTAAAGTTGATGTTTGGTTGATTCATTTAAGGAAGAATTGGATCAAACTGGGATCCAATCTGATGCTTGATTGGAGAGAAATTTGTTTGTGGCAATGGGGCGAGGAGGAGGCTTATTGATGGCTGCAGGTGCAGCTGCAGCTTCCAGTTTTGGGGGTGGGAGAGGTAGGATTGTGCCCCATACCAGAACTTGTACAGGGTGTGCAGCGGATTGGAGGTTGGTAGATGAGTCAACCAATCTGCCAGAAGTGGTTAAGGAGGGGCACTTGCATTTTGAGTGGTCCAACTCAAAACATGATGGACAGATTGTCCGCCCACCCTTGATGTGGGCCCAAAGCAGATGGTCAGGCGCTGAGTGAATAATGGTATGCAGCGGTTTGACACCACAATTTTATTAAATTCAGGGCTGATTGTGGCATATGCCCAAGGCCCAGCGAGTTGTGTGGCCCCATTTGGGACCACAAATTGTAAGATGGAGTTGGAGCCATGGGCTGCCAAACTTTCCATCAGCTCCTGGTGTAGCACTTCAGGGGGAGGTGGGTGGGCAAACCAGCAAACTGAACTACCAAGGTGGTGTCAGCTGGGAGCTGAGTTTGAGTTGTGAGGAGAGGGGTGCCCTGGAATACCAGGGGCACAGTTGCTGCAGTGGCAGCGTCAGCTTTGCAGGTGAAGCCAAGGTTGAAATACCCCTTGTAGGGGCAGAAATCTATGAATCTGGCAGGTGTAATCACTGCCTGTGCCATTTTGATAATGTCTTGGCCATGATATGGGAATAGTTTCCCATATTTGACCCTTAGGCCATAGCACATGTTGCTCCAGGGGAACACTAGGGGCAGCAAGGTACTTCTTGGGTACAAGCAAGTTGGGCATCGAGGTTCTTGGGTGGAATGGATCATCCCATGGGTTTGGAATGACTGGGTGAACCAGTCCTAGCACGTTTTCCTGCTGGACGGAAAATGGCAGGGGGAGTTTTGCTGCTGCCCCACGCTGGAGCAGCCAGCAGAGAAACTAAGGACATCGGAGTGAAACTACAATGGGCAAATTAAATTTTGTTTTATTATTTCATGTAATTCTGCTCAAAAAGTTATGCTGAGCAGAAAGAGAGACTTTTCTATCAGTATAAATTTTAATCATCAAAAATTGGAAAGGATCACTTTTCTTTTACTCCTGTGCTCCCAATAAATAACTAAAATCAAGTTTTTATTAGTGTTTAATTACAATTTTATTAAAAGTTTTTGTGGTATCCAACGGTGTATGCAATAGCGAGCACCAAAGAGCTGGATTCCTACAAATTGGTGCTCACTATAGGGGTCCCCAGTACACTAAATACTTATCAAAAATGGAGGCTACATCCATGAGCAACCCTCCCACTTTTCCTCTTCACATTGAAACACGTCTACTTGCTTTGGAAAAACAATTAGCAAGTGCTCTATCCTACCTTAAAGAACTTGAGCGGAATTCTATAAAGCCATGTTTTACAGAAAAATTTATTCCTGGTGAAGGAAGTATTACAACCTTCCTATATATCTATGAAGCTGCCATGTGTAACACAACAGATAAACAGAAGTTGCAACACATTCTTCCATGTTTAAGTTGCCTAGCACAAGGGATGATGATTTTTTACCTGAATCCTTTGCTCACCTGTCCAGAAGTGAAGAAGGATCTTCTAGCTAAATTTGGATCAAAGAATAGTCTATACTGGGAAAAACAGCCTTTATGTGCCTTAATATGGTAGAAGGGGAATCAACCACTGCCTTTGCTGAACGCTTTTACCTCGCTGTGAAAAGGTTGTCCACCTCTAGCATACTTACTCTTGAGGATGCTATCGCCGCCCTGGTAGCTGGGCTAGCCTCTCAACCCTCTCTAGCCAGACATATCATGTCAGTAAAACGCCATTTCAAAAACATCTGTGACCTTAAAGAGGCTTTGTTAGAAGTGGCTGACTTTCAATTATGTGCTAAATAAAATGACGGTGAGGTGAAATCTTCATCATTAACCATTGAGGAGCTTCCTTTTGTTAAACAGAGAGGAGTGAGATCACCTGTGTCCCTCCTCCTTGCTAAACCTGCCCCCTCAATGCATTTTAAAAAGGATATCACTCCTTCTTATGTATCAAAGCTCTGTAAGGTAGTACCAACTATATGCCAGCACAAGCCCTATAACACTGCTGTGCCTAACCCTCCAGCTAAGCTGGTAATTGCGCGCTCTAAGGCTATTAATCCCCTCTGGCCACCTCTCCTATCCCCATCGTGATCTTGCCAGTTGTTGAGAATACCTCTGGGATGAATCTGAGGGGGGTGATGACGATGTTGGGTACTACATATTGGGAGCTCCCACATAGGTAGAGGTTCCTAATCATCTGAACGCTGGAGGAGTAGATGAGACCACCATACCTGAGGAAACGTACCTCAGCCAAATTTTAGGGTTTCCCAAAGTTATTGACACTTCCAGAGATGGTGATCACTTTATATCTAGCTTAATTTGACCTATTCAGCGGGTTCATACTATAAATTCATTCTGGAAAATACCCCATGACTGCTTGGAAGCTTACCTCCACTTTCCATCTCAATGAATTCTTAGCCTTATCACCTAACTTTGGAGAAATCATCACTAAGGTTGAAGTGGTCATTCACTAAGTACAAATCATGGCCATTCTGGACACGGGCTCCCCAGTCAACGTTATCTCCACTAAGCTGATTAAAAAGATAAAGCTGGCACCTGACTTGGATTACACGCAAGAATTTGGTACCACTGGCCCCCACAATAACTGTGCTATTGGAGCATACTCTTCCCTTTCAATTTAATTGGGAAGCTTATCCTATCAGCCCCTGCTGTGGCTTTAGACAACAATGCATATGATATGCTCATTGGCACTCAATTTATGATTGAGTATGAAGGAATAATTAACCTGAAGCAAGGGGTCCTCTCATTACTCAACTACAAAGTCCCTTTAGTCTTATCCAATAAAGAACCCAGCAAGCATGAATATTCTTGCTTGGTTGAATTTTCTTCTCAATTATAACATTGCCTTATTCCACTTCTGGGCATAACACAAAAAATTGCCTGAATCTGTGGATGCTAAAGAGGGTATACCATTTTATGCTGCAGACGAGGTCTTGATTAAGTCTGGTGAACAAAGAGTGGTCAACATTAAAATTACACTACAACACCCACACCATTGCTTGTTACACCTTTTAATTATTGAGGGCATTAGCCCCTTGGAGCCTCATGTATTGCCTGGGATTCTAGACCCAGCCTATCAGAGGCCAATTACCATTCTACTGGGAAACCTCACCGGGAAGGACATGATCATATGGAAACACCGGGAGATTGGCAGAAATTTCTGTCAGGGACTGGAATATCTTTAACCCAGTCTGGCATAGAAACTCGTGAACTCGCCATGCCTGAGCTAAGAGTCCAGTATAACAAGGGAAAGATGCGGATAAAAATATAACAGCTGTGAATAAAGGTCTGTTGGGTCTAGTACTAAAAAAACAAAGGTCTGTTGGGCCCTAATATAGGTTGTAGAGCTTCAGCTAGTCCAACCCCTGTTAAGGCCAAGATACCAGTGACAGTGGGTAATTGTGAAATTGGGTTAGTGGAAATATTTGGATTTTCAGGGTTGTTAAATTGATATAAGCTTGATAATAAAGATCCTTGTACTTTACTAAGGATCAAAAGCAGGTAAATCAAATAAGTATCTAGAAGCATCTTAACTTTATTGACTGCAAGGAATGATTTTAGAAATATTCAGCTTATATACACTTTTCAGACTAATTGAACTAGCTTTAGGGATTACTTGATTCTCATCTAGCTTTAAATTCTTTAGGCTCTTTCTGTCTTAGATAACCAAAGCTTAGACTAGTAGTCAACTGCCTAGTAGGACTGCTATGAGCTGGCCCCAGGTGTTCCAATGTTCAATTCAGATTTGTTAGGCTTGAATCGACTCATCTGACTTATTATTTGTTCTGCTATGTGATTTTGCTATCATCTTCGATTGTTTAAGCTGATTACATATATCATATATTCTACTAATAAGAACCGATATATCAGGAATTCTCTCATGTCAGGCTTTTCCCTGACAGTTTCCTACTCCCAGTAGAAAGCATCAAACATATCCACTCCTTTGGTTCTATGGCGGATTTAGGCTTACCCATGAATAACATGGTGTGTACCTTTCCCAATGTTCATATTTTGGATAAGCTAACCCCAGAGGAGTTGTAGAAAGTTCATATCTTGCTGGACGAATATAGTGACATCTTCTCTAAATCAGATACTGACTGTGGCCACATGAAGGCTGGTGCCACTCCATTGATGTGGGTGATGACCAGCCTATTAGGTCTAAACCCTACTGCAAGTCAAAAGTGGAGGAGTAACAAATGAGGATGGAGCTCCAGCAATTATTAGATGTGGGGTTACTCGTTCCTTCCCAAAGCCCTAGGTCTTCACCTCTCTTACTAATTAAAAAGAAAAATGGAGGTCATCAGATAGTCATGGATTACCGTAGGTTGAATAGCCTCACTAATAATGTTAGCTATCCTGTCCATCACATTGATGACGCCCTGGCTCAACTCTCTAGCTTTAACTTCTTCTCCGCCATGAACTTGGCCAGTGGCTATTGGCAAATGGACCTTTCTCCTCAAAATCAGGAGAAATGAGCTCTTATATGTAGTGAAGGTCTCTTCCAACCCACATGATTACCCCAAGGGTTGTGCAATGCATCTGCCTCTTTCCAGCTTGCGATGGATCACATTTTATGGGACACAAATTGACTTGTGTCATCATCTATCTTGATGACATCACGTTGTTCTCAAAAACCTTTAATGAACATCTTGATCACTTAAAGGAGGTGTTTCAACGGTTACGTCAGTTTAACATTAATCTGAAGCCCTCAAAGTATACCTTCTTCCAAAAATTAGATTTCCTTGGCCACTCCATTTCTCAAGAAGTAATTCAACCCATGCAGGACAAGGTTGAAGCCATCTCAAAAATGCCACCCTCTAAAAATCTAGGGGACATTCAGGTATTTCTAGGGATGATGGGGTATTACCATCAGTTCATCCCTAAGTTCACCCAACTCAGTGAGCCCCTTGTCAGGCTATTAACTAAGGATACCCTTTTTATTGGGGTGTTGAACAAAAGGACGCTTTTGAGATGATGAAGCAACTGCTACAACAATGTCTTATCTTACGGCACCCAGATTATAGTAAACCGTTTATCTTGTTTACTGATGCCTCAGCCTACGCTGTTGGGGCCAACTTAGCCCAATTGGATGAAAACGGTGTTGACCATCCTGTATCCTATTTTAGTAAGGTGCTGTCAAAGGCGGAACGTAACTACAGTGCAACGGAAAAGGAGTGCCTTGCTGTTCTGTTAGCTGTAAAGCACTAACGCCCTTTTCTATATGGAACCACCTTCACTGTAGTTATGGACCACGCATCCCTAAAGTGGTTACAGAACATGAAGGATCCTACTGGTCAGCTAGCTCGCTGGGCTCTCAAGCTCCAGACTTATGACATGAAAATTGAACATTGTGCTGGAACTCATCACTTGAATGATGGGTTAACTCAGCTACCAGTCCTTAACTTGGATAATAGTGAGGCAGAGAGGTTACATGACCTCTTAATGACTCTAATGAATGGGTGGATGAGGATGAGCCTGTTCAGAAGATGTTAGCCCGGCACTCCCATAACACCAAAGTTGAAAATGGGAAGTTGTATAAGCAGGTGGGGACAAATTGGATGCCTTACCTTCGGCCCTCAGAACGTGTACCTGCTTTCTTAGAAGCTCACTCTACTCTAGATCATGGAGGAGCAAAGAAAACTTATTAGTGGATCAATGATTGATACTATTGGGATGGAATGATAGAAGCTATTGTTGACGTCTTGGAAGCTTGCCTTACATGTAAGAAGCAACACAGTTTCAAGAATAGATACCAGTATCACCCTACTACCCCTCAACAACCATTCCTCACTATTAGTTTGGATGTAGTAGGTCCCCTTCCTCAGTCTACTAGTGGAAAAAAATTTTCTAGTAGCTATCGATCATTTCACCAAGTGGGTGGAAGCAGTGGATCTTCCTGCCCAAACTAATAAGGCCACCGCCACCTTTTTACTCCAACACATTTTCACATGTCACAGCTGCCTCCAAGTACTACTCTGCGATAATGGTAAGAACTTCATCTCCAGAGTAGTCAAAATCCTGGCCACATCTATGGGAGCACAACAACTCTTCTTGAATCCATATAACCCCTCCACAAATGGGACCATGGAAAGAGCAAATGGAACATTAATTTCTATTCTTTGGAAAATGGCCTCCTTCTATTCACTTCACTGGGATCAATTCCTATCCAGTGCTCTTATGGCCTACCAAATCAGTTATCACCAGGTTTTTAAAATGTCTCCTTTCCATGTCTGTGTGGGCGGGAACCAGGACTACCTGCCATCTTAATCAAAGATGTATTTTCCTATAAGGTTGAGGAACCCAAGAAGGTCATGAGTAGATTGGCTCAGCGCATCATTCAACTTAATATGAGGCAATGACCGATTTAGCAAAGACTGTGACCATAGAAGGCCAGACAGGAAATGAGCTCATAATCCCCCTTCCTACATTCCAAGTGCCCCACATGGTATTATATTACCATAACTGCATCACTCCTAGAAGCAGTAAGCTTGGAACAACTTGGGAGGAGCCCTTCACCATCACATACAAGAGAGAAAATGAATATTCCATTAAGTCACTAGCTACCAGTATTACCATTAATTGCATACATGGCCATTTACTTCAAGCCCTACTCGCCCCCCAACATTCTTAAGGAGGGTGATATCAGACATCTGAATTTGCAGCTGAAAATAAGAATGTTTTAGGTTGAGTTCAGCTGAAAAATAAAAATGTTGGCCATTTGCGATTTTCTGATGATATTAAGAGCAATTTTAATAAGAATGATGAGGATATCAGCCATAAGACCCTGGATAATTCTTGGTGGAGCCTCATTAACTGGGGTAACCCTAGTTTGAAATCAGCACGGGCACTATCTGTAAAATCAGATGATAAGATTTTGCCAATTTCATGACAGACTTCAGGGCAATCAGTGGAAGAAACTCCCCAGCCATCACCAAGTCCTTTTCAACCCCTACATGGGGTACCCCCTTTATAGGTGTGACAGAGATCCCCCAAGGTGAAAATAGTTTCTCTAGCAGTGATTGGTTGTGGTACATCAAAACCTTGCCACATGGGTATATTCTGCCCCCAAAACCCAAATTTCTGATTTTCCAAAAAGTAACTCACATCTCCCATGATCTGATAGAAGAATTTCATATACTTCATAAACTGGAATGCATTGAAGCTAGTCTAAAACTATCCCAAACTCTTTCTGACCTTCAAAATCAGTATAAATATTAATTATCAAAAATTGGAAAGGATCGCTTTTCTTTTACTCTCACCTCCTAATAAAAATGACTAAAAATCAAGTTTTTATTAGTGTTTAATTACAATTTTATATAAAGTATTTGTGGGATCCAGCAGCGTATGTGATAGCAAGCACAAAAGAGCTGGATTCTACACTTCCAAAAAAGCTTTAAGAAATTATTTACAAATCTATAGTTGTCCTTGAAAAGTATAACAATTGAAAATTATATATAGATTTTTTAAAGATTTGGACTTGAGACCTATTTATACCAATGGTTAAAAACCCAATATCTATGATACAATTTTACTATCAGTCAGCACTCAAATAATTTCTGTATAAATTAAAGTTTCCTCAAGTTTCTAATTTTTCAAGATTCCAATTTATTGACCAGCAAGTTGCTGGGATGTTATTATTTTATTAGACTCACACACCTTAATTAATATCAATTCACATAGCCCTTGCTGGGTGTTGGAATTCTGGCACTTTGGTGCTCACAGGTTTTTTAGGAACATGATTTCAACAATAATGTGAATGATAATAAAATAAAATCTTGCTGCTATCAAAGGTTTTTGAGAGGAAATAACTACAGATAGAACTTGATTTTTATAGTAAGTTATTAATATCAGAAGTGGGGGTAAAAGTGATTCTTTATTATAATGTCAACTCCTAATATTTAAGGTAAACCAGGGCTAAAACTGAGAAGGGCATTAGAATTTAGATTATGCAGAAGCTAGCTTGATCTAGATAAATTAATTCAGCCAATCAGGACTCTTGAGAATTTTTTTTGCCGTTGCCTTGACTGCAGCTTCCCTGGCCAACACCCTCCTCCGCCAGCAACTCCATGGGGCAATGGAGTCCCTTGTTGAGGGTATTCCTATCCCCAATTTTATTTATGATTTTGATGAAGTTGCACAGTACAAAATTGAGGAGCTTGCTTTTGGTGCGAGCTGCACTTGCATCAATGCAGCAAAAACTTCTCTTTTTGACCCCAATTATCCCAAAACCCACCGGCACATCAAGTCATTTACTTGTGTACCAGCTCTCATCATTTTTGCTGAGCATCAACTTGCTCAATATGTTGAGGCAATGGACACCGCCAGCCTCATTAATGAAGAAAACCTGCAACTATACCTCCTTATGCTCCATGTCACTAATGCTCCCACCCCAATGCTGTCCGCCATGGTCTGCCAGCTAAAGTGGGCACAAAACAAAAGTTTCTCCAAAGCCTCCTCACCATCTGATATGGCTTCCTAGGCTGATAACCTAGGGGCTATATTAGGATTTTCTAATTTAAGATAATCCCTTTGTTTGGCCCATTTTCAAATAAAGATGCATGGTGGCTCCCCCTTTTGGGTTGGGCACCACTAGTACTAAAAAAAGAGAAATTTTTGCCTTGACAAGGCTATCATTGTGGTTGTTAGAACTTCAGATGGGATGACATAACCATGGTATAACATTTTAATATAATCTCTCCAATCAGCCATCTAGAAAATATTTTCAGGTCAGCTGATTACCAAAAGACTTAGTGACTGATTGGCTAGTAAACTATTTGCACCTCACAGAACACCCTCAGGTTTATAAATAGGATCGACTTTCTCTTAGGCAACAGCACTAAATTGACAGCAGTGCTAGGGTGGACTTCTCAGGGAGTGGGTCTATTAACAGGGGTTTAGAGGATTCATAATGATAAAAATTCATTTGTATGGCTGGAGATTAAGTTTAAGAGTATTACTCTGATTTAAATGATTCTGCCAAGAATATAAACGGAGTTTTTTTATAAAAAGTAAACTATTCACCACTAGAAGATTCTTCTCAATTAGTCAAACATCTAAGTTATCTAACACTGGGCTACTTTATCATCTTAAGGGTATATTTCTCTTTTTCTTACCTTAAAACATTATATTTCTGTAAGATAGATGCCTATATATATGTCAGAACTCCCATGTGGGAGTTATGTTTTAGAATCATATTTGTATAAATTTATAAATTTATGCAGTTGCACATGAGGAAGAAACTTAATGCATTATTTGCTGCAAAGGATTGTGCATTCCATAATTGAGTAATGCCATCATGAAAAAATGTGGCTTCCAGAACCCAAGGCACAGTTGAGGCCTATTAATATGGAATCATATAAACATTTTTAGGCCTGAGCCTAACAAAATTAACCCAGTTCCCTCACTTTTGAGGGCACTGGCATTATAAGTGTATGGGCTTTGGGGGGTTACTGTCATGGAGTCAGCTGATTTGAATTAGACTGGGCTCCCAGTCAGGATGCATGTGCACCCAGTGGAGAGCCCAGAATGCCATAGGCACAGTGGTCTGAGTGACTTGTAGGAGTGGAGTTATATTGGGGATGTGAGGAAAGTAAAATTTCATTAACATACCAAAGGCCCTCAAGCCAAACTAGATGGTTGCAATGGGGGCAACCGCAAGTCTTGTGGGGGCAATCTCCAAGGGTGGGAGAGGCAGGAAGGATGACGACTCCTCCAGGGTTCACAGTTGCTGGCCTTAAGATTTGAATAAGTGAGCTTGCATGCCAGCTAGGGGTGATGAAGGGCCTCCGCACAATCAGAGGTGAGATTTGAGGAGGAATGTGACCCATGAAGGGGGTTGAGGCTGAGCTTACCCTGAACGGGGTGCTCCAGGCCCCACAGGTGGGCTGCACCATCAGTGGCCAAGCCATATGTGGACCCTTAGGCTGCAGTCTGCAGAGCAGGGCCGCTCTGGAGCTGCTCCAACTGGGGAGCAGTTTCAGAAATTTCAGTTGTAGAGCAGATGGGAGGGTTCATGTTAAACAGATGCGCAATAACAACTGAGAAAACGGGTTCATCATTGGGGGCAATATGGTTTATGTGTTTATGATCTGCCACTGCGTGGTGGGGTCAAACAACTGGATGATCCAGTTGGCTAACATTGGGATAAGTATTTGGGTGATGGCGCGCTTTGCCAGATCAATTAGAAGAATCTTTAATTAAAAGTTAAGCAGATGGAGGTTGCGGAAAGATGTATGAGGTAATCAAGATTTTATTGAGCGCAAAGTGTGAGAAGATAAGATAATGAACTGACAACTGCTCTGGGAAGGGAAGTTGCCTTAAGTACTGTGTAAATCGCATAGGGGAGGTACTATAGGATTAGTCATTTGATTTCAGCACTGGGATTTGGTTGGCTGGCAGGGAGAGGTTGGAGGGAAGCTCAAAAGCTTGGCAAAAATTAAAAAACCTTTGCAAATTTTTCTGCATTTTTGGGAATAAATTAAGTTGATAGTGCCAATCCAGGTCCTGATTATCCAACTTGGCCTGTTCACATGATTTAGATCTTTTGGGTTCATCCCGGGAGGCAGGTGTCTCTAGGCTGAGTTGTTCAGTAACTGGTTCAAACTCTCAATTAGGCTATTTGTGTGATCCAAAAATCCCAGATCTGTCTTGGAGAGTTGGGGCAACTGGTCCAAGTCTATTTGTGCCTGATTCGAGATCTGAGTTGTGCACCAACCTGATTTCTGGCACCAGCATTACAGACCAGCTCCCCCAGCCGAGAATTTGCAGACCAGGCTCTGATGTTGGTGAGAGCTATTTCCTCAAAATTTTGACATATTTTGTATGAGGAGCGGGGGTTCAGGGGCCTGTCCATGGCCTCTGGTGTGCACAATCACTATGCAGACCCCCTCTACTAAAATTACTATGGTTGAGGAGGGGGAAGGGGTGGGAACGTGTTATTTTTGAGGGAAAGAGCAGTCACCCAGCACTCGTCTACCACATGTGCCAAGTCGCTCAACTGTGACAGGGGGTCCACTTGGCCCTTGGGATCACTTTTTGTTTAAAAGAAGTGTTGCTCCCTATCCAGCTGCAGGGGCTGGTCTCCAGGACTTACACTACCCTTTCCTTTTTTGACAGGGAGGATTCAGCCACTGGGGGCATGAACCAAGGCATAATTTTTGTGCTGCTCTGGTAGCTTTATGGCCAGGATGGCTGCGACCTTCTGGGGGGATGGGGGGCTTCAGGGTGGGAGATGTGAAATTCTTCTATCAGGTCCTTGCAGTTTGTGCAATCACGTGCACTCACCATGCTGTTCTCATATGAGGGGTAGCCTTTCCAGGTGACCAGATATTGAAAAAATCAGTGGGACCTCTAGGAAGCCAGGATAGCCTCCACCTCCACTTCCTGGAATTCTCCAATGACAATTGGTTCCGGAGATGTTGGCCTTTCCCTTTTGAAGGGAGTTAGGAAGGAGGTATGGAAGACGTTATGCTGCTTCCAATGAATGGGGAGTTTCAAATGGTAGGCCCCATTGCCTAAATCCTTCTCAACCTCAGAGGTCCTGAGCGTTTGGCTGCTAGCTTATTGATGGGGGTCTTCAGGGGGAGGTTGTGGGTATCTAACATGATGAAGGAACTGACTTTGATCTCATGTCCAGGGAGGTTCTTCCAATCAGCACACTTCTTGTAGTCCTGAATAGACTTCGCCAAGTGTTTGTGGACCAGGTTGTGTATCTTGAAGAGTGAGCTTGCGCTATCCTCAGCTGTGGAAACTGCTGAGGATTCTGAGGACCAATTTTAAAGGAGGAGTTGTAACCCAGAGTAGCCTCAAAGGGGGAGTTGTTGGTCAAGGAATGGAGGAAGTTGTTGTACTCAAACTGTGCTAGAGGCAGATCCTTGGCCCAGGTGTCATGTGAGACTATCACATAACAGCGCAGGTACTGCTCCAGTACCTGGTTCACCTGCTCAGTCTGCCCATCAGATTTGGGATGGTAGGCAGTGGATCTTCAGGGCTTAATGCTGATGAGGGTTAACAGTTTTTCCCAGAACCAGGCAGTGAACTGGGAACCATGTAATAATCAAGTTCACCTCAATTTTTGCATTTCAACTTGGGTTTGGATTTTCTGAATTTGAGTCAAATCTTTTTAAAAAGACTTTTGGTTCAGTCAGTTTTTAACGCTGGGTTGTGCCTCACCCAAATTGTAAATTAGGCTCATAAAAGCCTAATTAATGATTAATGTGAGGCCCCTGAAGGACAGCTGTTAAAAGGCATGCCCACCAATTCTGAAGCACACTTCAGAATTTTGTCCCTAACTTTCCCTCCTGTGGAGCATTGTCAGTTGCTCCTCAGACAAGCTCTTTTTGGCGGGCTCTTTTTATCACCAGAATAAAAATAAAGGGTTTTTAGGGTTAGCATACCTCACTTACTTGTTGGTCTTTCAGGTATCCAGTTTTGAGGATTTCTTGCATGGTTGGGTCAGACCAACCATAATAGAAACCTTGCATAACTAACTCGATGTAGGAATGTTTTGGCGCTGTCAGTGCACCAAACCTATCCCTACTTGAAGTTAGTTTGCTTTGGTGCTGTCAGTGCACCAAAGAATTATTTATTACATGGCGATCAGAACTAGGATTTTCCAACTGTTACATCCCCTGTCACTCACTACCTCCTTGGGGAGACCAAACATGGCAAAGACATGGTTGACAAACAAATTTGCAGTCTATATCACAGTAATATATGAAAGACATGGGATAAAGAGTGCAAACTTAGTAAATCGGTCCACAACTACCATGATGGCATCTGAGACACATGAAGGTGGGAGCTCCATGATGAAGTCCACTGAGACTGAGGTCCATGGGCCCTCAGCCTGCTGCAGAGGGTGTAACAGCCCTTTCTTTCAGGAATGATCAGATTTTGCCTGGGCACAAATGTCACAATGGGAGATCCAGGTGGGAATGTCTTTGAGGACCCAGGCCAGTTATAAGTTCTCTTTATGAGATCCACACACTTCTTAATACTGGGTGCCCAACTGTCTGGGAGACAAGATGTTCCTTGATACATGGTCACAGGGAGTGGGGAACCCAAACCCAATTGTGGAACCAGATTGTTCCCCCTTGCAAGGTATATGGAGCTCTCTTACAACTCATAGACCCTAAGTCAACATAAAGCTCTATTCTTTAGGGTAACAGGTTTGGGAGGTGAGGACACAGAGGAGTGGGAATTCTGGGGCCAGGTCAGCAAAGGCTACTGTGGGGGGGCCAAGGAGAGGATTTGGGAGAGGGGCACTACAGTTGTGAGTTATAGCTGGTCCTTTCCACTATTGGATGACAGGGAGGGATTTCAGCTGAGCATGTCTGGAAGAACGTTCAGGGGGCCCTTAATGAATTTATACTTGAAGTTGAACTCACATAAATCCTGGCATGTGCGAGTTTGCTGGTGACCCAGGTTCTGGGGTTTGCGGTAGCTAAGTAGAGCCTTGTGATCTGTCCAAATGGTGATCGCATGCTGGCACCCTGCAGGAGGTATAGCCAGTGGGTGAGTGACCACGCCACTGCCACAAGCTCCTTATCATACATTGGCCACGCTTAGTCTGTTGGGGTGAACTTATGGAAGTAATAGGATACCAGATATTTGACCTTCTCATGTTCTTGTAGCATCATGGCGTCCACTTCCACTGACGAGGCATCACAGGCTACTATAAAGGGGCAGGAGGTGTTGGCATGCTGCAGGACTGGGGTTGTGAGGAAAACCTCCTTGATAAACTTGAAGGCCTGCTAACATTCAGTGGACCACTTGAAAAGGACATTCTTCCCAGTGAGAGGGTAGAGGGGTTCCGCCAGTTGGGCGAGGGCTGGGGAAGAACTTTTTCAAGAAGGTGACAGTACCAAGGAAGCTGAAAAGTTGTTTTTGCGTAGTTGGGGTGGGCCAGACTGGATAGCCTCAAGCTTTCAGGGTGGACAGCATAGCCATCCTTCAAGACAAGCTTGCCTAAGAAGGTTACCTCGTCCCTCTAGAATCCACACTTGGAGGGGTTCACGAAGGACCCTGTCATGTGGAGGGCATCCACCACCGCTTCTAGATCCTTGGCGTGTTGTTCTGGGGTGGGGGAATGGATAAGAATATTGTTAATGTAGGCCACAGCGCATGAGAAGTGCAAGTCCCCCAGCACGTCATTGATGAGGTGCTGGAAGGTGGTTTATGCATTCTTCAGTCTGATTGCATCACCATGAACTGGAAGAGGCCTCAGCAGGTGCGGATAGCTGTAAGCCACTCCTGCCCCCTAGCCACCCTCACCTGATTAAAGGCGTTCATCTTTCTAACTTTGAGAAGATGTGAGACTTGGCGATAGCTTAGACAATGATTTGCTCTATGGATAGGGGATGTATAATTTGGGGATGATAACGATGTCGAGGTGGCCATAGTCAAACAAGGGTGCAAAGAGCCATCCACTTTGCTAGCAAAATCTATGGGGGAGTGTTAACTTTTAGTGGATATGACTTGTTTTCGCTGAACAAGTTGCACCAGGTTTAGCCCACTGAGCAACGGCCAAACAATATGGGGATCGTTTGTCCCCCCAATTAAACATAATTTTAAATTTTATTTGAGGTGGGCTGACCTGGGACAATACCGCACCAATTAGGGAAGTGAAGAAAATGGGAAAGGAGGATAAATCCCAGAAATCCTCCATGCGCAGCGTATGATAGGCCAGGAACTCCATGGACTGCCTTTGCTATTTGCTATCTCAGTTTGGGGCATTGGTGCGCAAAACCAACACAGTCAAAATTGTCCCCTACCCAAAGTCCATTACCAGGATCAAACTCGGGAGGCAGTGGTAGAGGATCCATACTCTACCACTGGGGTATCCTCCCTCCCAATTAAACATAATAAACTATATAAGATATGAGGCAATCGCCCCAGCTAGGCTACTTTATTTAATATGATATAACCAGCAGACCTTCTCTGCTTTTGCTCTCTACTTACTCCCTTCTTCCTTCTTCCTCTCTTCTCTTATTCTAAAAAACCTTCCCCACTTCTCTCTCCCACTCAACCCTTAACCCTTGGTATTCTTCAACGAATTTGACATATTTTTCTTAGTCAATCTCTATTTGCTATCAATGTAGAGTTTGTTTCATTATTGAGACCTCAACGAAATTCTCTCGATTACTGAACCCTAATTAATTTTAATAATTCAACTTGCATTGCTCTTACCTATTACTCACCCTCAGAGCTTTCTTTTCACCTAATTTATGATCTGCTGAAACACTATCCTATTGTCCAGTCATATTGATTTCTTGAAATCACTCCCCCTTGACTGGGTGATAAGCGCCTATTGCTTGTAGGGCCAAAGGAACTTTGCATGTACTCAGTTGATTATCTGACCACCTGCGGGCTCCTTAATGGTGTAGGCGTCAACCCCAGTCTTCTCAATGATCTCAAATGGTCCGCTCCATATACTGCGAGCTTGTTCCTTCTTCTGAACCCATGTTGGTCATGAAACAGGACCAATTCCCTACCACGAACTGTGGATGACTGCTGCGTCTACCTTAGTCAGCTGCATGATCCTGCGTCTACTTGACAAGACTAGTGGAATATGCCTTGGTTTGGAGGTTAATCGGAGTGTCTGTTAGGATAGACATTTAGCAGTGGGGCTCAACTCTGCCAGTATTCTCCACACAGGAGTAAAGCAAGGCAGGCAGCGCTGGATGTACTCCATAGAGCAATTGGAATGAACTCTTACCAGTTGCTGATTGTTAGATGATATTTTATGCAAAGACAGCAGTGGATAAAAGGCTGCTCCAGTCTTATGAACGCTCATTTACAAGCTTGCGTAGATTTTTTACCAAGGTCCCATTGACCCGTTCCACCATACCGTTAGATTCAGGGTGGTAGGGGGTAGTTAAGACCCCGCGGATTGCCATGAGCTCATTCAACTTAGCCAATATAGGTGATGTGAAATTGGTTCCAATGTCCGTTAGAATAAATTATGGACAACCATGCGCTGTATGACACACTCCAGGATGAAATTGGCGGTAGTGACAGCCCCCAAATCCTTGATAGCCCTTGCTTCCACCCATCTTGCCAAATGGTTGATGGCTACTATTATATATTTGGAGCAGTTTGTGCCAGTCAGCAGAAGGCCCACCACGTCAAACAAAACAGTATGCCATGCGAACTGAGGGTTGACTAGCTGGTAGGTGGTCTTCGTTGGAATGGTTTCTCCACTTGGCACTGATGGCAACAACCAACCATCTCAAGCACATCATAGTGCATACTCTCACAATAGTAGTAGTGTCACAAGAACTCCAGCATCTTTCTCAACCCTCCGTGACCTACCGCTCTATGAGCATCCATAATTATTGCAGGCCTGGCAGAGGGTTTTGGGAAACTCAGCGTTGATCCCCAATCCGCTTATATAATTCTCCATTGCGCAAGAAGGTATCCTACCTAAGCCCATCTAACACTTTGATCACAGGCAGCGGCTCATCATGATATATGCCCACAATCATCTTTTCATACATTATGTCCACCACATCTGCTGTAATGGAAACTGTGGAAATTTGGGAAAGACAGTCTGCATTCTGATGCTTCGCCCCTAGCTGATGCATGATCTCAAAATCATATGCTTGGAGCTTCAAAGCCCATTGTGCGAGATGCCCTTCAGGTTCCTGCAGATTCTGTAGCCAGCGCAAGGAGGCATGATCTGTTACCACTTTGAATTTCACCCCATGGAGGTAGACCCAGAATTGTTTATATGCATAAATTACTGCTAAACACTCCCACTTGGTCACGGTGTAATACTGTTCAGGACCAGTTAAACTGCAGCTACTATATGCAATGGGGTGCTCCACACCGTCATCATCTTTTGGGATAACACAGATCCTACAGCAGAAAGCGAAGCATCCATTTTCACAATAAACTCTTTTTTGATTTGGGGTATTGTAAAACAGGCGCGCTAGCCAACGCGATCTGTAATTAATCAAAAGTGGTTTGACATCGATCCATCCAGTTGAAGGCAGCGTTTTTCTTAAGTAACTCAAAGAGTGGAGCCCTGATACAGCTGAAGTTGGGAATGAACCACCGTAGTAACTGAACATCCCCAAGAACACCTGGATATCCCGCTTATTACTTGGCTGAGTCATCTTGTGGACGGCTTCCACCTTGGCTGGCTGAGGACTAAGCCCTTTGGAGTCTACCATAAAGATGAGGTATTCCAACTGTTCCTTGAAAAAAGAGGCACTTTTGGAGCTTAATCTTGAGATTAGCGTCAGCAAGGCGGCGGAACACTTGCTCAAGGTGTCCAAGATGCTCCATGAACATCCGCAAAAACACATTGATATTGTCAAGGTAGACAAGAGCACAAGACAGCTTTAGGTCACCCAAAATAATGTCCATAGCCTGCTGGAACATAGTGAGGGCATTGCAAAAACTCTGTGGCATACGTATAGGCTGGAACAATCCTTTTGAGGTGATTATAGCGCACTTTTCTTGTTCCGCCACTGGAAACTCGATCTGACAGTACCCCAATATCAAGTCCATAGCAGAGATATACTTGGCCCCGCCTAACCAATCTAAAGCATCATCAATTGCAGAAGTGGGTACAAATCTTTTCATAATGAGATTAAGCTTCCTGTAATCAATTACTACTCAATTGGAGCCATCTTTCTTTTTGAAAATTAGCACCAGGGATGCCCAGGGACTCTTTGACGGCTCCAACATTCCCTGTTCCACCAATGTATCTATTTCTGCAGATACAACTTCTTCCACTGCCTTTGAGCAATGGATAGGTCATGACCTGATAGGGGGTGGTCTCCTGTGTCCACCCAATGCACAACCCCACAAGCACAACCCAAGTCATGATCATCAGTTGCAAAAATGCTGTGATACTTCTAAAACAGATCCATCACCCTGTCTTTCTGATCCTCCAATAGACCAGTTAGCACCTCTTGTGGAATCACAATCATTACGCCAAAGGTGGTTTTTAAAAGGCAAGCTGAGATTTTCCCAAGAACCAAAGTCATGTATCTGATGGACCTCATCAAGAGGGATCAGGTGCAGGTAAGCCACCACTTGGTGCCGCTGAACCTTCATCACCTGCTTCTTCAGACCCGCTACCAACACCTTCACTTCCCCTTTCCATAGTAACAGTAACCCAGGAGCCACATGAGGTTTGAGCCACGATTATTGATAGGGCCCCAACCTTTCTATACAGACCTCCTGATATAAGTTTAAAGCTCTGTCCCAATTATAACCAGATGTCCAGAAGGGATAGTCAAAGCATTCACAGCTCATAGCGAAATCCCTTTGTACTTGTAAATCTGGTTTGGAAGCGTTCAGGTTCTCCTCTTCATCCGCCAATATCTTACAGGAATCACACCATTGCTATAAGTGAGATTAATTTGACCAGAGCGGATTAGGTCATCTGGGACTCCGCTGGAAGTAAAATAGATAGGGATCCATTGTCCCAGGATACTGATGGTTTCATATGACATTTTAATCACAGCCCAAAAGTGATGTATAAATGCGGCGCCTATCAACATGTCATAGTGGTCATTAGGCAACACCACAGCTGGAGTGGATGTGCCAGCTGACCAAAAACCTTAAAGACAATGTGCTATATGCGCCTTCTGACACAGTACTCTGTGCCCCCGCAGTCCCATACACTACTCAGAGGTCCACATCTGGCTTCAGCGGAAGTTTAGCCACAAGCTTGGTGGATATTATATTGACAGGAGCGTCTGTATCAAAGATCGCCCAAATTTTGGTATTCTGTACGAATATGTCACAATATGTACATTCCAAATAAGAAGAACCCTTGGTGTTTGTTACATAAACATCCAAGGGCGTTTGATTATCCAGAAAAGTGAGTATACCAGCCCTGAAATGAGGATACTCCTGAGCAATCTCTTCTACAGGAATCTCCACCTCCACCCCCTCCAGAGCTGGGACATATGTGGAGGGTTCACCATCAACCATACCATTCCGCTCAAGGATTTGCCAGGCGTACGGCTTATGCACATCTCAGCGGAACCCCATGTCTGCATTATTGGGGTCTCTCCCTCTGCTTGAGGCCAAAAGGTGGTAAGTGATCTGTTGATATAGTAAATCCTCAGAGTGTGCCCCAGGGCTGACACAAAGTGACTCATGGAAAGCATCAGGGACGATTAAATTTGAATCAGTGGAAGCAGAGTGTCCCGTCACTACTCCACTCTCCTTTTCCCTGTTCATTTGGGACAACGGATACTTCATGGACCTTTGGGTTGGCCTGAAAACTAACCGCATAATGGCCTATTTGGCCACATGAGAAACAAGCATTTGGGACCTGCACTCATCTCTAAACCACCCCAGAAGGTCTAGGTCTATTATTAAGACATGGGTTATTATGGACCTGAGGATAAGCGGATTGATCATAACAGGGATGGAAAGGACCCGCCCATGAGTTAAGTGACTGAGGAGTAACCCACAGATTGCCCCCATATCGTTGGGATCCTTCACTTAGCGGAATTTTAGTGGAAGATGCAGGATCTTTACGCTCCATGTTGGGAGCACTAAAGGTGACGGATAGACAGTGCAAATGATAGATGATTTTGAGTAACTCCGCATCCTCCTGAAGAGTGTACGCTATAGCATTATGCAATTCGCAATAGGACTTGATAGCCGCCATCATTTCTATGCCCACCTCCTCATTAGATAAGACATTCGCGCCCAACAGCACATGAGCCTCATTAGTGAACTGCTCTGCAAACTGTATTAAGGACTCATTTTTTAGAAAAGCTATGTTAAAAAATCCGCCTTACTCTGAGCCAAATTCTCTTTGCCCCTAAACAGGCGTATTACAGTCTCCTTCAACTCTTGGTAAGCTACAATACTATTTTTAAAATAACATGTAGCTTGATCAGCGCTTGAAACATCCAATGCAGTTAACAACAGTTTAGCTTTCCGCCAATCAGAAGCCCCCTCTATGGCAAACTAAAATCGCTTGAAAAACCCATGTATATTACCATCATGTTTAAATGGGGCAGCCTGTCACCGAAGATTTCCTTCTCCTTAACAGCCTTATTTAATTTATACTCTTCACAGTTTAGCTGCTCTGTCGTGCTGCTCAAGAGGTTGGCAAGTTGGTTGGTGTGGTCACCTACCAAGTGCAGTTGGCGGAAGCCGTGGTTGAGCTGCTCAGTAATATGTTTATTCTCCTTAAAAAGCACTTTTTGCGCCTGGAGTAAGGTATCCAAAGCTAGCTTTAGCTCCCCATATTGAGACAATTCAATAAACGGGGTAGTACCCCATCAAAGCGAGCTGGTTGCGCCATAGGTGCAATGATGAAGTTGTTAATAATTGATCAATGGGCCCTCTATGGTGAGCACCACTGTTAACTTTTGGCGGATATGGCTTGTTTCCGCTGAATGAGTTGCACCGAGTTTAGCCCACTGAGCAATGGCCAAACGATATGGAGATCGTTGATCCCCCAATTAAACGTAATAAACTATATAAAATATGAGGCAATCCCCCAGCTACGCTACTTTATTTAATATGATATAACCAGCAGACCCTCTCTGCTTTTGCTCTCTACTTATTCCTACTCCCTTCTTCCTTCTTCCTCTCTTCTCTTATTCTAAAAACCTTCCCCACTTCTCTCTCCCACTCAACCCTTAACCCTTGGTATTCTTCAACGAATTTGACATATTTTGCTTAGTCAATCTCTATTTTCTATCAATGTAGAGTTCATTCAATCGTCGAGGCTTCAACAGAATTCCCTCAATTAACAAACCATAATTGATTTGATTAATTATCTTACATTGCTCTAACCTATTAGTCGCCCTAAGAGCTCGCTTTGCATCTAATTTAAAATCTGCCAGAACACTAGCTTATCGTCCAGTCATATTGATTTCTCAACAGGGAGGTGACAGGGGAAGATTTTTTGATGAACCACCCCTTCTCTAACACAGTATCTACCCAATATCCAAAGTCTTGTCCTCATCCTCTATGTAGGAGTAGAGAGGGCAGTTGATTTTGACCAAGATGACCATAAGCTGGAATGACAATTCATATTCAGAGTGTAGGGGAAGCTTAGATGCCAGTGACATATCGAAGATAGCCTTATACAGGTCTAGAAAGGAAGGGAAGTCTTTAGGGAGGTCTATTAAAGTGGGATTAGGAGGGAGATGGAGCCAAGAGATGTACCAAGAAGAAGAATTTCTAACATGGGAAACTCTCCACTAATCTTAAGGGTTGTGAACAACTGTCAGGCAAACAGAAAGTTAGAATTAGACTGGCCTGCCAGCCTAGGTGCCAGAGCACCCAAATAGCAAACCAGAATGCCAAAGGCACTGCTGCTGGTATGACGGATATGAACCTAGATAGGAATTTTACCAATAACTGCCGGTGAGCCAGAATCTTATACAGGCACACAATGAAATACCAGACGAATATGGTCATTAACCCATGGGGTTTGTGAATGCCAGTGGAAAGGGCGATTTATTTTTCAAAATAAAAAATAAATTTTAGGGAAAGGTGTTTTGATGGAAAATAAAGGAAGAAAATCGACTAACAATCTTCTCAGTGTGAAGCAACTGATTAAATAGTGGTCAATTGATGCAGGAACAAGTTGGGATCAGGTCCCTCAAGTTTGACCTAACCAGCGAATTGTTTGGGGATGGGGGCAGGTTAGCTCAATAGGAACTGACATCAAAGGATTTGGTGGCAGGCTAAGTTGCTGTCAGTTCTACCTTGAACACCCAGAACTGAGACTTGAATGTGTTTCTGGCGGTTGGCATGACGGCGTCTGGCCTAATGAGAAACAAGAATCCCCAGGGCTACTCCACATAAGGGCGGTCCCAATTGGTTGGGAACAAGTTCAGGATGCTCAACCCGCCCATTCTCAGTCACTGGACTGTTCGTTTGGTCAAAAGCGCTGCGTCAGCTGCAACTTTTGAATTGCCAGATGGGATCTGCACGTTGGGGATCATCCCCAATGAATTTGAGATGGGGTTAATTTTGATGATTGCACTGCTCAGTGGATCAAACCATCAGCGATTCCAACCAATAATTCAATCTTCATCCCTTTTTGACTATGTGGATTCTGATTTTTGGGTTTGATTTTCATTGGTTTCGGACTAATCAACTTTAATTCAGCGATCTTAGCACAGATTTCCTTAATCTAGCTAATGAGTTTTGACAAAGAGAGCGAAGGTACTGGGGAGCGGTCCAAAGAGGGAAGGATGTTACTCAGCACTCATCTACCATGTGGGCGAGGTTGCCCTGGGTGACGAGGGGTATAGCCGCCCTCTTCATCCCCTTTTTGCTTGGAAACGTGAAGAGTGACCGATCTACACAAAGGGGACGTTCCCCTGGACTTACAACAACAAGGAGTTATTCAAAAGGTTAATGTAGACCTGCTGGCGACGACACCAGCCCACTCCCAGAATTATGGGATAGAGCAAGTCCTGTACAGCTGAGAAGTGGTCACAAAACCCAAAGTTAAGAACGGAAAAATGCAAGGGGCATCAGATGTGGTAGAGCTTCATGGGCTCTGATGAGGAGCCCAGGATAGATGAAGCGTCCTCCATTGCCAGGTCTAAGGAACGTGCCACACTGAGATCAATAAAGTTGCCCACCGCTCCCATATCAAGGAGGGCTTGTAAAGTAATTTCGCCTGACTATGAGGAAAAGGAAATAGGGAACAGGAAGTAGGCTTGATTATCTTTATTGGGATGAGCAAGAGAGAGGGCGTCAGAGGAGGGGGCATGGCCATGTAAAAAGATATTGTCCAGGAGGCGCTGAGCTGGTTTGTAACTTGGAAGGATTTTTGCTTCCTCCCTGTCCCAAATGGGAGGCGAGGGTTGATGCGTACACCCACTCCATCCTCTTCAGGGGGAGTCAGGGGCAACCAGGGGGATGATAGCACGAAGCCAAGCAGACTCAGAGCTCTGAGAGCCCAACAAGCTACCCTCCTGATCAGAAGAGGACTGGGGGTGCTATAGGCAGGGTTTCCCACAGGGGGGAGATACACAAGGTGAGCTCAGAGGGGGCACAGGGCGGCAAGCCCAGGGATGCTTTCCTTGACTGCAGCCGCTGGCAGGGGGAGGGGTGGTACACGGTAACTCAAGAGCTGGAACAGCATATGCGGGGATGTGGAAAGGCCTGGCCCTGATTGCGTGGGCCACAGAGAATGCAATTTCTAAAGACCTATGAAGAAGGTCCCAAGATGCATGAGCGGCCACGGTGGGGTCCAAGGCAGTTTGGAAGGTGGAGATGGCAATTTTAGGAGGGACTGGCACAGTGGGATCCAGGACCGCAAAGGCTTCAATCAGGGAGGTTAGGTCCATGGCTGTCTGTCCCAATGTAAAAAGATGGAGAAGGCGCACCAGTCTTTACTCAGGGGCCTGGACCGCTGAAGTGACCAGCGAAAGCAAGGGTTGGGGTTTCCAGACTTAGCAGCAGAGCGGAGCACTCCACTGACCCAACAATAGGCATCCCCATCCAGGGCGTCGATGAGGGCCACACTCTGCTGGCCTTCAGAGGGAAGTGTGGATTTACCACCATAAGCAGTAAAGCGCACATGGAGTTCCACCAGGACACCCAGGATTTGGTTGGTCACCTCATCAGAAGGGACAGGGGGACTCCAATCACTATCATGTTAACTGATGGGGTGACACTTGTTGCCAAAAATCTGTTAAGTGGGGACCAGTTTAGCAAAGCCTGTCAGCAAGCTTGGGGGAATAAGGCTGCTGAACAGCAGGAGAAGGCCAGGTCGCAGAGAGACACCATGTTTAGGGTGAGTGCATAGGCCAATGCTTCACTAGTGCCAGCGAGAGGGGCGGAGAAGGCTGAGATTACTGGTAGGTTAATTATATCATGGAGTCAGCTGATAAGAATTAGACTGTTCTCCCAGTCAGGTGCTTGAGCACCCAGCGGAGAGCCCAGAGTGCCATAGGCACAGTGGTCGAGTGACTTGTAGGAGTGGAGTTATATTGGGGATGTGAGGAAAGTAAAATTTCATTAATATACTGAAGGCCCCCAAAGTAACCAGATGGTTGCAATGGGGGCAACCGCAAGTCTTGTGAGGGCAACTCCAAGGGCGGGAGAGGCAGGGAGGATGATGATTTCTCCAGGGTTCACGGTTGCTGGCCTTCAGATATGAATAAGTGAGCTTGCACGCCAGCGAGGGGCGATGTAGGGCCTCCACACAATCAGAGGTGAGATCTGAGGAGGAATGTGACCCATGAAGGGGGTTGAGGCTGAGCTTACCATGAACGGGGTGCTCCAGGCCCCACAGGTGGGCTGCACCATCAGTGGCCAAGCCAGATGTGGACCCTTAGGCTGCAGTTTGCAGAGCAGGGCCGCTCTGGAGCTGCTCCAACAGGGGAGCAGTTTCAGAAATTTCAGCTGTAGAGCAGATGGGAAGATTCATGTTAAACAGATGCGCAATAACAACTAAGACAACAGGTTCATTATTGGGGCAATCTGGTTTATGTGTTTATGATCTGCCACTGCGTGGTGGGGTCAAGCAACTGGATGATCCAGTTGGCTAACATTGGGATAAGTACTTGGGTGATGGCGCGCTTTGCAGATTGATTGGCGAATTTTTTAATTAAAAGTTAAGCAGATGGAGGCTGCGACAAGATGTATGAGGTAATCAAGATTTTATTGAGCGCAAAGTGTGAGAAGATAAGATAATGAACTGACAACTGCTCTGGGAAGGGAAGTTGCCTTAAGTACTGGGTGAATTGCATAGGGGAGGTACTATGGGATTAGTCATTTGATTTCAGCACTGGGATTTGGTTGGCTGGCAGGGAGGGGGTGGAGGGAAGCTCAAAACCTAGGCAAAAATCAAAAAAACCTTTGCAAATTTCTGCATTTTTGGGAATAAACTAAGTTGATGGTGCCAATCTAGGTCCTGGTTATCCAAGTTGGCCTGTTCACATGATTTGAATTTTCTGGATTCATCCTGGGAGGCAGGTGTCTCTAGGCTGAGTTGTTCAGTAACTGGTTCAAACTCTCAATTAGGCTATTTTTGTGATCCAAAAATCCCAGATCTGTCTTGGAGAGTTGGGGCAACTGGTCCAAGTCTATTTGTGCCTGATTCGAGATCTGAGTTGTGCACCAACATGATTTCTGGCACCAGCATTACAGACCAGCTCCCCCAGCCGAGAATTTGCAGACCAGGCTCTGATGTTGGTGAGAGCTATTTCCTCAAAATTTTGACATATTTTGTATGAGGAGCGGGGGGTTCCAGGGGCCTGCCCATGGCATCTGGTGTGCACAATCACTATGCAGACCCCTCTACTAATATTACTATGATTGAGGAGGGGGAAGGGGTGGGAAATGGTTATCCTTGATGGGGAAAGCAGTCACCCAGCACTCGTCTACCAAATGTGCAAGTCTCTCAACTGTGACAGGGGGTCCACTTGGCCCCTGGGACCTCTTTTTGTTTAAAAAAGTGTTGCTCCCTATCCAGCTGCAGGGGCTGGTCTCCAGGACTTTCAGTTATCGCGCTGTTATTTGGTGCTGCATCTTTTTCTCAGGTTGCAGGTTTTTTAAAAGTTTATGCTTGAGAGGAAAGCTTGGATTCATAAAATGGTCAGAATAAATTGAGGGTTAGGAGCAATGAAGGGGATGCCATATTTTTTATATAACCAAGGTAAGCTGACCCAGGGACAGACATTACCAAATATATGTGAAACTAAGAGAATAACTAAGAAATATAAAAATTGGGCACCCCAGGGTACTCAAGTTACCCCTGTTGCTAGCGGGACTGCCAGGTATGGGGGGCTGGTGCATTACTCTGAGGGGTTTCCCCTGCTATGGAGCAGGTGTGAAGGAAAGGGTCTGTGTGGAGGAACCAGAGTGGGAACCATGATTAATGAGCGCTTTTTGTCTTGGTCTCATATATCCATAGAGCCAGGCTTGGAAGTGCTCTAGTAAGTGGACATGGAATCTGTTAATAATCCCATGAATGGTTGGGACCGTGCCCTTGAACGCATCTAATGCAATCGTATGTATTGTCCACATTGCAATGGGTATTATTAGGGAGCGGAGTGTAGATGGGATTGGTGACTCGATCTGGAGCGCGAAGATACTCTTTGATATCGAGAATTCCTGTTCGTTTTGAATCTTGAGCAGGCGTGCGACTTCCTGCCATATAGCTTTGGTTGGGGGGCATGTTTCTAGGCGGTGATGTAGGGATCCCTCCCCTCCACATACTGCACATGTTTTGTGGAGGGAGTTGGAGCAGTCCGCCATCCTATAGGTCCTTCTCAAACAGCGCCAGGCGTTTGCTCTTATCCTTGGTTGTAGGAGTGGGTGGTGTGTCATTTTCCACATTGCTTTCTGTGTGGTTAAATCATAGGGAATGTCCATCATATCTAGGTATTCTATCCTAGCTATGCTTGGGGTTGTTGCGAGCATATCCTTCTGGGGGTGGTTTTCTGGGTTTCTTAATTTGAATTGGGGCTGGGTCGTCCCCTTCCATGCATAATACCCATGTTCTTTATGGTCCATCCCATACTGCGGATAGTTTGGAGGATATGTTTGAAATGAGGGGAGGTTCCATGTGGACCCGTTGCAGTAGGGTGCTTGGCAAGGTATGAAAGTAGTCTGGGTGGACTATGTGGGTTGGTTAATTTGAGCGCCTATGCAAAGTTAGTCCTTGCTGCTCTGGACCAATGTTGTTGCGGGAGGTATGGAGCAAGGATTTCCTTTATCCAGGTACCTAGGATGTGATTGGCATGGCTCTCAAAATCTATTAGTCCCATGCCTCCGCTTGAGCGTGGGCCAAATAGTGTTTCCATCTGTATAGGAGGGTGAGAGCCAGGCCACAGCCAGCCCTGGATAAGCGCGCGAATTGAGGTTATAAAGGTAGGTGAGAAGGCTATCGCATGGGCCTGGTACCACAGTATTGGGAGGATGAGCGAGTTAGCAACTGTAACTCTTCCTGTTAGTCCTGAGGGTTCTTCCCTTGAGGAAGGCGACGCGTTTGGATACCCATTGTAACAGGTTACTTTCCATTGTCACATTAGCATATCCCCCTAATTCTAGCCAGATTCCAAGGTGTCAGACAGGAGTGGTGGTGGGAGGTGTTTAAAAGGGTAATATAATTGATTTTTTCTTCGAGTGTTGGTGTGAGGTTCTGATGTTGTGGCCCAATTGTTTGTGTATTTGCCTAAGAGGATGATTTCTGTCTTCCTCTTGTTGAGCGATGCATTGATCACCTTGGAGTATTCCTCTAGAGTGTGTTCCAGCTGTCAGGCATCTTCATTGTTTGCTATACCTGCTATGCAGTCATCTGCAAAGGCCAGTATCTTGACTGTTGGTTGTCCTTGTGCGGTTATCCCCATGAGACGTAAGTCAGTTACTCGGAGGAGCGGGTCAAAGCTGAAATTGTATAGCAGTGGGCTGAGGGGATCCCCTTGTTTGAGCCCTCTGTGTGGTTTAATATTGTTTGTTAGGAATCCAGGGCCGCATACAGCCATGGTTGCAGATTCTGTTAGGAGCATCGCCCATTTTATGAATCTTGGTGGGAGTTTGAAGGCATGTAGACATTCTTTTAGGTATGGCCAGCTAACACGGTCATACGCCTTTTCCTGATTTAAGAAGACCAGGGCACCAGTTGCTTTGGATTGGCAAATATTTGCAACAGGGTGAATGTTGTTCCATATTGAACGCCCTGGTATAAACCCAAACTAGTTGGTTGATAGGACGTCAGATGCAATTGTGCCTAATCTAGCTGCTAGAATTTTTGTTAGAATTTTTGTGTCAGTGTTGGAGAGTGCAATTGGGCACCAGTTGGCCAGGTCCAACTTGTCAACCTTTTTATACAAGGTTATAACGTAGGATTCATGGCCTCCTGGTAATAGGCGTGTTTCCAACAAACTCTGGTTCATTGACGCCAATAGAAGGGGGGCGATTTGTTGAAAATATTTTTTGTAAAATTTGTAGGGTATCCCATCAGGCCCTGGGCATTTCCTACGTGGTGCACCGCGAATTGTTTCCCAAAGCTCCTCCCGTGTGATAAAGGGATAGTATATTGTAATTTGGTGGTGTAATTTGTATCTTGGCAGTTTGAATAAATTCTTTAATTTTTTGTGGATCTGTTGGCATGTCGCGATATAATTCAGTGTAATAGCAGTGTACTTCTGCCTTGACGTCCTCAGGGTCAGTTGCCACAGTCCGTTGGTCTTGCGGACCTGTGTGCATGTGGGCTGGTTTCCGCGGGAGTGGAATTGGCGGAAAAAGTATGTTGAACAGGTTTCGCCTTCCTTTATGAACTTACCTTTGTTCAATACTTTGATTTTGTGTTGCTGTTCAAAGATGAGATTGTTAAGTCAGGCAGATATTTCTGCCCATTTGCATCCCCAATTAGGGCTATAGCCAGATCTCAGAGTATTTATTTCCAGGTGGTCTAGTTCTGCCAAGGTACACTTGATTATGGCTGTGTCCACGGTGTACTTGCATGATGCAATATGTCGGGTTTTGTTGATTAAATCCTTTTTGAAATTTTCCCATGTTCTGATGGGATCTGAAGTGAATGGAGCTGTGAATTCTGGGTTTGTAGCCTTGTTTTCAACCCAGTCAGATATCTCAGGCAATCTTATATTTTCTGGGTGAAGCTTTCTCCAAGGCGACACCTGTGTGTGGAATTGGGTTGGCGCTAACTGCACCATAACTAATCAGTGATCAGAAAAATTGATCTTTTTTGTTGTAAATTTAGAGATTCTTGAGTGGTGGGATTGTGGGATGAGGATGTGGTCAATACGACTCATTGATATGAGCAGTCCCTCACATATTTTGGGTCTTGTCATATGGGGAAGGATGGTGAATTGGGAGGAAGAGCATCCTGTAAGCCAAGAGATGCCTTCATTGTGCGATATTCAATGTGTCCAGGTGGGTATCCCCTGGGATTAGGCCATTGATCTGTATTGGGGTTATCCCAGCAGTTGAAATCGCCTAACATGATAATATCTGGTGGGAGGGTGAGGGTAGAAATTTTTTCAAAAATTTTTTTCTCTCAGTTGCAGTGCACGGTGTGTAGATACATGCTAACGAAATTATTTCATATTGGCATGTGATTGTTGCTACCAGGACTCGACTGTGCAAGTGTGATGATGAATTTGTAATTTTAAATTTTTTATTGTTTTGGATTATCACCCCACAGTGAGACGTCCCTACTGATTGTGATGGTGCAACCCTGGTTGACCAGGATTTTTCTTCCCCTTGTAGGCAGTGAGTTTCTTGGATGGCCAAGATGTCTACAAGAGGTTTTCGCAGGAATGCTAGCTTTTTGGCTTGGGACGTATGAGCCCTGGCTCCTGCAATATTTAACGTCCCTATTGACACTGAGGTGCCCATGGGCCTCAGGAGCGGTTGGGAGGACCCTCTGGTCCTATCCCACCGCGGCTCATTTTGGCCATGCTCTGCGTCTGTACTCCAACTCTTTCACTGCCATTGTTGGTTCCCTTGATCTGACCCAATGATTCAAAGGAATTGCGGTTTTTTGCATTTGCATCAACTTTTCCTGCACAGGTCTCATGTTGATTTGATGCAGGATGTTGATTGGATTTTATATTTTTGAGGTTCAACTTTGTTGCATTGTGCACCACATTTTCAACCAAATTGCGGTTGCATTGTTCCTCAGTATGTGCATGACTGATGACGCTTTGTGGCTCAGTCTGGTTACTGTGAAAATTTTCAACCTGGGCATATTGTTCTGATTGGTTGGTTTGGTGAATATCTGAAATATCCTCCTGAATTTGTCCGTGGTTAATGGCGGATTCCGCGTGTGCCGCCGCTTCAGCCGCTGCTCTCTTGCGGGATTTTTGTGCTGCTTTACGCTGTTTACTTGTAGCTGGGTCCATGATGGAGTATAGTCCATCTTCACCCCAGCGGAATGGGTGGTGGCCATCAGTCATTTTGGCGAAGTTTTTATTATCTTTGTCCATAGCTTCTTCACAAAATCATTTTCCATTAAGCCCTCTTTTACAGGGCATGCATGTTCCTTGTGGCCCAGTGAGCCACAGTGGTTGCAAATGGGTGGTGCGCGTTCCGGTGTAACTCAGAATGCAGCTGACTGGCCCCCATCTGCAAAGTGAAATTCTGCTGCGCGGGGAATTCTGGATAAATCCTCTTCCACTTCTGGGAAGGGGTTGATTACAGCAATAGCTTTGCCCGTGCACAGGTCAGGCATTAAGCGAAATCGCTGTATTTCAAGTTGTTGGATTTCTCCGTAGGCCACAAGACCTTTGCAGAGCTCCTCCTTAATTACTTTATGAGGAAGGTTGGTGGGTTGTGATTCAAAGGATATGAACAAAGTTTTTGCTTTGTTCCATCTGGTGCGCGCGCGGTGCACACAATTTTTTTGCCCTCAGGGAGGGCAATTTCCACGCAGATTTTTGCTGCAGCATCAGCTTCTTCGGCTGTTTCAAAACCAATATCAATCCAGCCGCGTCCCATGTTGTTGGTGGCTACATACACCGCGTGAGGGAAAAGTGAGGGCTGTGCCTCACATGTTTTCTCCCACAGGGTTGGTGACTCATCCCCAAGGAAGAGTCTGATCCCATGTTCCACCTTTGACAAAGGTTGTTTGAATTGAATGTACATGTATTGCGCATGCTTTACAGTAAATACCATAAACCCAGATGGTGTCTGGGTTTGCGATTTCTTTGCAGATTGGGTTTCTGTCCTCCAGGGCGTTTCTTGCCCTTAGTTGCACCGTTAAGCGCACCGCTTGCCACGATGCTCGCCCATGTTGTATTATCTTTGTTATTAAAGTCGCCCATCTTTCCTGTGTGTGATTATCCAAATTTGCTGTTCAAATCAAATCATAGTAACTAAAGTGATTGTTACGAGAAAGAAAAGCTAGGGGATGCCATATTTTGCTTTCCCTAACAAGCCAAGAAACTTTATCTAAAATTTATATATTGAGATGTGCTCCACTCATGGTGGCCCAGCATTTCATCAATAATAGGAAAATTAAAAAAGGGACATTGAAAATTAAGATAAGAGGAGAGCTGAAATTGGTGGGATCAGAAAATAACATCTGTGAAAAAACTGTGCAACTTCACTAAAAATTAAAAAGAAAAAAAAAGGAAAGGGAATTTGGGGAATTTGTAACTTTAATTTATAAATTTGGGAAAAAGGTAGCAGTGTAAGAGACTTACATAGAGTAAATTCATCCATTTTAATGGTGTAGCTGAGGGGATTTCTCTAAATAAGAGACTGATACTCTTTTTTTTTAGTACTAGATGGTCCCAACCCGAGGGGGGATTCATAGAGACTAATACTCTTAACACAACTAGCCAGGCAGTGCAGGGATGGTAGAATTATATAATAAGAAGTAGTGGGCACTGGAAAGCTTAACACCTAACTAAAAATTCTGAACAATTAATGTAGCTCTGTCATGGAGCGTGCTGGTATTAATAAGACTGCGCTGGCCCTCAGAATGGGTTACCACCCAAAACACCAGCCAGAATACCTTAGGTTCAGCCATCCATAACGATGTATGCAAAAGGAATAGACTACACGCAAGTACTAGCTAGCAATTTCAAGATTTGAAAATCATCACCACTAATTATGCAACGGACTTTTTAGTTTTACAAATAAATTTTTGATATTAGAGAATTTTCTATAAAAACCTAAATATAAGGAAGGGAAAATGGAGTGACAGTGGTACCAGTTGAAGACCGCTGCCATATATGCTTGCTGAATAGGGAACTGGGACTAAGCGCACTACTGTTGGGAACATTTTATGGTTTGTTCATAGTGGATTGACATTCCAAATGATTGTTAATACTGACTCAGATCTGACCTGCCCAGTCTGAGTAGTATTGAATTCACCAGTGGGAATATTCATTCAGCTGCAATCGCACTTGGTGCAATGATGACTATCCTCCAGCGGACAGCAGGTTGCATCCATGGCCAGTCCACATATGCCAGTTCCACTAAGTAGGGAAAAAGGTTTAGTGCACTCGTACCTGTTGATCATGGGCTAATTTGTATTAACAATAATGGGGAAAAATTGGATGGGAATTTTTGGGTTCAAGAGTGTCTTGTTCAATCTACCTTTTCTGGTTACTAATTTATTTCCACAGGTGGAACTCAAACTGGTGGAGGAAATCTCTTGAGGACAATTGCTGCTAATCTTCTGCTGGCAATGGCTTCTGATCACCGTCACCTACTGACACACCTCACAGGTATTCCTCACCAACTCTTGGCTTGTAAACAAAGGTTTTCAGGCGCAATCTTTAGTGGGTACGTAATTACCCACTTTCATCCACCTCATGGACCAAATCGCCCAGGTTGATGAGAATGATGTCCTTTAGCTTGCACCCTTCTTTGTTTTAAATGAGAATTACTACTGATTCAGACAAAGTGTAGCTCCCCAAGGCTTACATTACCCTTCCCTTTTTTATCTGGTGGAGCATCACCACTGGGAACATGGATGAGTGCAACATTATTGTGCACTTTGGGAAACTTGATTTCCAAGATGCTTAACACATTCTGAGGAGGGCGAGGAGTGTCTAGGCGGGCAATGTGGAAGGCCTCCACCAATTTTCATCAGTATGCACTATCACAAGCTCTGACCCAGATGACCTTGTAGGAAGGAAATCCCTTCCAGGCAACCAATTATTACATCGATTGATAGGATTTCTACAATTTCAGAATGGCATCCACCTATGATTTTTCCAAACCCTCAATCAAGATTGGTTTGGGGACAACAGGTTTCTTCACCTTGAAAGGGGACAACTGAGAAGTAAGGAAGACTGAGTGCTGTTTCCAATGGGCGGGGAGGGCCAACTGTAAGGACCCATTGCCCAAATCTTCCTCATCCACTAAGGACTAAAACACTTGCTCATGAACATATTAAAGGGAACCTATATACACATGTGGCGCATATTGAGAATAACTAATTAACCAACCTTGATATCATGTGTTGGGAGGCGCTTACAATCTGTGTTCCACTTGTAATCGCTTATTACCTTAGTCAGGTGTTCCTGAACCAGAGATCGAGTGGTCCAGCTTGCTGCAGCTGCTCCTCAGAAGCAAGTACTTTGGGGCAAAGACAAGGTCCAATAAGAAATGAGGGTTATATCACAGAGTAGCATCATAGGGGAAGAACCCTGTAAATGAATGGGAGGCATTGTTGTATGCTAACTACACCATGGGAATATCTACATCCCAGGTATCCTGTGCAGCGGAGGTGTTGGGATTTTTTTCAACATTTCCAGCCGTCTAGATTACCATGGGTCGCTAGGGGATAATTCCCTATAGCGAGTGAATTAGATATCAGTTGACCACAATTTCAGGTTAACAATGCTTGGGGATCTTTGGTCATTCACCTGGTTGGATCCATCAGGTATTGATCCAGGTGAATGCTTAAGATCTCATCAGGCAGAATTGCTAATGAAATGGTGTCATCTGATAGTTGATTGATGATTAACTATCAGGTGTACTGATTATGATTTGTCAGGTTTCATCACCAACCAATTAAGAATTTAAGGAGCAAGTTGCAAGGCGAATGATGCCACCTGCAACTAGCAAATCAGTCAGCTGGTTTGTGACCTGCCTTAATGGATAACAAGTTACTTTACCTAAGCAGGTTGGTCACCAAATATGGTTGGTTCGCTGGGATCAAGTAGAAAAACAATATGGACACAATTCTGACTCTTTCCATTTTAGGACATAAAGGGTGCCCAATGATAGAATACTAACCAGGATGGGGAAGACCATCACTGATGAGATGATGAAAGGTAATTAATGGCAACAGCTGCCATTTCATGACTGAGGCGCCAGCCATGGTTGAATGCCAATTTCTTCTATAAATTCACCTAAAAATTTACTTAATAAAAACATTAAAAGCAGAGTCTAAGAAAAACAGTAATTAGTAGAATTCATTATTAGTTTTAGTTATATTCATCTTATAGGGAATTGTTGCTGTGTACTTTAATTGGGAACTCTTTAGTAGGATAAAGAGTGTCAGGATTTCACCAAATTTGCATATCTCCAAAAAAATCCCCTTCCTCAATTCCCATGATATCATCAGAAGGAGTGAGCAATCTATAATAATCTATCAAAGTTAATGATTAATTGGATCCTGATCAACTGATTGAAGATTCAATTATACAGAGATTAATTCACTCTGATAAATCACAAACTTAAAAAAGCCTATAAATATTTCCTCTTTTCAAAAATTTAATTAGATCGATTTTTAACCTGTAATTTCTATTTAGTTTATCATTTTTGGAGAATCCGCCTAGTGTAACTTTGAGGTTAGACCTGCCCCATTGGAAGTGCAATTCAAAACTTTCAAAAGTGGTGCTCACTACAGGGGCTCTCTGAGTTACGCACCAGTGACCACGTCTATCACCATTGATTCTCATTTTCGCCTGACAAGGCTCAAGATCAAGAGCAAGGCAGTATTTTATGATGGGTCCCTTCAATTGGAGCCCAAATCCCAAGATTATCCTCCACGTTGGAAATTTTGGGCCAACTTGGAATTCTATAATCCTAACTTAAGTCTGCCTCAGACTTTCAAATTCCACCTGAGGCCTTGCAAAATATCATCAATAAATTATTTGAAGGGACTCTAATACCTGGAATACGTTCTACCTGATCTTGTTCAAATGCAGTACCTTCTATATTGTAAGAAGTGCTGCAAACCTCTCAAATGCCAGGGATTGGCTCCAAACAATATCTACAACAACTTGTAAATCCTACATTATACCACTTGCTACCTGTAGTTGGAATGCACCATCAAGGGATGCTCAATTTACTAGAAGCACTCAAACCTTGAACAGTTATATTCCCAAGTTTTTCAAGTCATCCTCCAAGTTTAGCCGAGATAATTGTGATGCTATTATTAAAATCAATATTCCTTCAACGAAGTACAACAGCAGCTCATTCAGTTTGATCATATCATATCAAATTTTATTGATTTACAGTTTCCAAAAAAGGTATAAGAGATCTAGAAGGAATGGAGAGAGGGTGTTTACCAACTCTCTGAGCGTAGTCAATCAATGGAGGAAGAAATTAGAACCCATCTGTTTCAATTGGAACAATTGTACTCAGGAATTCAGTTTCAGGTCAATGAAGTAGAGAAAACCTCTGGAAATATGGGTCCTCCTGGGGTAGAAGGACCACATGGGCCACCTGGAGATGTAGGGCCTCGTGGACCTCCTGGAGCTGATGGGCCCCGTGGACCCCCAGGTGCAGATGGAGCTCATGGACCTCCAGGTGCTGATGGTCATTCAGGGTCTTATCAGCAAATTAACTCTCTCATGAACATGATGACCCACTTACATGAACAATTCTCTAAGGTGGCCAAAGAATGCAACCTAACCCCTGATGGGGTACCAATTGACCCCTTTTGACTCTGCAGTCCTTGTCTGATGAATTGATCAATTTGGGAAAGTGGGCCAAGGACACTGATATCTTATTACATGCTTGTGATCAAAAGGGGGAATTATCCAAGCGAAAATCGAGACTCTGATACTCAATTACAATGCACAACTTGAACAGATTTTTGAGCTATCTCGCCGACTAGATGAGAAAGTAGGGATTGCAGACCTGAATCGACAGATTAATGAAATTTGGATGGAAGCTGTTGGTCCTTACCCTCAATCTTCTTCTCAAGCTTCAGATTCTGCCTCTTATGTGTCTACTCAATCTGAACAAACTGGAGTGCATGTTTTGACTACCAATGCTCCCATGAGTTTCAAGCCAGTATTCAAGGACAAATACTCCCCAGGGGAAGGCAGCATTATCGCCTTTCTATATCTGTTTGAAAAGGCATTACTCGAGGCCACAGAGAAGCTTTTCTTTCCCGTTATTATCACTTTTAGTAACATGATTCTATGCAATTTATCCGAGATTGACAATCAACCTGGAATATGAGCAAATTTGTCCGCAACAATACAAGTTGGGCAAAAGTGGCCCGCACAAAATGCCTGAAGCCCTTCCAACCCACCGTAGAAAAACGCTCCGGTGGAGTGTTGACACACCCTCCCACCAAAAAGGGTGAGTACAGCGCTGCACCCAGAGTTTTGCAATTCCTGTAAAAAATGGGCGCATATACCAAAATCAAACACTCCCAACCCTTGTCCTCCCTTGAGCACGGCCTTAGAATTATGGTTAGCAATACTTCCCTTGAATCATGGGAAAAAATGGGGGAGGCCTTCTCCGCAACTTTTCCAAACACCATCTCAGTAAATTACAAAATCTACACAGAGGATGGGTGGACGTCAGGTTCATGTCTGCGGAAGAAGCGGTGGATGCAGCAAAAATTAAATTCTCCATAAAAATCAACAATGTAGACTGCACCATCTGCACAGTGCGCATGCGATGGAATGAGGCAAATCTCCTATTCATCATATTTGACTGACTCCTGAGCACTGTGCACCATAATATCCTTGCAGATGAACTCCGCGGGGGCCTCAAAGGTTACAGAGTTATCAAACAGTTTGAATTCAAAAAATTCCCCCTCCTGCCCCACCTGTGCACAGGAAAGGCAATAGCCATTATTGAACCGGATCAGGACGTGGCAGAGGATATCACCCTCATTCCCCACACGGTGACCATCAACCTCCCCAATGGCAGCGTATCTCACCCCTTCCAAATCACACCAGAACACACCCCACCTATTTGCAAAGTCTGCTCAGCAATAGGACACAAAGACCATGCATGCCCTGTCAAGTGTGGTATTGAAGCACCGGAATTTTGTGAAGACAATATGGATGAAACAAGCCCAACTTTCAGCAAAATTAAGGACTCCACTTTTACCTTCTATTGGGGCAAAAGAGCAGATATTGCTTTGGTCAAGACCATCTCGTGCAAGGACCGCCATCGCGCAAAGACTGCCCGCAAGCAGGCTGCAAATTCCGCAGAGACCCAAACTCACACCACAATTTCCATGGAACAAATTTAGGCGGATGCCATGGCAGCACAGTGGAATAACCAATCAGATCCTCCAAATAAAACCCAACACAACCAAAATGATGAAATTTTTGGACACAACCAATCAAACACCTCCAACCAAGCGGGTGTAGATCCACATTGCACCACTGAAAATCTTCCCAACCAATCATATATGTTCAACGATGACATAGAAGACAACTTCAGCCAATCACTTTGTGACAACACCTATGCACAAGACCCAACCACCCCAACTCCTAGTTTCTGCCCATCAAACCCACAGGCAAATGGCAAAAAATTTTTTTTAATGAGGCAAAAGCCAACCCACGCCAGACCCAAAATCCACGGAGTAATCCAAGCCAGAAGAAACTGAACAATGCCAGCACCAAGGCTGTTGACCAACACACTGGAACAAATCTGGCTAGTCAACCCCATACTCGCAGTATGACTCACAATAAGGAACTGGGTGACCTCAGTGGGTCACCCCAGCGTTCCTGATGTGCAGACTACTGCAATCAACATAGGGACGCTCAACATCATGGGAGCCAAGGCCCCCACATCCCGGGATAAAAAAATGGCTTTCCTGCACAATATCCCCATGGACATCTTGGCTATCCAAGAACCCCACTGTCCACCAGGGGAGGAGGAGTCATGGTCAACCATGCTCCTTCCGGCAAAATCCTTTTGGACACACCATTGTGGGATTGTAATTTGAACAAACTGTAACCCTCCAGTAAAAATCCAAAGCACATCCTCCCACCTGGAGGGATGGCTGCTCCTAGTGAACCTCGAGTAAAATAGAGAGAATTTTGCTGTGGCGTGCATGTATTCCCCAAATGATCCGAATGACCACCAAAAATTCTTTTCCAATATCCTCTCAATCCATTTCTCTGAGGCAACATTTTTCGCAGGAGATTTCAACTGCTGGCTTAACACCAATACCAACCGCTGGCCCAAGTCTAGGGCTATACCCCGCGGCCACACAGAACTACACATACTAAAGACAACGTTGGGCCTATGTCACACCATTCCCAAACAAGCCCCCACCCTGGCCAACATGACAAGGCCCCACCACAACAATAACCAGCTGGTTTTAATGACCCAGATTGACCTGATGCTCGCCCCTGTAGACTTCTGGCACCAAGTATCAAACTTTACAACAACAATTATCCCTTTTTCTGGCTATTGAATGGTCTTAATAGCGATATCATCCTCAGAAAAATACAAAAAACCATCAACCTGGCACAGAGTTCACCCAAGCACCATCCACCTTCCAGAGCTTAAACTTTGGATTGAGATGGTGCTAACAACACAGCAAGAAAGACAAATACCTGATGAGAATCCTATCACCGAGTGGGAAATATTCAAGGCTCATGCAACCAAGAAAGCCTGCCACCTAAACTCCAGAAAAACAGCTGCAATTTCCGCGACAATCAACAAGGCTATCAGACAGCTTCAACACTTAGAAAACAACACACCTTGCGAGGGATACACTCCCCAATGGGGTTACCTGTGGTTCCAGCTATTGACACAGGTAAACTCCCTCTTTTAGGAAACACCAGCATTACACCGAAGTATGCTATAAATCAAAATACATTTTATCCAGAGAAACTCACACAGCCTAATTTTTCCGCCGTTTTAAACCAATTTCAACATCAGCAACCTGCACACAGGTCCGCCAAGCAGATGACACAATGGCATCCACAACATCGGAAATATCAGCTGAATTACACCAATTTTACACTGACCTGTACACGGCGGATTTCGCATCACCCAACAAAATTGAAAAATTTCCATCATTTGCTATTATTGATACTATAGCTGGCCAACCAGACCTTGTAGCACCCATAACTAAAGATGAACTATGGGAGATAACAAGATCAATCCCATGCAACAAGTGCCCTGGACCTGATGGTCTTCCATATGAATTCTTCAAAAAAAATTTAAACATATGCACCAATATTTACTGGCAACTATGAATAAGTGCCTGGAAGACACATCCCTTCTACCTGGTGGCCAAGATACATACGTGGTCACACTATTCAAAAAAGGAGAACAGGCAGATCTAAACAACTGGCGCCCAATTGCTCTCACCAATACTGACAATAAAATACTAACTAAAATTTTAGCCAAACATTTGGGTTGCATTGCTCAGACAACCCTTTCCCCTATCAATTTAGATTCATCCCAAATCGCTCAATTTGGGATAATATCCACACAATTGCCAACATCTGCCAAGCTAACCCCACAGGCGCCCTTGCTTTCCTGGACCAAAAGAAAGCATATGACCGAGTACACTGGGGATACCTAGAACAATGTCTGAAGGCCTTCAACCTAACACCCCGCTTTATAAACTGGGCGCTCCTCCTAACGCGCTCAGCCAGGTTTGCAATCAGAGGCCCAGGTTTTCTAACCGACACCATCACCCCCAAAGGGGCCTTAAACAAGGTGACCCACTTAGCCCCCTACTATACAATTTTACCCTTGACCCCCTCCTCCACATTGCAAACTCAAAGCTCACTGGAATCAGGTTGGAGGGACAACCACCAACCAAAATACTCGCCTTTTATGACGACTGCGTTGTTGGAGTCTCAGGCATTAGGGATGCCAGGGCGATTGAGCGCATTATTCATCAGTATGATTCAGTGAGTAACGCCATGCTGAACAAACAGAAAACAGAGGTATTGTTATGGGCAAATTTAGTTTAAACTGGGCCCCACCCTCCCACCACCAAACAAACCAACCAACCACACATCCAACCATACAACAACAATCCAAGCCAGTAAGACCACTGTGTTTACCCTTTGCACACCACCCTGCCACCAACCCAGTCCGTCATCTGGGCATATGGCTCGAAACCGGTGGATTTGCACTTGACACCATAAAAACCAACATTTTGGACAACATCACAAAAAGAATGACATGTATGCGGAGTTGTAAAGTCAGCCTAACCGGAAGAGTTGTGTTAGCCAACTCCCTGATCCTATCAAAGTTATGGTTTGCTGCCCACGCAATCCCCTTCTCCACCAATTTTACCAGCGCAGTCTACAAGCTCCTGCAGAACTGGCTATGGTCTGGATACCGTGCACCTGTCAGGCTGGAGACCATGTATGGCCCATGGAAGAGAGGCGGGATGGGGCTGCTCAACCTCACGGAAAGAGCTACTCAAATCCTAGGCCATGGATAGCGGCCAAGGCAGCCCAAACCAATTTTGCAAGGGCGCTACATCTGAGGCGCGCCCCCTCCAACCCGGCGACCCTGATGAAGTACCTTGTAACACACCCAAACGCCACCGGACCACACAACACCAATTGGTATTTCAAACGCATCCTATACAACCTAAGACAAGGGGATTGGAGCTTCTCCTATGCACAGCAATCCGAAGACAATCACCCTCAAACTGGATATGTGCAACTCCACATAGGACAAACGGTGTCTAACGTACCTGCCCCATTACCACTCTTCCCTCTGTCCAGGATTGACTACCTAGACCACCAAGACGTCACATATGACTTGAACACCCAAAACAGGTGTGGAACCTCGTCACCTGACCCATCCTATCCCCACAAGTGTGCTCCACAATGTGGCGATACATGCGCCATACATATAGAACAGCTGACTGTACTTTCTCAATGTTCGAGACATGCGCCATCTGTGGCGGACCCAACACACTAGCGCACCACCTGGAAGAGTGCCCGCCATATGCGCATATCTGGGCCAACGTGATGCACCTGTTTCAACAATCACCCACAACCAAATTCCGACTATCCCGCGATATCATGGCACTCAACATAGCCTCACCTATCCCCCAGACACTGAGGGCTCTAATTGTGTGTATTGCAATATGGTCCATTCACACAATTACCCTTGACGCCTTCATCGGGATCTTCCATAATCTCAACCAAGCCATCATCAGGTTCCACAACCATTTGGCTGACCATTTTTAAGCCTGGCTGTTCGGCTCACTCCAACACAAATGGAAGAAATGGATGGGCACCTGGATTCCAATCTGGTTCCTTCGTTATGACATTGAAAACCTCACAGTCTTCATAGGCGGTACACCCTACTAGCCCATGAGTTGCCATGCCACTCAAGGTCTAGCCACCCACCACCCTTGGCCCCCCAGCCAAACCAAAGTGTGCCAAGTCATATCTTTTGAGTTCCTTTGTTCTGCGCTCTCTTCCCATTTCTGTTTTCCACTTTCCCTGCTCCTACATATCAGATGTGTTTGTCCCCTGGTCGGCCATCCTCGTATTAATAATACTTGAGGCCACAGATCTCCAAAATATGAATTACTTGCCTAATTGCCTTACTCGATTGGCTCAAGGTATTATGGTCCCCCACTTAATGACTTGCTCTACTTGGGCTCAAGTCAAAGAAGCATTAATCTAAAAATTTGGAAGTGAGCAGACCCTATCTTCGCAAAAACAGTCCTTTATGGGTATACAGCCCCACCAAAATGAATCTATTAAGGACTTTGCTCATTGGTTCTATCAGGAAGCTCAAACTCTTGTAGCCTGTGGTCAGTTAAACTTGGATGATGCAATAACCGCAGTTCTGTCAGCCTTTACTACTAGGAAACAAATGCAAGTTTATCTGATCAGTGTCAAAAAGAATTTTTGAAGTATTTTGGATATTAAGGAGGCCTTATTGGAGTTTCCCCCTCAATTCTCCGAAAACCCCCAAGTTTTGAGTCTCCTAGACCTAGTCAGCCCAAAGTCTTTGCTATGCCTGAGAACACTAGAGCGATCCAGTGTAATTACTGTCATCGCTACTTTCATACTGAGGATCGTTGTTTTAAAAAGGAAGCAGATGAAAAAAGAAAAGAGATAAGACCAATAAGATTCATTACCTTGATAATGATGTGAGTGCGTACCAAGAGCAACAAAGACAATCAAGTGTAATAAAGACGACCCTTCTTATTATTCCTTGCCCTCCTTATTGGCATTATCCTCACAGTTTGGAAGCACCATTACCTGAATTAATTTCTGAGTAAATCAAATCAATTCCAAGGCTATCTTAGATACTGGTATTGTGGTAAATCATACTCATCCTAGGTTTTTAAGAAGTCATCCTCCACCGCAATCAAATCTTGATAGGGGAAGTGTCAGGATTTCACCAAATTTTCATATCTCCGAAAAATCCCCTTCCTCAATTCCCCTGAAATCATCAGAAGGAGTGAGCAATCTATCACAATCTATCAAAGTTGATGATCAATCATATCCTTATCAACTGATTGAAGATTTAATCGCGCAGAGATTAATTCACTTTGATAGATTACAAACCATAAAAAGCCTATAAATATTTGCTCTTTTCAAAAATAAAAATTAGGTCGAGTTCACCCTGTATCCTCTTATTTAATTCATTGCATTTTTGGAGAATCCGCCCAGTGTAACTTCAAGATTAAACCTGCCCCATTGGAAGTGTAGTTCAAAACTTCCAGAGGTATTCTACCATCCTTAAGAATGGAACATTCTTTTCTGTCAAAGGATGAAACGGTGGAGTCAGTTGTGAGAGGAAAGGAAAATTTTGGAAAGAAAATGATGGTTCCTAAGAAGCTCAGCAACTGCTTCTGGGTGGTGGAGGTTGCCACGTGAGGATGGCCTTGAGATTGCTATGAGGAATTAATAATTGTCCTTCATGACCAAGATACTGAGAAAGGTAACCTCAACCCTGAAAATTCGCACTTAGTGGGTTTACATAAAGGTCAGCATTGTGCAGTGCGGCCAACACCATTTTCAAGTCTTTCTCATGCTGCTCAGAATTAGTGGATTGCAAAAGGATATCATTAATATATGCCACCACACAGGAGAGCCAAATGTCGCTGAGCATATCATTGATCATCTTCTGGAATGTGGATAGGACTTTCTCAAGATGAAAAGGCATTATGTGGAACTGGAAGGCCACTCTCCTGTTACAATTCACCATAAACACTCCTGGCCTTCGCCCACCTGAGTCTGATTGAACGCACTACAAGATTGAGCTTTGAAAACAACCAGGATTTTGCAATCGCCTGGCTAATCATCTGCTTGAGGAAAGATAGTAAGGCTCATGAACAGTAATATTATTAAGGTGCCCATAATCCCCACAGGGTTATAGAGTCCCATTGGACTTCTTTGAAAAAAAAACTATGGAAACGTCTTAGGTGAGGTTTACTTAAACACCCACCCTTTCTCAAGCATATCAATCAACCACGCCTCCAGGCCTTTTCCTCCTGTTCTGTATATTATAGCAAAGGACAGTTAATGCTGATAACATTGATGGTCATCTGGAAGGTCAAATCATAATCAGAGTGGAAGGTAAGACAGTTGGCCTTCTCCATATCAAAAATATCTTTGTACTAGGTTACACAGGAGGGAAGCATGCTGGCAACGCCTCATCAGGAGGTGTTGCCACAATTGACCTCAACGCATTCACAGAAGAAAAGGTATTAATCAGCGGAATTTTTCCACTTGCATAGAAATTCTTTAATGAAAAAGGTTAGATTCTAGGTCAATATAAACCTGTTGCCACTGCCACCAACCAACCCCACAGGTTATAAGAGAATAGCAAATCTGGCATAGAGTTGAACGATCACATAATCTAAACCCATGTACTATGAATGGTACGGGACAACTCACTGGGTAACAATTCATTAAAGCTGATGATACTCTTAAAGCTGAGGATCCTATATCCAAATAGAGATCCAACCCCTGAGCGACTTGCAAACTCATAAAATTACCATCGGCAACCATGTCTAAGAGAGCCTTAATGGAGATTACATGAGCACCCAACTGAATTCTAACTAGCAACAAAAAGTACGCCTAGTATTGTCTCTTTGTTGGATTTTGTCATAGGGATATGCTTTCTTGGTGCTTGTATTTCCAAAATCCAACAGTAGGGGAATTATACCATTAATATAATGAATATAACTTTGCTTTAGATACTTGATAAATATGGGCTTTTAAAGTTTTTAATAGCGCCGCTGGGATAAGATAAAAACGTCCCTCTTGATCTCAGATCATTCAGTATTTAACTGCATTGAGGTACAATGGAAATTCAATAATAAGTTCAGAATGGCTTATACTAGTCCAAAAAAAGAAATGTCAGGTTAGCCTATCAAAGCTCAAAAAATTGCTTTATTAAGGCAGAACGAGGAATGGGGAATTATTTTGGTGTAAGATGTAACCATGGGATAACGACCTAATATATTCAAGCCAATCCCCTTTCTCAAAAAAATTTTTAACCTTGGGGGACCCCAGCCACGCCTATAAAAGGGCTTGGTCCACGTGTAAGTGTTGGAATGGGACTGGTGGGGGCTGGTGGAGATCCCTATGATGGACGCCCCAGAGTCCACCGCAAAGTTAGATTATTCTGACTGCTAAAATTTGTATTAATTGCTCATAAGGTACTTGAACTAGCGTTATCCCAATTTGCGGGGATCCACCAAGAATTGGCCAGGGTCTTTTGTCTGATTCCTCATTATTTATTATTACAATCAATATCATTACTGCGGACTAATAAATGTCCAACATTTCCCCTTCTCAGCTGATTTGAACCCACAACATTCTTATCTTGTAGCTGAGAGGGCAAATGTACGATAATATTAGTCAAAATGAGGGAAATAACTGGAAGGGAAGGGGTATCCACTGAACTATCCACCAGAAAATCCTCAAGAGAAGGCGTCATCAAATTCACCGTCAGTATATACCCAAATTTTTCTACTTCCACCAGGGACAACTGGGGCACCAGCAGATCTCATATAACTGCTCCTCCAGAGCATCCATATTTAATTCATGAGTTCCCTCACCCAAGCACATAACAGCAGGTTGGGGAGGCGGGGATGTTACCACAGGGACAAACAATATCTTTACACTTATAACCCACTAAGGCTGGCCTGGCTGCGAAGACTAATGAGGGCACAATTCTTCAACCCATGAACAAAATGAACTTTCACCGCTGGCTATGTTAGGAGGAACTTCCTCACTTCAGAGGAAAAGATGATTGAGTGAATGGGATTTCTGTTCATGGCACCAAATTAACGCACCACCTCTTGTACAACAAAGGGTGGTGAAAGACCAAAACTATTTTCACTCCTTTATGTCATGGAACGTGTTGATAATAATAAAACTGGCCTGGAACTCAGGGTGAGTGAGCACTTAGAACTTCAGCCAGAATAGCTTGGGTACAGCCATCCATATTGATGGATGAAAAATTAAAAAAGGCAGCCGTGTGGGCTAGCTAGGGATTTTCAGAATTGGAAATCATTACCACTAAACGTTCAACAGAACCCTCTATCTCACATATAAATTAAATATTTTTTGAGAATTTTCATTTCAACCAGATTGGCGGAAAAGAAAAAAATAGAGCAAATGTGGTACCTGTCAGTGACTGCTGCCCTATATGTGCACTAAATGTGGAGCTAGGACTAAGCTCATTACTGTTGAAAATCTTTTGCAATTTAGTCCAAGTGAATTTTCATTCTGAATGATTTCTGATTCTGACTTGGATCTGACCTGTTTGGCCAGATTGGCATCAAATTTGCTATCAAGAATATTCATTCTGCCACAATTGTGCTTGTTGCAATGACAAAGACGCTTCAGGTGGATGGCAGGTTGCACCTACTAGCAAGCCAAATATACCAGTTCCATTGGGTAGGGAAAGGGTTACCCACGCCCAAACCTGTCAGGGATGGGCTCATTTGAAAGATATGCAGAGAATCCTGGCTGATGGGAATCTTCACGCCCAAAACTAACTTGATCCCTTATTTTCAGAAGAATATGACTCATCCTTTTAAGAAGAACTCAAACCTTTAGATAACACCTCTTAGGGTCATGCTAATTGCCTTCCACTGGCGATGGCTTCTACCCTTCGCCAACTTATGGCGCAGCTTTTGAAAATTTTTACTAATTCTCTGGTGGTGAGCAAGGGCAGACGAGTTGTGACTTGCAGAGGATACTCTGTTATCCATCTCTCATCTACCACATGTGCTAGGTTGCTCAGGGTGGCGAAAGGGACAGCTGACAGCTTCTTCTCAATTTTTTTTATTTTGAAATAGAATTTCTCCCAGTTTACTCGCAGGGTTGTTCCCTAAGGATTACACAACCCCTCAACTAATGGTAATTTAGAAAGAGCGAATGGAACGTTAGTTTCAATATTACACAAAATGGTTACTACCATTCTAATAAGCTGGGACCAATATCTCCCAAGTGCGTTGATGGATTATAGGATATTTTTCATTATAATATAATTATGTTACCCTTCAAGGCCTTATATAGAAGAGAACTTGGCATCCCAGATCTACTAGCTTACAAAGCTACCTGAGAAAATCCAAAGATCCTGAAAAAGAGCTAAGAAGACTAGCCCAAAAGTTTATACAACGTCATTCAGAGGCAATGACAAATCTGGACAAGATGGGTACAAGAGAAGGTCAAGCAGAAAATGCTTCCCTTCTAACCTGTGCCCGCTTTAAAGTTTTTTTTATTAAACTTGTACTAACACAAACATATAGTTTCCCAAGGAGGAAAATTAGATTCCATCTGGGATGGGCCATATGCTATAACCTAAAAGCGTGGAGATGAATGTCAAAAAAGTCTTTATAAACTGGAGCAACTATCAACCGCATACATAGTAATCCTTTTAGTCAGTACTTCCCTGACATTATTCTTGAAGGGGGTGATGTCAGATATCAGGATACTGGACATAATGAGAAGAATATTTAAAAATCAACTCCCACAAGGGAATTAGTACCTAAACCTAAGAAGGTGATAAAGAAGTAACATAGCTGAATCATACAGAAAAGTGTTAGTTGGTAAAGCTCAATCTAATACTATGAAAATCCCTTTGATCAATTTGAGCCCAATATACCCCAAGATGAAACTCCTACTTATTGATATGAAGGATCATCAAAATTTCAGGTGACCATTACATTAGGTAGCACTTAAGGAAGTAAGTTATAAGAGCACACAAAAGGGTAAGAATAAAAGATTTTCTTAATGATTACCTATGTGTCAGAAATTTGTCCTCATGGCTTCAAGAAAAAAATGTTTTGGGTTGAAATGGGCTATAATGGGGAAATATTTGACATTTACAAGTTTACAATGATAATAAAAGTAATTTAAATAATATGAATAATTTTATTAGCAAAAAGACCCTGGCCAATTCTTGATGGAACTCCACAAAATCAGGGTAACACTTTTATGAAAATTTTATGGGAAAATAGCACGAAGTTGGGAAGTCAAATTGCCCCAGCCATGCAAGGAAACCTAGGGAGTCCATTGGAGATTTATTCCAGGTCACACCCAGTTCAAAGCAAACACCAAAGTGGGGACCACCCCCTTTATAGGCTTGGCGGAGGTCCCTAAGGTGTAATTATTTTAGATAATGGGGACTGGCTGAAATATATTAAATCGTTACCCCATGGGTACATCTTGCCCAAAAATGATTCCCCATCTGTCATTCAGCCTAAGTGAAGCGAGTTTTCTGAGCTTCAATGGCCAAATTCACATATTTCCTAATTTGGACCATACCAAGCTATTTTAAATTTATTAAAATCCCTTCAACCCTCTTTATGATTTAAATACTGCATGGCAGATATTGAGAGGAATTGTTTTTCTTGGTGCCAACACTAATAAACCTATAAAAACCCAGTTTTTTTTGTTTATTAGTGTTTTTAATTTTATTATAAAAAACCCTTTTTTGGAATCCAGCGCAAGTCAGCACCAGCGAGCCAAAAACCAGCTGGATTCCCACACTATGTGATACAAGCCTCATCTGACTTGGTACATTCAACAAAACTTTTCTTCATATCAAGAATATGCTACAAAGACATTGTACAAATTAGATTTCATGCCTGCTTAAAATATTCCATCCAGATTCCCACTCCAGTTTTTTATTGACTCTTTTCCTTATTGGTATATATTGTTTAATGTAAAGCATAAAACCTATTTTCTATAATGCAATAAAAGTACGTCATTAATTCTATACCTCTTTTTGTTCTTTACTCCAGTAAGTCCTTTTGATATACTTACCATAAAATGAGGATATCTAATTGTTGGGTCCTAAGCGTGACTTGGCACCCTCAAGAATAAATAATTTACTTTTCATGATTACTATACTTCTTTAAGTATTGACTATTGAGCTACTTGAGCACAGCCCCATTGAGACACAAGAATGGAAGTGCATAGTATTTAAAGCTCAAAGTTTAGACTAATATCGTTAACAGTCCACATTAACATACTTTTAACAAAAAAATTGTCCTGACTTTTTGGAAAAGTTATTAACATAAATTAGCTTATTCATGATCTAATAAGTTTGGGATGAACCTGGTTTAAATTGATTTTTTGATTTATAAAGTCAAAGAAAACCACTTCTTTTATCTATACAATTTTTCCAAATCTTTGACTATTTTTTAAAATTAATCACTGTACCAATAAATTAGCATTAGCTCAATATTTTATATCAATTGACACATGGCCTAATCTGCATCTGATAAACTTACTAACGAAATTAGGCAAGGATATCATAATTAGCTTATGAAATATGATAAGAGGTTGAATATACTTAAATTGAAAGAAATTTATAATTTATGATCTCTTGAGGGCCACTTTTAAAATTCATATAAGAGGTTTTTTGTGATTAGTAAAAAAAGTAATCTACAGTTAATTTGCAACAGATTAACTGGCAAAGTTTAGTTTTAATTTGATATCTAATCTGAAGGTTAATCTAAATTTCATGAAAGTTTGGAATTGCTTATTAATATGGGTTTTTTGACTAGTAAAGCTGATTTTGACTAGTGACTACTGAATATGGTATAGTGCGTCATATCTGTTTACAGATCTTTGGAGGATAATTTGCTAATTTTCCCATTTTTTCCCACACCAAAATAAGGGGTAATATTTTCCTATTTTTGACTACATAATGTTTAATATTTTATGTTAAAAATTATTTATAGGCTAAAGTATTTTGCTCTTCTTTATGCTTTACTTCTTTATTTTTCTTTCTAAATATCCAAGGTATGGTTTTTAGCTCTTTTACTCTGCAACCAACCACTCATACTACATTTTTTATTCTTATAAAGAGACCCCTAGTTAGTCAATTGATATTAAAAAACCCAAATAAAACTAAAAATTGATAATTGTTTTTTATTAAGAAACTCCCAACAATAGGGGCTAAACCCCAGAAAAGAAATAATAGGAGCTGTTTGTTGTAAAGGGTTTGACCAACCATCCAGATATGCTATTTATATATAATATTCAATGTCATAATTCAACTAACAACTAGATAGCTGATTTGATCAAACTAGTTGTTATTACACCCCAAAGCCTCTGTTTTATAAATAGTGCCTAACGTATTAACTTGTTAGTTAAAAAAGTTTCTAACAAGCTGCAGGCACAATCATCACTCACTAACTCTATTGATTTCAATGCTTTGTCCATAAAACTCTATCGCCTCTTGTTTGAGTTGGTGGAGATATGCTATTTTGCTCCTTGGGGCCAGTTTAAAACCAGTAGTAATAAGTTCTAATATTATTGAGGCTGTTTTCCAATGATTCAACTATATCTGGAGAAATTACTCTTTTTTAGGAAAAATACTCTGAGCCTTAGTTTTCGCCTCTGTGGCCCAATTTGATATAATCATTTTAGTATACCTATTTGGGATTGCAGCTTAGTAAAAAAGAAAGCGCAAATGAGAAATCTGGTAGAACCAACATAACTGACAATGAATGCCAATTAAGGAGAATCTTTTTTCTGTAGAAGGTTTGAGAGAGCCTAGTAAGACGAAAATTTTGAGCAAGTCTTAGAGCCCCTGGCAGTACTTGATAATACAGAATCTTTATATCTTGATTAATAAACAGCCCTATTATTGTATATCACTATTTGTCTTGTTTTTTCTTAAGGCTTCTGTCATCAAACAGTGCTTAATTGTTTGGTAAGTATATCCTGTGCAGTTGAGGTCTGATGTCTTTGCGCCATTTTAACAGTGGTTCTCTTGTATTTAGGGTGCTTTGTACCCACATGGTTTTTAGAATTCTAGACACGCGCACTCCAAAGTCCTCAAATCTCACTTGCTACAATTATTCTGGATAATTCAATTTGATAAGCTTTTTGATAAGCAATTGTGCGGTCTAAAGTTGCAAAATTTGAGAAAGGCTTTGTTTGACTACAAAATGTAAGTAGTATATTAGATTACAATAAAAAGTAAATGCTCTGATAGGCAATAACCAGACATGACAGATACACTAATTAAGCACAAGTAAATTGATAAAACCAACTAAAAAGTAAGCTTTGAGATAAAGCTGTTATAAAAAGGCCATGTTATAGCTTAGCCTGTTATAAAAGCACCCAACTATGCCAATTTAAATTAAAAAAAATCAAATAAGTATATGAAATGGTATATAAAAGGCTCCCAATAAACATTATCATATTGATTAAAATTATTGTGGCAGACAAATACAAACAACAGAGTTTTAGTGCTAACTGAAAGATTATGATTGCTAAAAATCAATCTGCTTATTGTACCAGATACTTTATAATCTATACGTTGAGTGTGCAACATGGAGAGCCTACAAAGCCGTGATATATTTAAATTGTAAGTATCAAGGAAACTGCCAGGACACGGATCTACTGGTGACAAAGAGAAAACTACAAATTAATTTTTGTGACATAATCCAAAATAATATGTGATTTATTTTAGTCCTCACTTGGTGTACATAACCCTCATTGGAAAACTTAGCCAAATTATCAACACTTTCTTAGATATGAAGCAGTCAAAAGAAAATTTAAAATGGTCAAAGTTAACTACAATACCTTATGATATTATAATGCCAAAAGTAAAGCCTTAATAATGGTATGTCTTTGAATGGTTCTATTCCTAGATAATGTCCTATATTTTAATCTGAGTAGGGTTCTGAACCAATTAATGACAATATGTCAAGTTCTGATATACATGATCAAAGATTAAAAGTGTCTGGGATTTGATACTCAAGGTTGTAGATAGGAGCTGTATATATAAATAACATAAATTTAAACTTTCTATTTTATAAAATTAAATATGAATTTGGAAGAATTATTTGATTGAAAATTTAACTTTGTATACACCAATATGCTAGCTATGAAATCTCTTGCTCAAATCCATTTAACTGATGTTTTCTGTTGCTTTTGGTCAAATATTAGCGTAGACTTTTTAGCAGATTACTTTATTGGTTACGTCACTAAACCCCTTTCCAAGCAAGTTGGAGTATATAGCTCTGGTTTTTTGCTAGCTACCATTGTCATAGCCCTGTAGCTGATTAATGGTATATACACAGACTCAATATGTATATTTTGGGCTTTACCAATAATAGGTTTATCAACTATCTCTTACTTCAATTTAAATTGTAGTTCATTATCAGTGTATAGTGTATTACCAAGGAATGAGAGTGCAGGAAAAGCATTAACACCCTACACAAACATTTATGATGCCAGTATGATTATAAAGGACAAGATATTCAAACATTTTGAACTTTTTGTTTCTCGTTGCAATCACTATTGCAACTGATTTGATTCAAGACTAGGTAATTTTGATATTTAACATGAGGATATGAGCATGCACCTGACATCGGGGAAAGGTTGGGTGAGCGTAGTAAAGGGCGCAGGGTCATTATTTGCATCATTAAAAGTTTGTAAGCGCCCCAATGACACTGGTGGCCAAGTTAAAACAAAGAAAAAAGCGGTGAATACATTACCAGAGATTTTATCCTAGCAAGCCAAATGCAACCAGTTCATCATAACTACGCATTCCCAGTCACTATTGTCAGTGGAGCATGAGGTTTGAGTTTTTATAAATATCAATTTAATGTCACTTTGGGAAAATTTTTGTAATGATGTTCACAAACACTTCCCAGCTTCGGTATATGTTGAACCACACTCTAGGACCTGCAGATGGTTGGATCTTGGGTTTGAATCTGCACATGCAGCAACAAAGTTACACAGGTGCGCATGGTGGTCAATCTCCCAGATGGTCAACAAGTGGTGAAAACAAAGCTCACGTGCTGGACTAAATCCAACTAAATCTTTGCCACGGTTGACTTGCTCCACATAACAATAAAGTGCACAGTGCTGGAGCACCACCTCATGATTAAGCTTAAAGATATGGGTAAATTCATTCCTTCAATAATGCAATTTTTCACGCTTCTGCTGGAGCTGTGCATGAATAAAGTTATTGCAGTGATTACCTCATATGCGGTCATGATAGAAGACTTAACCTAAATTTTCCATACCACAGTTGTAAATATTGATGATCAGGAATCCTGCCCATTCTGCGTTATGATGGATAGTGCACCCTCTATTTTCATCTTTTGAGTGTGCTCTTGGCCATACGGCACACACCTGCCCTTCCAGAGAGGGCATCAATCAAAACTAAAATTCTCCCCAAAGTAAAGGGAAGCGCCAACTCCCATTACAAACTGGCCATTGACACTGACGCCGCCTTCCCATGGGGCACATAGAGGTGTTAAGTTCAGGTAAAACCTGTGTCCCCACTAGAGCGCAAAAAGGCCATGCAGGCCCATAGAGCAGTGACCAAGAAAGTGGCATTGGCAGCGTCCTTGAACCCACAAGCCCAGACCCAAAATGACTTTAAGTCATTCGCAGCTGAAGAAGCTTGAGAATCCACTCACCAATCAGTTTGTGCCCACCTACCTGCGGAACAGATGGATGAGTCAGATTACTCTGAGCAAAATTACTATACACCAATTGAAACCGATTCTCCCAAACCATTACCCACTAAGATTTTGTTGACTTCTGATGGTGCACTGCAGGAGCACACCATTTCAAAAGCTCAAAATAAATAAAAAAAACCCTACATCCAACAATAAACCCACAGCAAAAGCACTCCCCTAAGGAAAGTTACTTGGTAGCACAAAACACATGTGGTGCCAAGAAGAAGCATACTTAAAAAGAGGAAGCTGAAGGGCAAGGGTTCCTTCCCATTGCACCTAAGTGTGATGAGAGGAGCCTTCACAATAGGGACGTTGAACATTGCTGGACTCAAGCCCTCGCCATCCTGGGCTAGTAAACTGAGTTTTTATGAAGAAAAACCTGTGGACATCCTGGCCATTCAATAAGCCCACTGTCCACATGGTGCTGAGGACAAATGGGCAACCATGCTCCTCCCCTCCCAATTTTTGGTCACTGCACTGTGGGGTTCTTATAAATGTGACCATAATTTTAAATTTTTTTAAAATTTTTTTTACCTCAATGGGCGTGTACTGGTCATGTACTTTCCATGGGATGATGAAGTTCATGCTGTCATTACTATTTAGGCCCCAACCTGTGTGTGGGCTCTCCAGGAATTCTTTTTGGCCATAACTTCTATCCCACTTCCACCTGATCCATTTGTGGTGGGCGACCTGAACTGCTGGGCCAACCTGGCCACCGACCACTGGCCTTCAATGCCTACCCCCCACAAGGGCACATCAAACTCCAATTTCTAAAAAGCCACATTGGGGTTTTTTGATACCCTCCTCAAATATGCATCTCTGCTTCCCAAAATGTCCCATCCCATGTGCACATCGGTCAGCAGAGGTCTATGTCTCACATTGACCTTATTTTTGCCCTGTTAAATTTTTGGTCGCAGATTGCACACTTTACAATGACAAAAATCGATTTCTCTGACCACAGGATGGTGTCAATTTTCTTCACTTTGTCAAGCCCAGCGATACAGGTGCCAAAGTATTGCAAACTTCGTCCAGACGAGATCACATCACTCATGTTTTCGGCATGAAAGGACACCAAAACTTCAGCACTGTAGCTTGCCACGCCATTCTGTTCAGACCCACTTTCTACCTGGTCAACCTTCAAAACAAAAACCATCTATCAGGCACACCATCTCTCATTACTTCACACACGGGCTGCCTCAGTGGTCATTATGTGAACGCTTGCAGAAGTGGACTGCCTGGAGTCTAATGTCCCTGCTGTAGGCTACAGACTAGCTTGGGGTCGTAAGTGGGCAGAAGTGTCTGCTTTTCTCAACGCACTGGTAAGACAACACAAACATTGTATTTATGTTCAGTTCAAGGTGAAAAATATAATGGCAGATGACACGTTCTCTGCCCTTTTTTTTGAAAATTCTTTGTGCTGCAACAGAGCTTGGCCTGCATATGGGTGAGGTGGCTGGACCACTCCATTGCAGAAGCTCCAGCCAAAGTGGCAGTTGAAGTTCAAAACTATTACTCCAAAGTTTATCAATCTAATCCAGTCAAACCAGCTGAATGTTATGAGCTTCTCAATGGCTCACATATATGCATCATTTCCCAATACCTGGAGTTGATAAATTTAATTACTAGGGATAAACTCTGGTATGCCGTTTGTGGTGCACTGCACATGATGTGCCCAGGTCCAGATGGAATTCTAAATAAGTTTTATATGAGATATTTAATTATTTCTCCTCTTCAATGCTTGCCTCAATGAATAAGTGTCTGGGAGAAATGCTCCTCCTTCTTGGTTGGCCAGGAAGCATACATGACAACGCTGTATAAGAAAGGGGATAATCTGGACTTGGCCAATTGGCGCCCCATATTTCTTAAAAATAAAAATACAAAATTATTTGCTAAAAATATGGCCAACCACCTAGGGGAATTAGCGTCTGATGTAATCTCCTCTGAGCAATTTGGTTTTATCACCAAACGATCAATATGGGACAACTTATACCACTGTAGCCAATGTCTGCCAATCCACGGCCACTGGGACGCTTGTGTTCTTAGACCAGCAGAAAGCTTATTATAGGGTCAATTGGGACTACCTCAAAGTTTGCCTCCACAAGTAACACCTCCCCCACCAGTTCATTAACTGGGTGTTGGATCTTACATTAATCTGTCACAATGGTTGAGCGTGGCCCTGGTTTTCTCACTGATGTGGTTCATCTTCAAAAGAGTCTCCACCAAGGAGACCCTTTAGGCCTTCCCTTGTACAACTTCATCCTTGACCAACTTTTATGCAATGTGAATGCCTGCCTTTCAGGTGTTCATGTGCAAGGCCAAGCACCAGTTAAGATGCTGGAATTTGCTGACAATTGTGTGGTTGGGATGTCTAACAATCAGGGTGCATGCACGCTGGAGGCAACTATCCAGGATTACTCCATGGTAGTAACGCCACACTGAACGCCTCCAAAACCAAAATTATTCTCCTCAGCTGGTACCAGGCCCGCTGATCAACATCATTCTGTTAACTACCTGCTTCAGCAGCTATCTCACAGGTTCGCTTGCCCTGGAAATCCCATACTGCCCTGATTGCTCTCCCTTTTGTGCCAAGACCCACTGCTGGTCCAGTGCGCCATTTAGTAGTATGGCTTGAGGTGTGTGGGTACGCCTCATCAGTAATGAAGCACCATTAACAACAATGTCACAAAGCTCATTGCTTCTCTAAGAGACCACCAGACTACCCTCCCAGGACAGCTTATGCTTGCCAAGTCTATGCTCCTGTCTAAAGTTTGGTTTGTGGCCCACGCCATCGCCTTTTCCCCTTTTTCTTCAACTCTTTGTACGCCATACTACAAGGGTGGCTTTGGTTAGGCCGCCCTCCCCCTGTGCGCCTGAGTGTCATGCTTGGCCCTCGCCATAGTGGTGGTATGGGCCTGATCAACTGTGAGGCCCATGGCACCAAAATACTTGGAACCTATGTCACTACAGTCATCAACGCCACACTCTCAGCCCAAAACTGGTCACGCATGGCCCACTCCAATTTTTACCGCACCCTTGGCCTCCACAATCCTACCCACCCCCTTCTCTGTTAAACTATCTTGACTCTCATACCTCTGTCATGGGCCTGCATGGGACGCTGTCCCACTTTAAATGTATCTCCTCTCCATGTAGAGCGCTGAGTGGAGAATCATCATTAGTGGATACACCGCCTAGAGGGTAGCCCTACTCCCCGTTTCAAACAAGAATTCCATGGCCAAGTCGTTTTTAAACAACCTGGTACCTAACGTCCCCACCTCATTGCCCATCTGGAATATCTTGATAAGCTCGACATCCCATACTCTTTGGAGACCCAGAAAGACATTTAGCGGTACACTCACCATCCTCTTTTACAACCCCAGATTCACGCCCATGTGTGAAGATGCCTGTGAAAGGTATACCGCACAGCTGAGCAGTCCAATGCCTCTCAATCTTCATTCATTGTATGAAGTCAATATGAGCCATAAGTCCATCACATGGAAGATTGCCTGTCATCACAGGCGATTTGGAAGGAAGTTATGCGCCTTTTTTTCCAGGAGATTGATCAGGCTTTAAGCCTGTCCAGAAAACATCTTTGCATTTTCCATATCCTCCATTATCCACCCTTCTCTTTTCACATTGATTGTTGCAATAGCGCTATGGATGATCCACAATATTGTCCTTGATGCACTATCTTGCACTACCTTAACTTTTGTGAAGCTATGAACCGCTTCACTCCCACCTCATGGATCACTTTCAAGCCTGGATGTTTGGCCACCTCCCATACCGCCAAATCTAGTTGGTGTCATCCTTGTTTCCCACCTGGTTCCTTTCATTGGACCCTTTCCTTCATTTGAGTGTAGTTTCAGCCCAGGCCTCCCTTGTCACTCCCCTCTTCCTTCCATTGGCAGTCCTGCTGGCAACAGGAGGTAGCCTCAGCTTCTCTGGGGTACCTCTCATTTTTCTTGGTGTTTTATAATTGGTGTTTATCAGAAGTGTCCATCCCATGGCCAGCCTTCTTAAAATAAAACTATATTGTGAATTATAACAAAATTATAATTATAAAGGATTAGGTGGGAATGATGAGGTTGGCTTAGACGTGACTTCTATATATTTGATAGGTTGTAGAATGCAATAGGTGCTGCTACCCTATAGTATCTTTATTCTTCTATATTTCACTTTATAAAGACTGGCAGTCAGCTAGTAGTACAAAGAGAGGTTCAAATTAGAGTATCAACCATACCATATCTGATCCACAACATTTTGACTTCAAACAACTTTCAAAGGCTTCCAGAATCTTTGTGGAAATTTAGCACATCCTACTGATTTCTTCTTCATTAGTGAGCTCTACAAAGGAAAAACATGGGTATATATGATTTATAGAATAGCTTTTTAAGCAAGTGACAAGTTGTTGTATTTAAAAAGAAAAAGGAAAAAATGATAATATTTCCATTACTTCCTTTTTTGCTTCAGTTGAATATAAAGTTTAGAAGGCTAATATATATTATATAATCTGCAACAGACTAACGTATGCCTACTAAGTGGTATATGAATGCTTCAATATTCTACTCTGACAGTATTTACCCTTTTAAGGTAAGGCTTACCCTGGGATAAATCTTGACACTTCCCTTAAGACCAAGTCTCAAGAGTCTAGATCCTCATAGGATGATGTACTATCCAAATTGGGATGAAGTCATTCCTATCTGAATCTATCAGATGCTTTGTAGCAACCTTATTTTAATATTCTTTTATTTAGTATTATAATTGATCTGATATCTCTCTTATTAGATATCAGAATATCAATTTTTATTTATATTAATTCTTATTGACCCTATAAAAGGGTCCTAAATATTCTAATAAAAGGAAGAGGATTTTTAACTTCTATTTTATATCTGATTTAATTCATCCTATATGTTGGCCTACAACATGAACTTTGAAGGCCTGCCTTCCGAAAATGGGTCTATCCCAACACTGATGCTTTCTGCCAGGTCCCTTCTGAGTCGCATCATGAGGACAAAACCTCAACCTTGGTCAACCAAATCAAATTATACTTGAGATTCAAGAAGTGTCAAATCAACTTCACAACCAACTTGCCAAGCTCACAAAAGACTTGGAAAACCTCGTGTCTTTTAATTTAAGTCCCACCAAATGGGCACATGCTTATCACTCTACTTAGAACCAAATGGAGAGCTTATTTATGCAGCTATTATTAAACTCTTAAAATTATGCAAGAGAAGACTGATGATAGGCAATTCTCACAAAGACTTAATATATTAAGAGAGATTATCAGGTATGCCAATAGTTGTAAATGGAAATTAATTATAATGTGAAAGTCATAAAAACAATGTTCTTGCTAATTCTGCCAATCAAGCTTGCTAAGATTCTGAAAGTTTAAGTAAATCAGTTAAGATGAATATATCCCCCTCAACTAAGGATCTAGTTCTGGATGAGACTAACAATCTATACAACAATCATATTAATAATGATGAAATAAACCCTAAGATGAATGAATCAACCTTAATTGGAATCCTAACATTGGATGAGACTGATAATCTGTCCAAGAAAATGAAATTATTAATGAATGTTAACCCCACAATGGATAATTCAATCTTACTTGAAAATCTGGCCTTAAACAAGACTAATAATCTGTCTGAAAATTAAATTAATGAGGAAGAATTGACCCCCACGATGGATAAATCAACTTTTCTTGAAAATATGGCCTTAGACGAGACTAATAATCTGTACAAAAATGAAATTAATGAGGAGGAATTAACTCCTATGATGAAAAAATCAACCTTACTTGAAAATCTGGCTTTGGACGAGACTGATAATCTGTCCAGGGATACAAAAATCAAAACCTATTTTCCCATTAATTTTTTTAATCCCCAACAACTTAATAATTATTCAATTTTATGCTGACAATTTAGGTAAGCTCCTTGTGGCTGAAGAGGCAGTCACCCAATTTAGGCCCTACCATTAGTATAACCCATGAATCTGCCATTTATTTGATTTATAATACAAACCACCTGATCTAGCCATTAGGAACGATGATAATTCTAATTATTCTAATCTTTCCAAATTGATAATTTCCCACGATTGGCTGAATTTGTTGTTACTCAGCTAAACCTAAGTTATGGAGAAACTCCACATGGAGAGATGTTGGACCCATATAAAGCTAAACTCCAACCTTCAGAACAAGAATTATTGTCCAAAAATCAATTTAAGGGTCAAATCATGCAATCAATTATTTAACTCCAATAATTCCAATAATATCTAGGCCAATTCAAATCAAAATCTCAAGAGTATAACTGAGGATCTTTATATGAAAGCTAATCCACCTGATTCACACTCTAAATCGAATTATTCAATACCCAATCTGCCTAATACAACCCTCAATGTTCCTCAAATCAAGGATGTAGCATTTATACCTTCTTTTCTAATACAATCACCAGTGTTGATTGGCTTTTCAGCTCTTTGCAACTATAATGAGCACACCAATCTCTTTAAGAATTGAGCATTCCTAACTTTAGAAAAGCTGATACTTATTTGTTTTAAATTTTAAATTTATTGTGGGGAAGGCCAACCATGGGATGGACACTTCCGAATATGACTCAGGAAAGATAAACTTAGTACCAGGGGAGGCACCCCAGATAAGCAATGCTATCTCTTGTTGCCAGCGGGAACGCCACTTATGGGAAGGGGAGGGAACGTGTGAAGGGGCCGTAGCCACTATTGAGCACATGTGGAGGAAGGGGTCTGATTTGATGAACCAGACTGGGAACCAGGAGGAGACCAGCTGTTGGTGACGCGGTGGGAGATATCCAAACATCCACGCTTGAAAGTGGTCCACCAAATGAGACCAGAATCTGTGGACAGCTTCTGGGAGGGTGGGGATGGAGCCAGCGATGGCATCCAAGACAATCGTGTGGATAGTCCACATGGCGATTGCAACCACCAGAGCACGGAGGGAGGGTGGGAGGGGGAGGCCATTGATGAAGCAAACATATCTCTTAACAGACTGAAGGGATGCGTTTGATCCTGGCCCAGCAGATGTTGGACTTCGCGCCATATCACTTTAGAGGTGGGGCACTTCTCCAGGCGGTGGAACAGCGTTCCATACTGTCCACACATGACACAGGATGAGTGTAAAGTGTTAGAGCACTCAGCCGTATGATACACCTGCCTCAGGCAGCGCCACACATGGGAGCGGACTTGAGGCTGCAACAGAGGATGGTGTGCATATTTCCAGATAGTCTTTTGGGTCTCAGTGGAGTAAGGGATGTCCATCATGTCCAGGTAGTCCACCCTGGATAGGGCATGGGGTCGAATGGGGATTACGCCATCATGGATGGATAGCCCCTGTACCTCTTGTGTGAACTGAGGAGAGGGGCGGCCTCTTCGGGTTGTATGTCCACTAATACAAATTCTCCACTCTGCACTTCACATGGAGAGTAGGATTCGTTTGTAGTGGGTTTTAGTCCCGTGAGGACCTGTGGCCGATGTGTGTGATGCGAGGTACTTCATTAGGGAGTGGGGGTTTGATGGATTGTTGAGGCCAAGGCTCAGGAGAAGTTGGAGTGGGCCGCGCGGGACCAGTGTTAGGATGGGAGTGTAGGAGCGGTGACAGCCGCAATCCAAGTGCCCAGGATCTTGGCAGCATGGGCTCTGAAGTCAAACAGGCCCATGCCACCTTGATGATGAGGGCCAAACATGACCTCTAGCCGTACTGGTGGAGGGCGGCCTGACCAAAGCAATCCTTGCAGCAAAGCATACAGGGATTTGAAGAAGCTTGGTGAGAAGGGGATGGCGTGGGCTCCGAACCAGACTTTGGATAGGAGCATAGAGTTGGCAAGAACTACCCTGCCAGTGAGGGTAGTAGGGTGGGCTCTGAGAGAGGCGATTCGCTTCGTCACGTTGTCCAGTATACGGCATTCCATTACTGCTGATGCATATCCGCCTGCCTCCATCCACACGCCCAGATGGCGCACCGGTCCTATGGTAGGACGTGGCACGTTGGGGAGCACTAGTGGAGCGGTGTGTGTTGAGTTAGTAAGGCGTGGACGTGGGCGAGCAGAAGGCCAGGTTGGGGACTAATTGCTAGGGCCCAGCAGTTCTGAAACCGACTAAGGATAATGATTTTGGTTTTGGAGGCATTTAGTGCCACGTTGCTTACCTGGGAATATTCTTGGATGAGGGCTTCAAGCGCGCGTGCATCTTTGTTATTAGACACCCCCACCATGCAATCATCTGCAAATGCCATCATCTTGACTGGGGTTTGGCCTGGCACATGGACCCCAGTGAGTTGGGCATTCATATTTCGCAGTAGTGGGTCAAGGCTGAAGTTGTATAAGAGTGGGCTGAGGGGGTCCCCTTGTCGCAGGCCCCTTTGAGGGCGGACTACTTCCGTTAGGAAGCCTGGGCCACGCACTGCCATTGTCGCAGATTCTGTGAGCAGCATCACCCAGTTTATGAAGCGGGGGGTAGGCGGAATTGATGGAGGCAGGCCCTAAGGTATTCCCAGTTTACTCTATCATAGGCCTTTTGTTGGTCCAAGAATACAAGTGCCCCAGAGGCTGTGGACTGACATACATTACCCACAGAGTGCACATTATCCCAAATCGACCTTCTGGGGATGAAACTGAATTGTTCTGGGGAGATAGTGGCAGATGCTACAGTCCCTAAACGGTTAGCCATGATTTTTGTTAAAATTTTGGTGTCTGTGTTTGTTAGAGAAATGGGGCACCAGTTGGCTAAGTCAAGCTTATCCCCTTTCTTGAAGAGTGTGACAGTAAAGGCCTCATGTCCTCCTGGTAGGAGGCGCGTTTCCAACAGGCTTTGGTTAAGTGAAGCTAGCAGCAATGGGGATATATATTTGAAATATTTTTTGTAGAACTCATATGGAATGCCACTGGGCCTGGGCATTTTTGGTTTGGCGCACCACGAATGGCTGTCCATAATTTGTTCAGAGTAATTAAATTCATTATTTCTGGGTATTGGAAAATGGTGCAGATATGAGCTCAGTTGAGAAATTCTGCCATTAAGGCTGGCTGAATTGGTTCAGCTTGGTATAACTTGGAGTAATATTTTTGCATTTTGATTTCCACTTTGGCCAGTGTGTCCACAATGGAATTATCTGATCTTCGCACCTGTGTGCAGGCCACGCTCTGGCATGGTGCAGAATTTTCCTAAAGAAGTATGCAGTGCACTTGTCACCTTTAGTGATGCGTGTGGCCCTGTATTGGACCCAAACCTGATGTTTGTGTTGCCTTTCAAGTGCGTTGAGGTGGGCGGCTGCCTCCGCCCACTTCTGGCCCCATGCAGGGCTGTATCCTGTGGCTGGAATGTTGGACTCCAAGTGGGCCAATTCCGCCAAAGCGCGCAAGATAACCGCCCTGATACTTATTTGTTCTCTTTTTTTATTGCTAACTTTATAGATTATTACTTTCATCTTCTCAATATGTAATATCCGCCCTATTCAATTATCTAAAGTATAATTGGCCATTTTTAAAAAATGCCTATCTCAAACTCTGAATATTTGAAATTTTTCAAAGCCTCACGTTTGGACTGACTTGATTCTAACAACACTGATTTGACCGCTGTTCAATAAATTCTCCCATTAAACCACAATTGCTGGACAATCAACTTAAGCTGCTATCTGACTAAATTATCTGTTGAGAAAACCTAAGTTAACTTTTTTAGCCAACTTTGAAAAAGGAGAAGTTATCAATAGACCTGTATATAAGTTTTTTTCTTTTTTTCTATATTTGTTTGGGCATAACTATGTAAAAACTGGACCAATTTGGATGATCATCTTCTTTTAAAATAGAGGATGCTCCAATTTAGGTCCCATTTTAGTTTTGTAAGTATTAGTCAAGTATGACCATTAATTTAGTAAGTATATTATAAATGGATTCAGAAGCGATGGATGCTTGTTGGACTAATACAACTCTGGATAAACTTAATTCCAGCATTAGAAAGTGATAGCTTCAAATCAACTTTTTATTTATAAGTACAAATACCTTCTCTAACTTAATCAGCTCAACTTTTGGCTTTAAACTTAAATTCAAAAAAAATTGGAAAAAAAAGAACCTCCTATAAAAAAGCTCAAAAAGTATGAAATAATTGAGAAATTAAGCCTACCCAATAAAACCCTTGATGAAGATGGCACCATATTTTAAACTGAGTTATAAAATTTTGCTCATAAATAAAAAATTATATCTTATGTCTGGATTGGGTCCAAGTGTAAACTATAAGCAACTTAAATTAAATAGTACTGAATATAAAATTTTATAAATACCTATTATAAGTCAGTTAAAATATGGCACTGACTTCAAAAAGGGTTTAATGAAAAGCTTAATTTATCAATATTTTCATATATTTTAGAGCTTTTTTGAAGGAGATTATTTTTCCCCAAAGAATTTTTAGATGTACATTTTAAGCAAAACAACCAATGCTATCTTCTCCTGTTGATAAATGACTTTATCCAAATGAGGAAACCATTTAATATAGCAAAGCTCCACTAGTTTTAGATGACTCTGGTGTTCCTCACCCACTCAACACTGGTTGAAGAAGCTCCCCCTAGGAAAAGGCTTAAGGGGGCTCTGTCAGGATTTTACCCTGTTAAGGTTAAGCCTTATCCTGGGGTAAACCTTGACACTTCTCTTAAGACCAAGTTTCAAGAGTCTAGATCCTCATAGGATGATTTCCTATCCAAAGTAGGATGAAGTCATTCTTATCTGGATCTTTCAGATGCTTTGTAGCAACCTTACTTTAATATTCCTTAATTTATTATTATGATTGACCTGATATCTCTATTATTAGATATAAGAATATCAACTTTTATTTATACTAATTATTGACCCTATAAAAGGGTCCCAAAATATTTTAATAAATAAAGAGGATTTTTAACTTCTATCTTATATTAGGATTAATTCATCCTATATGTTGGCCTACAACATGTACTTTGAAGGCCTGCCTTCTGAAAATGGGTCAAATCCAAAAATACCCCCTCTAACATAAAATTTTTATTTAAAATAAAAACATATGGCAAATAGCACATAAAACTGCAAAAAAATTGATCATTAGCCAATTGAAACAATATATGACTATAATCTGTGTTGGATATTTGCCTTTGCAGCTGAAAAATAAGAATGTCTTAGGTCGAGTTCAACCAAAAAGGAAAATGTCAGCCATTTGCGATTATCTTATGCTATCATGAGCTTTTTTTAATGATAGTAAAAATCACGAGGAGATCAGCCAAAAGACTCTGGCTGATTCTCGGTGGAACCCCATTAATTAGGGTAACACCAGTACAAAACCTGCATGGGCAATATCTGTAAATCAAATGATCAGATTTTGCTGATTGCATGACGGATTTTGTGGCAACCAGCGGAAGGTACTCCCCCAACCATCGCCAAGTCCTTCAAAACAGCTACATGGGGCCACCCCTTTTATAGGCATGGTGGAGGTCCCCCAAGGTGAAAGTAATTTCTCTAATGATGATTAGTTGCGGTACATTAAAACCTTGCTGCATGGGTCCATCCTACCCCAAAACCCCAATTTTCAATTTTCTAAACTGTAACTCTCCTCTTATCCAATCTAATAGGAGAGTTTCTCATATTTCCTAATTTGGAAGGCATTGCAGCTATTCCAAAACTAACTCAAATTCAGTCTGATCCTTGAAATCAGTATAAAGACTAATTGTCAAATATTGGGAAGGAATCACTTTTTGTTCAACCCCCCTATCCTAATAAAAACAATAAAACCCATGTTTTTCTTAGTGAATTTTATAAAATTTTATTAAAAAACTTTTGTGGGATCCAGCGGTGTAAGCACCAGTGAGCACCCCTAAGCTGGATTCCTACAAAATGGTGAACACTACTGGCGAACCCTGTATGACAAAAGTCGTTGCTCTTGAAAATCAACTAGTAAACACATTATCTCGCCTTAAGGAGCTTGAACAACACCTTTATAAACTTCCCCTTAAGTAAAAGTTTGCCTCTGGTAAAGGGAGTATTGCTACCTTCCTGTATTTTTATGAAGCCACTATGGATGGCACCACAGAAAGCAAAAAGTGCGCCACATCCTTCCTTGTTTAAGTCATCTAGCGCAAGAGATGATAGTCCCTAACCTGAACCCTTCATACACTTGGGCAGAGGTGAAGGAAGCTCTTCTGGCTGAATTCGGATCCAAACATAGTCTACACAGGGAAAAACATGCCTTTATACGCCTTAGTATGTTTATAGTTAATCAACCATTGCTTTGCTGAATGATTTTACCTTGCTGCGCAAAGGTTGACCACCTCTAACATGCCTACCCTTGATGATGCCATCGCCGCCATGTTAACTGGGCTAGCCTCTCAACCCTCTCTAGACAGACACATCATCTCAGTAAAACGCCACTCAAAAAATCTCCATAACATTAAAGAGGCTTTGTTTGAAGTGGTCGAATTCCAATTATGGGCTAACGCAAGTGATGCTGAGGTGAAATCTTCAGCTCCTTCCATTGAGGAGCTACCACTTGTTGAGCAGTTGAGAGTGCGTTCACCTGTGTCTATCCTCCATAAAAAACCTGTTCCCCCAATGCAACTTAACAAGGTTATCACTCCTTCTAATGAATCAACGTCCTATAAGGTTATAACAACCATATGGCCGCACAAGCTCACTAAAGCTGTTGTGCCTACCTCTCCATCTAAGCTGGTGAATGCGCGCTCTAAGGCTACCCAATTACTGTGGCCATCCCCTCTACCTCATCACGGCCTTGCCCATTGTCAAGAATACCATTGGGGAGGAATCTGAGGGGGTTATGATGACGTTAGTTACTACATATTGGAAGCCCCATGGAAGTAGAATTGCCTGATCATTTGAACGCTGGAGGAGTAGATGAGTCTACCATACCTTAGGAAACTTACCTCCGCCAAATTCTAGGGTGTCCAAAAATTATTGACAATGCAAGCGATGGTGACTAATTCTTAGCTGGCCTGATACGTTCTCTTCAGCGGGTTCATCCCTTAAAGTCCATCATGGATAAATACCCTGAGAAGCTAAAAAGTTAACCTCCACCTTCCAGTTCATATAGGTCTTAGCTTTATCACCTAACTTTAGAGGAATGCTCACCAAAGTTGAAGTGGTCATTCAAAAGGTCCAAATACTGGCTAACCTGGAAACTGGCTCCCCCGTTAATGTGATCTCCACTAAGCTTATCAAGAAAATAAAGCTAGCTCCCAACTTGGAGTATACACAAGATTTGGAACTGCAGGCCCCAATAATACCCGTGACGTTGGGGCATACTCTTCACTTCCCATTTGTATTGGGAAGCTTATCTTATCAGCCCCTGATGTGGCTTTGGACATCAATGCATATGATATGCTCATCCACACTCAGTTTATAATTGAATATGAAAAACAATACATGAAGCAAGGAAACCTCTCGTTATTAATCTATGAAGTCCTGTTAGTCTTATCTAACAAAGAACCCAGCAAGCATGAATACTCTTGCCTGATCGAATAACCTTTCTCAGCTATGACTATATCTTACTCCAACTTGGGACACCACACTAAGGAATTGCCAGATTCAGCGGATGCAAGGGATGGCATCCCTTTCTATGCTGCAGTAGAGGTATTAATTAAACCTGGGGAATAACGCATGGTTGACATTAAAAATATGATCCAAATCCCACACCACTGCTTGTTGCATATCACAAGTCCTGAGGGCATTAGCCCCTTGGAGCCTAGGGTATTGCCTGGGGTACTAGACCCAACCTACCAGAGGACTATTACCCTTTTGCTGGGAAACCTCACTGGAAAAGACATGATCATTAGAAGACACCAGGAGATTGGCTGAGGCTTTCTACTTCCAGTAAAAGATATTGAATGGATCCACTCCATTGGCTCTATGGCGGATTTGGGTTTGCCTATGGATAAACTGGTGTGCACTCTACCTAACGTTCATATTTCAGATGATTTAACCCAGTTTAATTGGGAGCTTTTATTTCTTATAACAATCACTTTAGTTACTACGATTCAATTCAAACAGCAAATTTGGATAAACACACAAGAAAGATGAGCGACTTTTACAACAAAATAATACAACATGGGCGAGCGTTGCAGCAAGTGGTGCGCTTAACGGTGAAACTAAGGGCAAGAAACGCCCTGGAGGGGGACCAGGAACCCAAGCTTTAAAAAAATCGCAAACTCAGACACCATTTGGGTTTATGGTATTTACTGTAAAGCACGCGCAATACATGTACATTCAATCCAACCAACCTTTGTCAAAGGTGGAACACGGGATCAGACTCTTCCTTGGGGATGAGTCACCAACCCTGTGTGAGAAAACATGTGAGGCACAGCCCTCACTTTTCCCTCACGCGGTGTACGTAGCCACCAACAACATGGGCCACAGCTGTATCGATATTAGTTTCAAAACATCTGATGCCGCAGCAAAAATCTGCGTGGAAATCGCCCTCCCTGAGGGCAAAAAAATTGTGTGCACCGCGTGCACCAGATGGAACAAAGCGAAAACTTTGTTCATCTCCTTTGACTCACTCCCCACCAACCTTCCTCATAAGGTAATTGAGGAGGAGCTCTGCAAAGGTCTTGTGGCCTACGGAGAAATCCAACAACTCGAATTACAGCAATTTTGCTTAATGCCTGACCTGTGCACGGGCAAAGCTATCGCTGTAATCAACCCCTTCCCAGAAGTGGAAGAGGATTTATCCAGAATTCCCGCACAGCAGAATTTCACTTTGCAGATGGGGGCCAGTCAGCTGCATTCTGAGTTACACCAGAATGCGCACCACCCATTTGCAACCACTGTGGCTCACTGGGCCACAAGGAACATGCATGCCCTGTAAAAGAGGGCTTAATGGTAAATGATTTTTGTGAAGAAGCTTTGGACGAAGATAATGAAAACTTCGCCAAAATGACTGATGGCCACCACCCATTCCGCTGGGGTGAAGATGGACTATACTCCATCGTGGACCCAGTTACAAGTAAACAGCGTAAAGCAGCACAAAAAGCCCGCAAGAGAGCAGCAGCTGAAGCGGCGGCACACGCGGAATCCGCCATTAACCACGGACAAAATCAGGAGGATATTTCGGATATTCACCAAACCAACCAATCAGAACAATATGCCCAGGTCGAAAATTTTCACAGTAACCAGACTGAGCCACAAAGCGTCATCAGTCATGCACATACTGAGGAACAATGTAACCGCAATTTGGGTGAAAGTGCGGTGCACAATGCAACAAAGTTGAACCTCAAAAACATAAAATCCAATCAACAACCCACATCAAATCAACATGAGACCTGTGCAGGAAAAGTTGAAGCAAATGCAAAAAACCGCAATTCCCTTGAATCATTGGGTCAGATCAAGGGAACCAACATTGGCAATGAAAGAGTTGGAGTATATACGTGGAGCATGGCCAAAATGAGCCGCGGTGGGATAGGACCAGAGGGTCCTCCCAACCGCTCCTGAGGTGCCACGGGCACCTCAGTGTCAATAGGGACGTTTAACATCGCGGGAGCCAGGGCTCATACGTCCCAAGCCAAAAAGCTGGCATTCCTGCGAAAACCTCTTGTAGTCATCTTGGCCATCCAAGAAACCCACTTCCTACAAGGGGAAGAATTTCCTGTCAACCAGGATCAAACCATCACAATCAGTATGGACGTCTCACTGTGGGGTGATAGTCCAAAACAACAAAAAATTTAAAATTACAAATTCATCATCACACTTGCACAGTCGAGTCCTGGTAGCAACAATCACATGCCAAGATGAAATAATTTCGTTAGCATGTGTCTACGCACCGTGCACTGCAACTGAGAGAGAAAAATTATTTGAAAAAAATTTCTACCCTGACCCTCAGACCAGATATCATCATGTTAGGCGATTTCAACTGCTGGGATAACCCCAATACAGATTGATGGCCTAATCCCAGGGGATACTCACCTGGACACATTGAATATCGCACAATAAAGGCATCTATTGGCTTACAGGATGCTCTTCCCCCCAATTCACCAATCCTTCCCCATATGACAAGACCCAACATACGTGAGGGACTGCTCATATCAATGAGTCGTATTGACCACATCCTCATCCCACAATCCCACCACTCAAGAATCTCCAAATTTACAACAAAAAAATCAATTTTCTGATCACCGATTATTTATGGTGCAATTAGTGCCAACCCAATCCCACACACAGGTGTCGCCTTGGAGAAAGCTTCACCCAGAAAATATAAGATTGCCTGAGATATCTGACTGGGTTGAAATTAGGCTACAAACCCAGAATTCACAGCCCCATTTACTTCAGATCCCATTGGAACATGGGAAAATTTCAAAAAAGATTTAATCAACAAAACCCAACATATTGCATCATGCAAGTACACCGCGGACACAGCCACAATCAAGCGTACCTTGGCAGAACTAGACCACCTGGAAATAAATACTATGAGATCTGGCTATAGCCCTAATTGGGGACGCAAATGGGTAGAAATTTCAGCCCAACCTAACAATCTCATCTTTGAACACCAACACAGAATCAAAGTATTGAACAAAGGTAAGTTCATAAATGAAGGCAAAACCTGTTAGACATACTTTTCCCACCAATTCCACTCCCACGGAAACCAGCCCTTGTGCACACAGGTCCGCAAGACCAACGGCACTGTGGCAACTGACCCTGAGGAGTTCAAGGCGGAAGTACACCGCTATTACATCAATTATATCATGATATGCCAACAGATCCACAAAAAATTAAAGAATTTATTCAAACTGCCAAGATAAAAAGTACACCACCAAATTACAATTTACTATCCTTTATCACACGGGAGGAGCTAAGGGAAACAATTAGTGGTGCACCACGTAGGAAATGCCCAGGACCTGATGGGATACCCTACGAATTTTACAAAAAATATTTCAACAAATCGCCCCCCTCCTATTGGTGTCAATGAACCAGAGTTTGTTGGAAACACGCCTATTACCAGGAGGCCATGAATCCTACGTTATAGCCTTGTATAAAAAGGGTGACAAGTTACCTGGCCAACTGGCGCCCAATTGCACTCTCCAACACTGACACAAAAATTCTAACAAAAGTTTTAGCAGCTAGATTAGGCGCAATTGCATATGACGTCCTATCACCCAACCAGTTTGGGTTTATACCAGGGCGTTCAATCTGGAACAACATACTGTTTCAAAAATTTGCCAATCCAAAGCAACTGGTGCCCTGACCTTCTTGGATCAGGAAAAGGCGTATGACCGTGTTAGCTGGCCATGCATAAAAGAATGTCTACATGCCTTCAAACTCCCACCAATATTCATAAATTGGCGATGCTCCTAATAGAATCTGCAACCATGGCTGTATGCGGCCCTGGATTCCTAACAAACAATATCAAACCACACAGAGGGCTCAAACAAGGGGATCCCCTCAGACCACTGCTATACAATTTCAGCTTTGACCCGCGCCTCCAAGTAACTGACTCACATCTCATGGGGATAACCGCACAAGGACAACCAACAGTCAAGATACTGGCCTTTGCAGATGACTGCGTAGCAGGTATAGCAAACAATGAAGATGCCCGACAGCTGGAATGCACTCTAGAGGAATACTCCAAGGTGAGCAATGCATCGCTCAACAAAAGGAAGACAGAAATCATCCTCTTAGGCAAATACATAAACAATTGGGCCACAACATCAAAACCTCAAACCAACACTAGAAGAAAAAATCCAATTATTTTACCCTTTGCAACACCTCCAACCACCACTCCCGTCTGACACCTTGGAATCTGGCTATAATCAGGAAGATATGCTAATGAGACAACGGAAAGTAACCTTTTACAACGGGTATCCAAACGCGTAGCCTCCATCAAGGGAAGAACCCAGGATTAACAGGACGAGTTGCAGCTGCTAACTCGCT
>JAKSZP010018478.1:0-210293 GCA_022478985.1 Massospora cicadina
AGGTTAGGCCAAATTTGTGGATCCTGACCACGTTTTCACCAATCGACCACTATTTAATCAGTTGCAAGGCACTGAGAAGATTGTTGGTCGATTTTTCTTACTTTATTTCCCAAATAAAAATTTTGTTAAAAAAACCCCAAATTTTTATCTCCCTCCTTTCAACCACATTCCATATGGTGTTTGCCTGGTGGTCCGCCGCCTCACACTCTGGGTGGGCCATACCAATTCTCTTGGTTACCATGATTCCCTCTATTGCCAATTGGACTCGACAAGTTTAAAATTTTTGGCTCTACAACCAGTTCTCATAACCTTTTGGCAGAAATATACAGGGATTTTATGGCCCTATGTTCGGCAACTACAAGAGAAAATCCACCTCTCTTTTACCCCCCAAAAAATGGTCTTAACAACCAAGAATCTCGCAGAAACTATCCCAGTAGTTTCCACCCCTGTTAGCATAACTCCTGGGTCCAAAATCTATTCAGTTTGGTTTTCTGTTGGGATACTCCTAACCCTGACGTTCCGCCACCATTTTGTGGTATCCTATTTCCCAGCTCCATATCAAGTCATACGGTCAGCAATGCCTCTGGCATTCTGGCTTGCTTTCTGGATGCTTACACACCCTGATTGGCAGGCCAGTCTAAACTTCTTCTGCCATTTCCATGACACCCCTATTGTGTTTGCAAAAAAGGCTGATGGCAACTGCGCCCTTTCATGGATTATGGTAACCTCAACATCATGGTTAATGGTCACTACTCCCTTTCACTGAAACAAACAATTGCCCAAGCAAAATGCAAAGTCAAAAGTATGCACAAAACTCAATCTTATGAACATCTTTAACCAAACATGGGTAGCTAAAGATCAGGAAATCTCTTACCAATATTCAGACAAAGCATGGGATATTGTAATTGTCAGGATTCTCCCTGGGTTAAGTGTAAGCCTTGTCCAGGGGAAGGATCGACATCCCCCTTCAAGGGGTGTAAATCCTAAATGGATTATTAGATTTAAAAATAAGAGTCAAATCCACAAGTATATCAAATTTGGGGCTTGGTATAAGTTACCCCAAATTTGAGGAAATGATACATTCCCATTCCCTGGGACATGTGACCTTGGATATCACCTGACCTGGTCACAAGGGTGGCTTGATCCAAGTAAGGGTCAGAATAGTGGGCAATCCAGAAGGCCAGGAGAAACCCTACTTGGATGGGACCACGACAATCCTTGAGCCACATGTCCCCAAATACCCTATAAATATCCCTAATTATTATTCTTATAAAATACTTCCATTCATAAGATCTATTTTATCTTATATTTTCATATTAAGTCTAATTAACTCAAATGAACGGAGTCTCATCCATTGTCACATCCAGAGCTGCCCTTGTCTTCTTGGCTGATGCCAGCCCCTTGCAGTCAGCCTACTTGTTGGGTTCCCCAGCATTAGCACCAGCGAGCGCATCTTGGGGAAACCCGACAACTGGTGCTCACTACAAGGGGGCTTCCCTGGTGCACCCTGAGGAGTTACCCTCAACCTTGGATGATGATGAAACCAACATGAGCACGCTGGACGCTGACCTTCTCACTTATCTCTAATAGAACGGCCAAGACCTAACCTCAGTTGGGTCTGAATTTCTAAGATAGTTTTTTGAGTATGCCCCCAAAGACTTTGTTTGCTTCCGAGCTCCCTGTAAGCTGAAACCCATGCTGGACATGTTAAAAACGCCTGAAGAATTGGAAAATCGATGAACTTGAGCCAAAATGCCAGCATAATAAAAGAAAAAGATTAATGAAGGCAATAAATTATTACAGGGACCAAGCATCACAGTTTAAGAGGATGTGGGATGCTTGGAGAGAGGAAGCCTTTGAGGACATCACCCAGCGGGATGACTATTGGGCGCTAGGACCTGTCTACTGTGATGAAAGGGTCATGTTTGAAAACTTTTTGGCTTTGGACAAAACCCAGAAAAAATTGGCCAAGCCACAACTCATCCTTTGGTCAAAAAGTGAAAATTAAAATGATCTGAGAGCTTGAGTTTCAACAATAATTAATTTTTTTACTAACTATACTATTTATTTAGATAATTTAAAATGAAACTCTCTGTTTAAAAATTGGGACAAGTCAAGAATCAATTTTTAATCTCAACAAGCTTCAAAAATTTACAGGAAGCCTAAAACACAATTGGTGCAACAATGCAATTTGAACGCCAGGAAAAATACCTGGGACTTACCTTCACATCATTGAGAATAGGCTCAATGTCTCTTTTCTGGCAATGCTACCACTTTCCAACTTTGACAACGCCCTTCCCAAGATTGGGCCTCAAACTATTAGAACTAAAAATCCAGAATTCCCGGTTCAACTCTCAGATTGGGATAGCGCCAATCCCAACAAAGATGAGAATCAAGAAAAAGTGGAGCTTGATAACTCCTTTCTAGCAACACTACCGCTTTCCAATTTTAATGGCGCCCCTCCCAAGATTGGGCCAAATATTAATAAAATAGATAATTTAGATTACCTGAAAACTAACTTTTCTCTCTCGTTGCAATTACTTTTGCAACCTATTCAATTCAAGTCTGAATCTAGTTTGATAATCTCACAGAGGAGATTAGTCTGCGCCCATGTCAGGGAGCAGTTGGGCAAGTAAGGTAAGAGGAGCAGGTGGTAGGCCCGCGGCCTCAAACATTTGAAAACGCCCCGGAGAAACTGGCGGAATAGAAAAAAATTTAAAAAACCAGCGGGCACTATTTCCCCAGAAATCCTCACTTAGCAAGCACGATGCAACCAGTACATCAACATGCTGCACTCCCAGCCACTTTTGTTGGTGGAATACGGAGTCTGCATGTTTCTGGACATCCAACAAATGGCTCTATGAGAAAAATTTTGTGAGGATGTGCATACTTTTTTCCCAACCGTGGTGTACGTCACACCTCACTCCATGTCACATGGTTGGCTGGACCTAGGTTTCAAAAACAAGGAGGCAGCAGATGAGGCTGCTGCAGTGTGCATAGTGATCAATTTCCCCAAAGGGCAACAGGTCATCAAAACCAAATGCACCAGATGGACAAAATCCAACCAAATTTTCCTCACGTTTGACTTTTTTCCTACTACGGTAAAACGTGACATTTTGGAGCAACACCTGAAAGATGGTCTCACTATCTATGGCGGAATACAATATTTCGAGATGCAATGCTTTACACTGATGCCACACCTGTGCACCAGCAAAGCCATCAGAGTTCTGACCCCAACTGAGGAGATTGCAAAGGACCTAACCCAGATCCTGCACTCCACTTTTATTAATATTGAAGGGCATACCACCCACCCTTTCCAGGTAACTGTGGACAGCGCGCCCCCCATCTGCACCCACTGTGATGCATTCAGCCATAAGGCACATTCATGCCCCACCAAGGAGGGCGTCACATTCCAAGAGCACCCCTCAGCGGCCATGGCCAGCGGAGAGATGCACTACAAACCAACCGCAAGCACCAAAGAGGCTTTCCTGTGGGGAACACAAGGCTGCTACCTACTGGTAAAGCCTATTTCCCCGCAAGAGTGGAAGAAGGCCAAGCAGGCCCACAGGGCTGTGGTCAAGGAAGCGGCCAAAGTCACTACTGCTATCCCACACTCCCAACGCCAGGAGGACATCAAAACCTTTGCAGCAGAAGCAACTTGGGAATTCATCAACCAATCAGATTGGGAAGCCCATGCTGATTGGGCCACCCAACCTGAGGATCTGATGGGGGACTCAATCTTGCCCAATCTTTGCAACCAAGCTCCAGTTAAAACTGACTTGGGACCCATCCTACCTGAAAATTTTTTTTGACCTGCTCAATGGTGCACCAAACTCATCCGCACCACAAAAAATTCGTCTGACGTCAGGGAAACAAAAAGAAAAGGCAAAAGCCAACGTGAACCTTTCTGCTAAAATCAACAAAACTACTGATAGCATTGCTGCAAACACCTGTGCTGCCATGAAGGCCCATGGGGATCTAGAGGAGGCTAGTGGGCCTGGGTGCCCACCCCCTTGCACCTAAGGTGCGATGGGGGAAACCTTCACTTTAGGGACGTTGAATATCACCAGACTCAAGGCCTCACCATCCCGGGCTAGGAAACTGAGTTTTTTACAACAAAATTTACCCGTGGATATCCTAGCCATCCAGGAGTCCCACTGTCCACAAGGTTCCAAGGAGGCTTGGAAAACCATGTTCCTCCCATCCCTATCCTTTTGGTCAGAGCACTGTGGGGTGCTAGTTCAGAGAAAAAATTTCTTCAAATTTTTATCATCGGAAACCTTCCTTAATGGCTGAGTCCTCATTGTCACTTTCTCATGGGCCAAAGTGGTGCATGCTATCATCAACATTTATGCCCCAAACTGTGCACGAGAGCATTGGGAAATTTTCTCATTGGTCAAATCCCTCCAGCTACCCCCAGACCCTTTTGTAGTTGGTGACATGAACTTTTGGCTGAACACACCAACGGACCATTGGCCTTCCTCCTTCCACGCCACCCAGGGTCAAATAGAACTTCACGTTCTAAAGGCCACCCTTGGGTTAATGGATGCGCTGCCGCAGCAAGCCCCGCTGCTCAAAAACATGATGCGCCCCCACATCCACAACGGCCAATTAAGGTCCATGTCCTGCATTGACCTATCCTTACGCCGGCGAAATTCCAACCCCATATTTTCCACTTCAAAACAACAAAAATGGAATTCTCTGACCACCGACTGGTCTCAATAACCTACCACATACCTGTCACAGTGGCTAAAGTCCCACATTAGTGCAAACTCCGCCCCCCTGAACTTGCGTCGCCAGGATTTTCCACTTGAGTGGAATCAGCAACTTTGGCAAAAGAGTTTGTTGCACCATTTTGCGCGGACCCCATCTCCACATGGGCAACCTTCAAAGAGGATACTATCCACCACTCTTGCCACCTCTCCTCCAGATGCTCATGAGCTACATTGGCTGTCATTTTGAACACTCTGGCAGAGTTGGCACACCTGGAGTCCAACATCCCGGCTACAGGATACAGCCCTGCATGGGGCTGGAAGTGGGCAGAGGCAGCTGCCCACCTCAACGCACTCAAAAGGCAACACAAACATCAGGTTTGTGTTCAGTACAGGGCCAAATGCATTACAAAGGGTGACAAGTGCACCGCATATTTTTTTAATTTTTTTTTGCACCATGCCAGAGCATGGCCTGCACACAGGTGTGAAGATTGGATGATTCCATCACAGATATGCCAGCTGAAGTGGCAATCAAAACACAGAAGTATTACTCTGAGTTATACCAATCTGATCCAATTCAGCCAGCTGAAGTGGCAGAATTTCTCGACTGAGCCCACATCTGCACCATTTCCCAATACCTGGAAATAATGAATTTGATTACTCCAAACAAATTATGGACAGCCATCCACGGTGCACCAAACTGGAAATGCCCAGGCCCAGATGGCATTCCATATGAATTCTATAAAAAGTACTTCAAATATATATCCCCACTACTGCTTGCCTCACTTAACCAGAGCCTTTTGAAAACGCGCCTCCTACTAGGAGGACAAGAGGCCTTCACCATCACACTCTTCAAGAAAGGGGACAAGCTAGACTTAGCCAACTGGCGCCCCATTTCTTTAACTAGAATGGGTATAAAAAACATAACAAAAATCATGGCTAACTGTTTAGGGATTGTTGCATCTGCCACCATCTCCCCAGAACAATTCAGTTTCATACCCAGAAGGTCAATTTGGGACAACGTGCACTCTGTGGCTAACGCATGCCAGTCCACAGCCTCTGGGGCACTTGTATTCTTGGACCAACAGAAGGCCTATGATAGAGTAAACTGGGAATACCTTAGGGCCTGCCTCCATCAATTCCGCTTACCCCCTTGCTTCATCAACTGGGTGATGCTGCTCACGGAATCTGCAACAATGGCAGTACATGGCCCTGGCTTCCTAATGGAAGTAGTCCGCCCTCAAAGGGGCTTGCGACAAGGGGACCCCCTTAGCCCACTCTTATACAACTTCAGCCTTGACCCACTACTTCAAACGTGAATGCCCAACTCACTGGGGTCCATGTGCCAGGCCAAGCCCCAGTCAAGATGATGGCATTTGCAGATGACTGTGTGGTTGGGGTGTCTAATAATAAAGGTGCACGCGCACTTGAAGCTCTTATCCAAGAGTATTCCCAGGTAAGTAACGCTGCACTGAACGCTTTCAAAACTAAAATCATCCTCCTTGGTCAGTATCAAAACTGCTGGGCCCCTGCAACCAGGGCCAGCCTGGCCCATCTGCCCGCACACGTGCTCGCCCTCCCAGCTCGCCCCACACCGCCCCACTGGTGCTCCCCTTTGTGCCACACCCTACCATAGGGCCAGTCCGCCATCTGGGCGTGTGGGTGGAGGCAGGCGGGTACGCATCAGCAGTAATGGAGAGTCATATTCTAGATAACGTGACAAAGTGCATCGCCTCCCTCAGAGCCCACCCTACTTCCCTTACTGGCAGGGTTGTTTTAGCCAACTCTATGCTCCTCTCCAAAGTCTGGTCTGGAGCCCACGCCATCCCCTTCTCCCCAAGCTTCTTCAAATCCTTGTATGCCCTGCTGCAAGGATGGCTTTGGTCAGGCCGCTCTCCACCAGTACGGCTAGAGGTCATGTTTGGCCCTTATCATCATGGTGGCATGGGCCTGCTTAACTTCAGAGACCATGCTGCCAAGATATTGGGTACCTGGATTGCGGCCATCACCGCCCCTACGCTCCACTCCCAACACTGGTCCCGCGTGGCCCGCTCCAACTTCTCCCGCGCCTTGGGCCTCAACTATCCATCAAACCCCCACTCCCTGATGAAATACCTGGCTTCACACCCATCGGCCACAGGTCCTCACGGGACTAAAACCCACTACAAACGAATCCTCCTCTCTATGCGGAGCACTGAGTGGAGAATTTGTATTAGCGGACACACAGCCCAGAGAGGCCGCCCCTCTCCTCAGTTCACACAAGATGTACAGGGGCTACCCATCCAAGATGGCGTGATCCCCACATGGCCCCATGTCCTATCCAGGGTGGACTACCTGGACATAATGGACATCCCTTACTCCACAGAGACCCAAAAAACTATCTGGAAATATGCACACCATCCTCTGTTGCAGCTTCAAATCTGCTCCCATGTGTGGCGCTGCCTGCGGTGGGTGTACCATATGGCCGAGCACTCTAACGCTTTACACTCATCCTGCGTCATGTGTGGCCAGTATGGAACGCTGTTTCACCTCCTGGAGAAGTGTCCTACCTCTAAAGTGATATGGCGCGAAGTTTAACGTCTGCTGGGCCAGGATCAAACACATCCCTTTAGTCTGTCAAGAGATATGTTTGCTTTATCAATGGCCTTCCCCCTTCCACCCTCCCTCCATGCTCTGGTGGTTGCAATCGCCATGTGGACTATCCACACAATTGTCTTGGATGCCATCGCAGGCTCCACCCCCACCCTCCCAGAAGCTAATCACAGATTATGGTCTCATTTGGTGGACCACTTTCAAGCGTGGATGTTTGGATACCTCCCACTGCACCGCCGACAGCTGGTCTCCTCTTATTTCCCAGTTTAGTTCATCAAATCAGACCCCTTCCTCCACACGTGTTTAATTGTGGCTATGTCCCTTCACAAGTTCCCCCCCCTCCCCATAAGTGGCGTTCCCGCTGGCAACAAGAGATAGCATCGCTTTTCTGGGGTGCCTTTCCTGTTACTAAATTTTGTCTCATTTGGGTCAAATTCAGAAGTGTCCATCCCATGGTCGGCCTTCCCCACAATAAATTTAAATTTAAATTTAAATAATTTAGATTACCCAGTTCGACTCTCCAATTCTGATAGCACCAATACCAATGTGGACAAGAGTCCCAAAGAGGTGAAGCCCAAGAAACTGGCTGATGTCACCTCCGCTACTGTTGCCAACCTTCCAGCCCACTTCACATTTTCCTCTCAAACCTTGTTGCATGGTTTGCTTTCTGTTGCGAGTGAGATTTGCTCACCCCAATTCCAAGATGAACCTTCAGGGGGCCACTCCTTACTGTTGCCTGGCCATCCTCCAAGCTCGTGGGGTCACTCGCCCATGCTACCCAATGTCAATGACTTTTTCCCCAAGCCTTACCTGAATCTGCTGGTGGATAAGGTGATCACAAAATGCCAGGTTTGAATGGCAACTGAGATGAACTGAAAAATTGAAGAGGCCAAAGCCCACATGGATAAGATGGCGCAGGAGATGTACAAATGGATGGCTCAGAGGGAGGTGGAGTTGACGGCCTCCAAGTCAGAAATCTGGGACAAGACCAACCAGATCAAAATGCTTATAATCGACAACTTGCAGCTTAGGCTGGAGTTAACTGACCTTAAAACCAAACAGCAGCTTGAAGCTAATCATTACAAAAACCCGAATTGCTCAGATAGCAGCAGATCGCGGATCAAGGAGCTTGAAGCCACCTTTCCCAAAGAGCAATCTGAATTTACTATGAGGGCCTTAGCCAATGAATCTATCTGGCTTCAAACCCTATTCACACCTGAGACCTCCAAGGCAACTATAAGGGCCTTAGCTGATATTTTTGTCCAGCTTCAAAACCTAAACACACCAGGCACTATCACCAACCTGGTCTGCATTTTTCCTGAGGCTCCGTACACCCCTGAACTTGAGTCCTCCAACCCTCAGGCCACAACTTGCTCCCCTAGGCCAAGGCTTGGAGGGGGCTCTGTCAGGATTTTCTCTGGGTTAGGTGTAAGCCTTGTCCAGGGAAAGGATCGACATCCCCCTTCAAGGGGTGTAAATCCTAAATGGATTATTAGATTTGAAAATAAGAGTCAAATCTACAAGTATATCAAATTTGGGGCTTGGTATAAGTTACCCCAAATTCGAGGAAATGGTACATTCCCATTCCCTGGGACATGTGACCTTGGATATCACCTGACCTGATTACAAGGGTGGCTTGATCCAAGTAAGGGTCAGAATAGTGGGCAATCCAGAAGGCCAGGAGAAGCCCTACTTGGATGGGACCACGACAATCCTTGAGTCACATGTCCCCAAATACCCTATAAATATCCCTAATTATTATTCTTATAAAATACTTCCATTCATAAGATCTATTTTATCTTATATTTTCATATTAAGTCTAATTAAATCAAATGAACGAAGTCTCATCCATTGTCACATCCAGGGCTGCCCTTGTCTTCTTGGCTGACGCCAGCCCCTTGCAGTCAGCCTACTTGTTGGGTTCCCCAGCATTAGCACCAGCGAGCGCATCTTGGGTAAACCTGACAGTCATTTAGCTAATGACTTATGGAGTCAAAGAACGCACCTGTCATATTCCAGTGGATGATTGACAATGTTCTGGGTAATCTACATAACAGGTGCACCATTGCTTATATTGAAAACATCCTTATCCACTACCATACACTCAAACAGCATACCATAGATCTGGAGGCTGTGCTTGCCGCTCTGCACAAGGCAGGATTATGTGTGAAGACATTAAAGTGAGAGTTCTGTGATGAGGTTACCTTTTTGGTACCCTGGTATTAAAAGATGGTTATGCTATTCTACCCTGTAAACTTGAGCTCATCATTAAGCGGCCTACCCCAATGACCCAGAAGCAATTGCAGAGCTTCTTGGGCATCTTTATTTTTTTTTTAAAAATCTCTGCCGCCCTCTTGCAGCTGGATGCCCCACTGAACCCCTCACCAGCAAGAACGTCCCATTCCATTGGACCCCAGAGTGCTATCAGGCATTTGATGCTATCTAACATGTGTTCATGTCACCGCCTGTGCTCAAGCATGCTGAAACAACCAAATTCTTCATTGTCACACATGACGCCTCTTACGCTGCAGTAGGAGTGGTCTTGTTGCAGGAGCACGAGGGAGTAGAGAACCTAGTAGCATATTTTCCCACAAATTTACATCCATGGAGCAGAAATGAACCATTTATGACAAAAAGTTAGTGGCAGTATCATGTGCACTAACCCATTGGCAGTACCTCCAGCATGGTGCCACACATGAGGTGACAGTACAGATGGACCACCAAGCCTTCATGTACTTTTGCAAACTGCAGAAGTTGGTGCACTTCCAAGCTTGGATGTACTGAACCTATGCAGTTTTGACTTTAAGTACAAATTTGTGAAGGGGTCATTGAACGTTCTTCCCAATATCCTAAGCCATAACCCTGCCTTATGTCCAACAGAGGTAGAGGTGAAAGAGCTCACCACAGTGATTACACCAACCAAATTCTATCCATAACCCCACCTAAAATTATGTTGTCAGATCCAGACCTGACCACTCCCTTATCCGCTCAAGTTTTGGCCCGCCAGACGACTTTCCATGAAGGCCTAAAGTTGTTGGTGTAGCTCAAAGATCCAGCGCACAAGCGTTCCAATTACTCTTTAAATGTAGAAGGGATTCTATTTCAGTCTCAGTTGTGGGTGCCTCCTCAGCTTTTCACTAAAGTGATCTAAACCCACCACAATCCCCCAGCAGTTGGTCACTCCAGAGTAAAAATGCCTTGACTTGGTGAAGCGTATATGCAATTGGCCTTGGATCTCAAAAGACATCCCTGTGTGGATAGCAAGTTGTGTTATCTGTGCACATTCGAAATTGGACCGCTCTGGGCAAAAAGTCTTCTCCAACTATTGCAACAGGCCAAAGGACCATGTAAATTGGTGTCCATCAGCTTTATAGCTGAGCTCCCTACTTAAAATGGCCACAATGTGATAATGGTCATTGTGAACTGGTTCACTAATTTCGCTCTGTATATCCCTTCTCAACTTCCATCACCTCTGAGGAGATGCTCATCTTTTTATCCGCCACATTTTCTCTATTTTTGGCTTACCCAGGAGATTGTGAGCAATAAGGGTCCGCAGTTTATGGCACGCTTTTGGATAACCCTTCTGGCCATCTTGAAAATTCAACCATGTCAGTCCACAGCATACCACCCCAATTAGACGGCCAGATGGAAAAGGTTACTCAAATACTGGAGCAATACCTCTGTTTTTACGCCAGCATGGCGCAGGACACCTGGGCGGATGATCTTCCATTTTCTCAGTTCACCTACAATAATGCCTCCATGCCTCCATGAGGTTTTCTCCGTATGAGATAACATTTAAGTGCAACCCTTCCTTTTATCCTGGTCTCTGTCATCATCCCAAGATTCCCACGGCAGCAGAGCATGCTCAAAAAATCCAGGCAACTAAGTCCATGTTCTGCAAGCAACTTATCAAAGTAATTTACAACTATAAGAAACTCACCAACTGAAAGCGTATCCCTGCCCCAACTTTCAGGTGGGTTTGCAGGTAATGCTTGACAATCACCACCTGCGCATCAAGGCCACCTCACAAAAATTTGTGATTGAGTGGTCAGGACCCCATAAAGTTGTTAAAGATCTGGGAAATGGTTCATTTCACTTGGTGCTCCCTCCCCACTGGAAATGGCATCCAGTTTTTCACGCATCCCAGCTATCCCCTTTTCAAGTGTCCCACCCACTAACCCCAAAACAGACGTTTTGGAGGAATTAGTTGTTGAGTCTGAGGTGGAAGTGATTTTGGCATTGTGCCAGTTATGCCACTCAGTTCAGTAACTGGTGGCTTAAAAGGACTTCTCATTATACGAAAATAGCTGGGTCTGTGCTCAAAATTGCTCCAATTGTCATGAGTTGGTGGAAGTGTTCCATATGGTGCACCCAAAATCTCCTCGCCCTAATCCTAAGTTTGCTAAAATCATGGTCATCAAACTCCCCAAGGCCTACAAGAGTATTGCATTGGCTCAGTTTCATAGTGGCAGCGCTGCACCCTTTTCCTAAAGGGAAGGGTAATGTAAGTCTGGGGCAGGAACACCTCTGTTTAAATCAGGACCAATTCAAGTTCTGCTCAAACAAGGGGCAGAAGCTTAAACCCATACATCTCATCTCCCGGGGTGATTTAGCCCGTGTAGTGGATGAGAGGTGGGTCATGGCATAACCCTGAGGGTTGAAGTTCCCCCTCACTTCATCCTCTGCTGAGCTGGTGGAAAATATTTGGAGGGTTTGCCAGAAGGTGGCAAAATTGTGTGAAAGAACCCAAACCTGCCAAAATCCCATCATTGTGTCATGCCACACTCATCCCCAACAGGTATGGGAGCGGTCAACCCCTTACCCACTGTCATGGAAATGGCAGAAGAAGTTTAGACCGGCCTGCCAGTCAGGATGCGTAAGCACCCATAAAGCAAGCCAGAATGCCAGAGGCATTGCCAACTGAATGACTTGATATTGAGCTGGGCATTAAGAAACAACAAAATTGTTGGTGCAGCACAACAGTAAGTATGATCCCGATGCCAAACCACAGTGAGCCCACTCCTGACCCAGGGGGCCTTGCTGCAGGGGGTGGGATCACAGAGATAGTTTTAATGAGCTCCTTGGCATATGGGGTCATTTCAACCAGGGTGGCAAGGAGATGGATTCTCTCTTGCAATTGGTGGATGTAAGGCCACAAGTTTCCCATGTACTGGTACCAGAAGTTCGCAATAATGGGGTTGTAGAGCCAAAAGTATTGGAATTGCTGAATCCAATTGACGATGGAGGGGGTCATAGTGACCAATAGTACTGGTAGAGTACATCTGGTATATGGACTGACAGGCCACCAGGGAAAAGCCATCAGGGATGCGGTCAGAAGGAATAATACAATAAAAAATTGTTTGGTTTTTTGGCAAAAATTCCATTGAAGGAAAAGGAAGAAAATTGACCAACAATTTTCTCAGTGCTATGCAACTGATTAAATAGTGGTCAATTGGGGTAGTGACAAGCGGGGATCAGAACCCTCATTTCGACCTAACTGGTGAATTATTCAGGAATGGGTGGGTTTTTTCCATGAGAACTGACATTGAAAAATTTGGTGGTGGGATGAGTTATTGTCAGTTTGACCTCAAACATCCAAACTGAGGCTCAGCTACGTTTCTGATGGTTGGTGCAACAGCGTTTGGCCCAACGAGTGACAGGAATCCCCAAGGCCACCCCACATAGGGACAGGTCCATTTGGTTGGGAATGGGTTTGGGATGCCCAACCTGCCCACGCTCAGTTGCTGGACCATTCATTCAGTCAGTGGCATCACATTGGCTGCAATGCCCAAATTATCAACGGGGGCTTTGAACCCTCATCAATGGCATCCAATGCTATAGCCTGCCCATCGAGGATAATCCCTGACAACTTTGGTAGGGAGAGGGTTTGTTTGATAGACCCATTAATCAAATTTGGAAATGTCGGGCATTCCAACTGATAACTCAGTCTTTATGCTTTTCCGGCCATTAAAGATCTGCACATTGGACGGATTACCCCTCAAATTAAATTTGGTTGATCTCAATTCAACAATCTTGGAACAAATATCGCAGATTCCCTGTAACAGTTCTGCTGAGGTAAGCGTGGGTACTGGGGGTGGGATCCAAAGCGGAAGAGCTGTTACCCAGCGCTTGTCTACTATGTGAGTGAGATCGCCATGGGTAACGAGGGGTACCGCCATCCTCTTCAGTGTCTTCTTACTTGGGAATGGGAAGATGGCCCTAGAAACGACCAGAGGGCGTTCCCTGGGACTTACACCCACCCACTAGCCCAGCCTTAAGTGGCCTGGTCCTGGGCACTACCTGACAGCCATTCAAAATGTTACTGCCATTGCAAAATGCATGAATGTGACAAAAAATTAAACTTGAGTAATAAGCCTGTAACAAATTCAGTTAAAGTAGTCTGTCAGAAAATTGATTTTCCAGTGACAGTGGGCTCTTCTGGTCAGCAGGCCAACCAGTATGAAGACTGGCCGACCATTACCTTTTGCCTTAGGCAACAAAGCCAGCAGCACCAGCTGACCCCTTGGCATGTCACCTGTGCCATTTGGGGATCCCCCAGCCTAAACCCCATCCAGTAAGAATAAACATAAACTTATATAAAAAGGGAGATTGGGCAAAAGGAGATCTTTATTGAAAGGAAATCACCAGGTATTTATATGTACAAAAAGGCTACTGTGCCCATTGCCGACCTATCAGCTCATCACTAATTCTTCCAGCCACCCAATCTCTCTTCCTTCCACTGTGCTTACTCTCTTCCTGACATCAACCCTCTCACCCCATCCTTCCTAATGTCCAAATATCAGTTTTGACTCATCCTAAGCATTCAGTTGCTGGTGAGCCATATAAATGATAATATAAATTAATATCAAATTTGGTTTGACTTAGTAATTGTGCTTTATAAACATCCTCAGCCACTTGGTGAACTCTCTTAGATCTTGGCTTCTCACTGACAACATTTTTAACTCTCCTAGTCAATTATTTCAGGGAATCGTATTACTCAAGTGACAGTAAATTATATATGAGGCGCTGGAAACAACGTCAGATGCCTTGAACTCATAATCTTCAGATTTCGCTGGAATTTAATATTTAGCACCAATTGGATTATCCTTAGCTACTAGTCGCTGGTGATTTATATACTAATTTGGGGCCAGTGATTGGCCCCAAACAATCCAACCATCCAATCTAGGCGTTATACTTATATTTGGCTCAGTCCATATTGGTGAGCAACTACCAAGCAATCACCTAATAACCACAAAATCCAGTAAATAAGCCATTTCACTGGAATTGGTCTATTTTATCCCAGATAATTATCGGAGGAATCCATATGGTTAATTTTCTGACATCTCCCCCATCAACCAGATGGTATTCCTCCTACTTCCAGCCTTGGCATGTGGGGTGGGCGTCCAGGGCTTGCCCCTCTCTCCCATCAACAATTGATGGAATGTAAGCACCAGTTTGGGGTCACACCAGCATGCTCTTCCCCTCCCCAACTGCACTGGTGGCACATCCCTGTCAGCTACTCCAGCACTAACCAGCAGAACCCACTGTAGTGAGCACCACTATTGGAAAATTGCTTTTCTGGCGACAGTGGACTCTGCTGGTTGGCAGGCAAACCAGTATTAAGACTGGTGGACCCTTGCCTTTTGCCTTAGGAAACAGGGCCAGCAGCACCAGATGGCCCCTTGGCATGTCACCCGCGCCATTTGGGGAACTCCCAGCCTAAACCCCAACCAGTAAGAACAAACATAAACATATATAAAAAGAGAGATTAGGCAAACGGATATTTTTATTGAGAGGGAAACACCAGGTATCTAAATGTACAAAAGGGCCACTGCACCCATCGTCGCCTATTGTCATATAACTGAATCTTCTAGCCAACTATTCTCTCTTCCTTCCGCTGCACTTACTCTCTTCATGACTTGACCCTCTTGACCCTTCTTCTCAATGTTTAAACATTAGTTTCAGCTCATCCTCAGCATTCAGTCGCAGGTGAGCCATATAAATGATAATATAAATTAACATCAAATTTGGCTTAACTTAGTAATTGTGTGCCAGAAATATCCTCAGCCTTCTGGTAAAACTCAGAAGATCTCAGCTTCTTGCTGATGACACGTTTTAACTCTCCTAGTCAATCATATTGGGGAATCTCCTTACTCAGACAACAGTCAATTATATATGAGGCGCCAGAAAAAACCTGTGCCACCTCAATATTGGAATCTTTGGCTTCTGACGGCATTTAATATTTAAACCAATTGGACATTTTTAGCTACTAATCATCGGTGATCCATATACTAATTCAGGGGCCAGTGATTGGCCCCAACTGATTATACCATCTAATATTGGCGGAATACTTAAAGTGCTCAACCCACACTGTGGAGCAACTACCAAGCAATCACCTAAAAACCATGAAATCCAGTCAATAAACCATTCCAATAGGGTTGGCCTATTTCATCCCAAATAACGATTAATCATTGGAGGAATACTACGGTTAATTTTCTGACACAGTCCAGACCCAAGTCAGTTACAAAATAGGTCTTTCATTTCAATTTTCTGGATAATTTAAAATTTATTCCTGATGGCAGTTGCACATTTGACGTGATTTTCCACAGTGAGCTTATAAGCAGCAGTCCCCAACAGGTACTGGTGTTGCTCCATTTTACTGATTTTTTACTACTTAAGTCTAAATAAAAATTCAAAAAAAACCAGAAAATTTTGGCTGTAAGTATTTTATTATAAAATAATAAGAGGCGTGATGATCCCTGAACTGAGAACCCCTAGACTGGTCCTCATGGCTGGTCTTCTCATATTTAGCATGTAAATTCAACCAGCTGCGCTTTTGGCATTCTGTCTTGGGATTTGGGTGGTAATTCACCTGAAGTTCTAGGCTGGTCTTATTTTTATTATCAGCACGCTTTATGACAGAATTCATGATGTTACCTTATAGCACAGGAATGCAGAGCAGATGGAACCCATAAGTTGTCATGGAAATAATTACCCTATCCTTTTTTGAAAATAACATCTAGATGGGGCCTTACCATTGACAATCTTGGACATTAGGTCATGACCTATAAAGTTGGCTTCTTGCCAAGCCAACGCATCATCCAAGAGAGAATCCTCTTCTGTGGAGGAGTTTTAGAGTGGGAGTGCTTAGCTCTATTTCAGCTACAGGATCTTTAGTGGTGGCGGTTCAGTTAAGTTTGCAACTTGGGGTTTGGGTTTTTGATTTGGCTTTAATTTGGATTTGTTGAGCGGAGTGGAGGGAGCTACCATGGCAATAGCTGAGGGAGAAGGTGTCATAGTTTGCTCAGGTGGTATTAATGCAACTAACTTAGAGTCTCCCATTGAAACATGTCCCATTAAGGGGTTGTGACTAAGGATATCTGGTAAAATATGTGTGGAACCCTTGACAAACTCATACTTAAATTAAAACTCAAGAGGTCCCAGTAAGCTCTAGCGCGTCTGTGGGCCAGATTCTGTGGCTTGCAGTAGTAATTAAGAGATTTGTTGTCAGTTTGCACCACTACTGTGTGCCTGGCGCCTTTGTAAGAGATACCGCCAATTCATCAGAAACCAAGAAATGACAGACAACTCCTTATCATATAAGGCCAATAACGTTCATTCACACTAAACTTACCTAAGAAGTACGCTGCAGACTGCTCTTTACAATCATGTTCTTGCAGCAAGACAGCGTCTACTGCAGTGCTTGAGGCGCTTCATGCCACAATAAAAGACTTTTCCTCATCAGCAAGGCTTATAATGGGAGTAGAGGTGAAGATGTTTTTATTGCATCAAAAGCCTTTTGACACTCTGGGGTCCTAACAAAAGAAGTTTTTACTGGTGAGGGGGTGTAAGGGGGACGCAAGCTCATAGATGGCTGGTGTAAACTTCTTCAAAAAGGTGACAGATCCCAAAAAGCTGCGCAGCTGCTTTTATGTCACAGGGGTGGGCCAAGAGTGAATAGCTTCTAGTTTTGAAAGTGCAATAGCATGACCATCTAAAAAACCAGATTCCTCAGGAACTGAACTTCGCTCTTGTAAAACTCACATTTGGACGGCTTTTCCACTAACCCTGCCTTATCTATAGCTGCCGCTTTACCCACCAAATACTTACCATGCTGTTCAGCGTTACAGAGATTGAATCAAAGTATATCATCAACAAATGCTATTGCACAAAAGAACCTGATATCCTTGAAAGCATCATCAGTGCGGCACTAGTTACTGCTGGCGCATTTTTTAAACCAAAGGTCATAATCTTAAATTGAGAAAATTCCATACCATGTCCAGATAGCAGTCAGCCATTTTTATCCAGACTTCAACTCATACTTGATAGAATGTACTAACCAGGTAAAGTTTATGTTATAAATTTGGCAATATTCAAGAGATATGCCGACGGATTTGCACAAGGTTCAACCCACTGAGCAAGTAGGAACAACGATATGATGATTGTTGCCCTCAAAACAACAGAATATACCTCCAAATAAATATGGAGCACATGCTCCCGCAACTTCTTTTATTTAATATATATAATATTGCGGATTCTTCCTGTTCTGCTTACTTTCAACTTACTTCACAACAAACAACCTTTGATAAACTTGTCTCACCTATATTGTAGCAACTTCAGATGCTACCATTTATATGGCTTAGTAATTTAATTCGCCATATCTCATTGGCTCCATCAATTCTTCATTCATTAATTTCGCCATTGCCTAATTTGAGGCAATTTCTCAATAACCTACTATCGCCTTATGTTGAGGCGCTCAATTAATTGATACTCATAGTAAACTCAACAATCCAATCCATTCCGCCATCACAACAGAGGGCATATCATCCAATCAAATCAGAATCGTGACATTACCCCCCTTTGACTGGATGATAAGGCTCCTATTGCCTATACACACGAAGGAATTTCACATGCACTCAGTTGATGATCTGACCACTAGCGGGGTCCTTGATAGTATATGCATCCAAACCTGTCTTTTCAATAACTTTGAATGGCCCAATCCAGATGATGGCCAACTTGTGTTTCCAGCTGAACCCATGTTGGTCATGGAAGAGAACCATATCACCTTCCTTGAACTGTGCCAACCCGCTATGATGTACCTGATCGGCAGCCTGATTCCTGATCTTCTTGGCTAAGCCTAAGGAATATGCTTTGGTCTGTAATTTGATCAGAATGTTTGAAAGGTTAGTCAAATAGTGGTGGGGTTCCATTCCGCTGGTGTCTTCTACACACAAATAAAGTAACGCCAGAAGAGCTGGGTATTGGTCATAAAGCAGTTGGAATGGGCTTTTCCCCATGGCAGAATGGTAACTGATGTTATAGGCAAACACAGCAGTGGAAAGAAGGGAGGTCCAATCAGATGGTCGATCCATTACTAATTTTTGCAGGATATTCATCAGAGTCCCATTCACACGTTTGACTATTCCATTAGATTTGGGGTGGTATGGGGTCATTAGAACCCCGCGGATACCCATAAGCTCATTCAATTTGGGGAGGATGTGCAAGGTGAAGTTTTATTGTCAGTGAGAATAAACTGAGGGCATCCATGTTGCTGAATAAGACACTCCATCACAAACTTGGTCACTGTAACTGCCTTTAAATCTTGTATTGCCCTTGCTTTGACCCACCAGGTCAAATAGTTGATAGCCACAAGAATGTACTTACACCGGTTATCTACTGTTGAAAAGGGGATCAACAACATCCAGGGAAACAGTATGCCAAGCAAATTGTGGTTTCACTACCTGATATGAAGTATTACGGCAGAATGGCTTCTCCACTTGGCACTGATGGCAACAGGAAATGGTTATGAGCACATCGAAGTTCATACTTTCCCAGTAGTACTGAGGGCACAACAACTTCATTGTCTTACACCCCCATGTCTGACTGCCTTGTGGGCGCTCATAATATTTTCTGACCGGGCTGAGGGTCGTGGAATTTCACCATAGAATCACTGATCCGCTTGTACAGTTCCCCGTTCCATTGGAAGGTAATTGCTCTCATATCATTTAACGCTTTGATCACTAGGGGCGGTTCATTGTCATACTTTCTGAAGATCATTTTTTCAAACATTATATAACTTACATCCACCGTAACTGTAATTGTTGGAAATCTCAATAAACAATCAGTATTCTGGTGTTTTACTCCAGGTTGATGAAGAATTTCGAAATTGTATGCTTGCAATTTAAGAGCCCATCAGGACAAGCGCCCCTCTAGTTCTTTAAGATTTTGTAACCAGCGTAGTGAAGCATGATCCGTTATAACTTTGAATTTCATCACATGCAGATACACCCAGAATTGCTTATAGGTGTAGATCACCGCTAAGCACTCCTGCTCAGTCACGGTATAATTGCACTCATGGCTTTTCAAGCTATGACTGCAATATGCTATGGGGTGTTCCTCTCCTCCCTCATCTTTTTGGGATAGGACTGCACCCACAGCAGAAAGGGATGCATCTGTCTGATGGATGAACTCTTTTTTAAAATTAGGATAGTGTAACACTGGCGCGCTGGTCAGTGCCGTTTGAAGCATATCAAAAGCATGTTGCTGTTGTTCCATCCATTCAAAAGTGGTATCTTTCCTTTGTAACTCGAATATTGGGCCCCCAATACAGCTGAAATTAGGGATGAAGCGTCAGTAATATCTGACCATTCCCAAAAAGACCTGTATATCCCGCTTGCTGTTGGGTGGAGTCATTTTCCGAATAGCTTCCACTTTGGCAAGTTGATGTCTCAGCCCTGTGGCATCAACCATAAACCCCAGGTACTCCAGATGATCCTTAAAGAAGTGGCATTTCTGGGGTTTGATCTTGATGTTGGCCTCAACAAGCCAATGAAATACAACTTCAAGATGATTGAGGTGTTTGGAGAAGGTTGGGGAGAAAACATTAATGTTGTAAAGTATACAAGGACGCATGACAGTTTTAGGTCCCCAAGAATAGTGTCCATTGCCCGTTGAAATGTAGTTGGGGCATTACACAGCCCTTGTGGCATCCTGGTTGGTTGGAAAAGACCTTTGGATGTGATTACAGTGCACTTCTCCTGCTCCGCCGGTGGCAACTCAATTTGCCAATAGCCTGAGATCAGGTCCATAGCAGATAAGAAATGAGCTCCCCCTAGCCGATCTAAAGCATTGTCAATCCATGGTAAGGGATAGGAGTCCTTTTTAGTGATGCTGTTGAGCTTCCGGTAGTCTATTACTATGCGGTTGGTGCCATCCTTCTTTTTTACAATAAGAACAGGAGAAGCCCATGGACTCTTTGATGGTTCAAGCATCCCTTGCGCTAATAGCTTGTCAATTTCCTCAGTCACTACTTCTTCCACCACCCTTGATCAGCGGAGCAGCCTTGACCTGATGGGAGGATGATCTCCAGTGTCCAGCTTATGAAACACCCCCCACGCACATCCTAAATCATGGTTGTTGACAGCAAAAATCTCTTTATATTTTTGAAATAAAGCGATGGCATATTTTCTGTGATTCCAAAAGCCCCATTAATTCATCACGTGAAACAACTGCCATTACACTGAGCTGTGGTGTGGATGGCAGACCAAATTCCTCCAGTGACCCAAAGTCATGAACCAAAAGAATCTCCTCAACAGGGATTAAGTGTAAATATGCCACTATTTGGTGGCGGCAGATCCATAGTGGTACCATTTGTAGATTTGCAAGCAAAACTTTGATCTCCCCCTACCCTGGTAAAATAATACCTGAGGCCATGTGGGGCTCAAGCCATGATTACTGGTATGGCCCAATAACCTCCCCATAGAGTCCGTTGGGAATTTTAATCGTTAAGTCAGTGTTCACTATAACTTGATGCTCCAATGGAATAGATATAGGTCCAGCAGCTCTGAGCGGGAGCCCTTGATATTCATATATCTGTTGAGGAAGGGTCCGGGTTTTGCCTTTAACTGTTGGTAGCACACTGAAACAACTCCGTCACTATAAGCTAGAATAATATTCCCCATATGCACCGGGTCATTTGGTACTCTGCTAGAGGTAAAGTGGATTGGGATTCGCTGACCCAAAATTTCAAAAGTCTTATTTGTCATATCAACAACAGCCCCATAATGTCACAAGAAGGCAGTTCCAATTAACAGATCATAATTGCTATTTGGTAACACTATAGCTGGAGCTACCATGACAATAGAGCCAAACTTCAATGGAAGGGCACTGTACACATACTCAGAGACCATATTTTCCACTCCAGCAGTGCCATATACCATCCGGTGTTCCACATCCAGTTTTAATGCCAACCTGGCCACCAATTTGGTGGAGACTATGTTGACAGGTGCACCAGTATTTATGATGGCATGGACTTGGGTCTTAGCTACAACCAGGTCACAGTAAGTACATTCAGAATATGATGCATCTCGACTGTTGATAACATGGACATATAAAGAATCCCTGTTCTCAAGGAAACATGCAATCCCCTCACCAATTCTGGGGTATTGTTTTATAATAGTTTGGACTGGAAGGGGATGCTTTTCTGCTTGTAAGAAAGGTGCATCTGCGGAGGGGTCTAACTTTTCAGGGGTTACTTGATCAAACATTTGGCAAGCGTACAGCTCGACCTGCATCTGAGACCCCTTTTCCCCCATAGCCACTGACTGTACTTGTGTCAAAACATTCACCCCTCCAACCGGCTGCTGATATAAAACTGACTTATTATGCAAGGAAACTTCCGCTGAATATTCAAATTTGGGTTCAGGTGGGACGTTTGGGTTTGGTATAGCGGAGATAGAGAGTCCCTTCTCTACTCCGCTCTGACTTTTCCTTGCCATACTGTTCTGGCTGTACACAAGAGACCAGTTGAGTAGGGCACCATTGTGCCAGGTTCCCTTGATGATTGCATTTGAAACAGCTGACCCCATAGGCCCACGTCCTTGATTAATGCGATATACTTCATGGCGAGAGTTGGGCTGGAAATGATCAGCATAAACAGGTCTAGTGCAGTAGCAGACCCAAGGATGATAAGCAGGTGTGGGGTGGACATTTAACTGCTGATGATAACTTGGTGAAATCTGAACTGGACTGATAGAGTTCCCCAAATATGATGGTTCAGCAGTTATAGCAGTAGGTTTTTTGATTGGCATTAGGTGGAGGGAAGTTGGCTGATATGCGGTGCAAGAACTGAGCAAGTTTAAGCAAAGGTACATCCTCATCCATCAGTGTGGCTATTACGTTATGTAGCTCATGGTATGGCTTTACAGCAGAAGTCATCACAATACACACATCAGCTTCAGATAAAACTCTGGCCCTAATTAGCACGTGAGCTTCCGCCATAAAGCGCTCAGCAAAAGTGGTGAGAGTCATTCCGCTGAAACTTGATGGTCAAAAATTCGACCTTCCGCTGGGACATCTTTGCAGTTCCACCGGACAACCGCAGCACCATATTTTTGACTTCTTGGTATATAGGGGAACTACCTGAAAATGAACAGATGACTTTATCAGCACTTCCAACATCCAAGGAAGAAATTAACAATTTTTCTCTTTGTCAATCCATGGCTCCTTCAGTTGCAATATCAATTCGCTTAAAGTACCCAGGAATATTCCCTTCACAATTAAATGGGGCAGCTTAGTGCAGTGGACCTCCTGGAGAAGCTCATCTTGGTTTTCAAGCACAGCATCCAACGCTAGTTTTAGCTCTGTATAGGCAAATGACCCAGAGAGTTGGTTAGGATATCTATCAAAACAACATTGATGCAACATTGCTGACAACTGAGTTTTTATCATTTATAATTGATCAATGGGCCCCCTATAGTGAGCACCACTGTTATAAATTTGGCGATATTCAAGAGATACGCCGACGGATTTGCACAGGGTTTAACCCACTGCGCAAGTAGGAACAACGATATGATGATTGTTGCCCTCAAAACAACAGAATATACTTCTAAATAAATGTGGAGCACATGCTCCTGCAACCTCTTTTATTTAATATATCTAATATCGCGGATTCTTCCTGTTATGCTTACTTTCAACTTACTTCACAACAACCAACCTTTGATCAACTCGTCTCAACTATATTGTAGCGACTTCAGATGCTACCGTTTATATAGATTAGTAATTTAATTTGCCATATCTCATTGGCTCCATTAATTCTTTATTTGTTAATTTCGCCATCACCTAATTCGAGGCAATTTCTCAATAACCTACTATCACCTTATGTTGAGGCGCTCAATTATTTGATACTCATTTTAAACTCAACAATCCAATCCATTCCAACATCACAACAGAGGGCATATCATCCAGTAATATCAGAATTGTGACAGTTTAGAGAAGAACTTTTACTTAAAAAAGGCTTAGGAAATGGAAGCCTCTAAGGAAAGAGGATATGGGTTAGGAACTGTGATGTTATTCAGGTGGCCCTAATCAACACAGGGCCTAGGAGTGTCATAAGGTTTCTATGCAAAAACAACTGGTGAGACATGCTAGAGTTTTTCTTAATCATCCAACCTTTAGCCACCATGTCATCAATCCAAACTTTGAGAGCTTGATCATACTGTGCCGTGTATGGGTACAACGGGCAGTTGATTTTAATGAGATCAACTGTCAACTCAAAGTTAAGATCAAACTCTGAATGTTTAAAAATACAGTTGGCATGTTCAACATTAAACACAGATTTATAAGGTTATAAGATTTGAAGCATAGTGGGAAAGTCAGGTACAGCATCTGAGGCAGAGTACTCTAATGCTGCCACCGCGTTACCTGTGACCAAGGTGGGTAGCAAGAAAATTTCCTCTGAGTAGGTTTGTGTGATGAACACAAACATGTTTCATTCCAAGCAATGCTTACAGATAAGCGGCGTCACCAACCAACCCCAGGATCACAGAACACAGCAAATCAGGGATAGCTGAGAAGTGAGTCACAAACTCATGTTCGTGTGCTCTGAATTTGAGAGGATGTCAGAGCGGCAGTGTGACCATAGGGACGCTGGAAGCACCCAAGACAGGTGCCCAGTGGTAACTGGCATATCCAAAGCCTGTACTACCTACAAAACAATGAAATTACAGTTGCACCGGTGTCCACCAAGGCATTTGGGGTGACTTTCGATGCCCACAGTAATCTTCATAAGGAACATGAAGTAAGCACTGTCATAATTTTTTAATTTATTGAGGGAACACACATGAGTTTCGAAATATTCAACCATAAGTGGTAGTTGACTTTGCTCAGATTGAGTCCAAAATGAATGGGAATAGCTGGTGCTCGCGCATATGATGAAGCATCTGCCTCAGGGTTGTAGGGATCAAAAGATGCTGCACCTCTGACAGATCCTCATAAACTGGATTCTACTGGCGCTCAGCTTCAATATGATCATCTAGGGAGCTATGATAGGGGGATATAGCTGGTGCATTAGGATCTATCTTGAACACCGCCTCACCTATTGGGATTTTAGTGATATTAATCTCCTCACAAATCTTCATATTCCACTTCCCCTTGTTATGCCTCATGTACTCTTGCTTCTTCCTCCTCCTTCTCCTTTATCCGTTGGTATAACCATTGTAGGAAAACCGCATTGGAGGGAAGAAATACAATAGGGTTATACTTAGGAGGTTCAGCGGGTGTAGAGCCTCCTAAATAAGAGAAAAGCAAGCCCTGTGAGTGGTGCGCCCTGGGTAAGCCCTGATTGGTGAGCATTAAAATAGTTGTATTTTGAGGAAAGGGAAGTTATTATGCAGCTTTTATAATGAATTTCCATGTACCACGATATAAGGAAGTTTGAATTGAGCTGACCAATCCTGAACGGTCAATCGTCTGTCCCCAAACCATCATGGCTTGAAAACATGGAATAACCAGGGAGTTGTGTGGTTGGGTTATATCATTAGGATAAGTGTGTGCTAAGAGAAAACTGAAATTTGAATTTGGGTGTTTTAGCAATCACAACAACAGGCACAGACTACAAATCTGTGCCTCATTGCAAGGAGGTGTGTGATATTGGGGAGAATTCTTTATCATAGTGGGGTTGAGGTTTCCAACAGTTGGGGTTGAACCAGCATCAAAGGGTTCCTCTATCCTTGAGGCCATCCAACTTGCCCTTTGGGTGTTGTCCAGTTTTGAAATACTGAACCTGCGGATTGTAATATAAATTTTAGGAAAATAAATAATAAAATCATACTTTTAGATGATAAAGTTTATTATGGGGATAATTTAAAACAATAGCCCAGCACCCTATTTAAGGTAGAATGCTGGGGTTTTGGGTTTTCTGGGGGGAGGGAGGCTTCAAAGCTGAACCGTGATAGTGGGAATGATATTCAGTTTTGGATTCATTAAATAATAAATTTAAACCCCAATCCTCCTTATCAGTATCAGCCAATGCTTCCAAGCTATTCTTGGGGTGTTTTTTTCGACTTTCAAATGTCTAAATTTTTCTTTTTGCATTTCAAAATGGGGTGTCAAGTTCAATTTTTGTTTTCAACTTTTTCTTTTCAACCTTTTGCTCAAATTTGGCTTGATAGGTAAGTGTTCCCTTTTCAGATTTACTACCAGTTGCGACCACTGTTGGTGGAAGGGAATGGGGGCTTTGGAAGAAAGTTTACTACAATTTTTTAAAATTCTAAACAAGTTTACTTGATATTAAATAAATAATAAACTTGAAGATCATGACGTTTGGATGTGTTTGGATTGAGGGGTAGATGAAAGAAAGGCGTCTGGAAGGCAGGGGGAGCAGCAGCCACCCATCTCTTGTCCAGGGTATGCCTTAGGTCAGAGATCTTGATTAAGGCTGGACCTTGGAGTTTAGCCCCTCTTTGGCCTAAAGAATTGCATGATTTGTCCAGCTTAATAGAGGGAGCCAAGGGCCTTACATATATAAATACTATTAGAGCACAATTTTAAAGTATTACTTTATCAAAGTGTTTTAAATATAGTAAAGTATATTAAGTTTATTATATAGTTTATCTGCCTTTATCAGAAATTATCTATAGTTATCTTTTAAATTGAAAGTTTTCTCCATTTATATTAATGACAAAAACATTTAAAGTATTAATTTCATAGATAAACTTGTAACTGCCACCACTTATGTCAAACATGTCGCTGAACTGGCAGATTTTTCCCCATCCACATGTGTGACCAGAGCCAACATTGCAATATTAGCCCAGCTTTCTGACTCCTGCATCCAAGCTAAACCATGTTTCTGGACTCATAGAGGGTATGCTCTAGGACCAAATTGTCAATTTCAACGATTATCTGCTTTTCCTTAATACTTACTGTAATGAACGGAAATCATCTGAAAGGATGAATTTCTGAACGTTACATTCTGATTGGTTTGTTTGGTTAATTCAAACCAAACCAATCGGAATTGTTGGGTATGGTAGAGTGGGTGGTCAGACTCAGAGGGCTGGGCTGGGCTGAGCCACTTGACCATTCCTTAAGCTCAGCAGGCTTAAGGAATGAATTGGAGAGGCTCCTCAGAAGTGACTTTATAAAAGTTGAACCTGACCTTCTCAAATTCCAAGTTGGAATTCTAAGTCTTGGCCTTGGTCCCCTCCGGTTCAGTCTTTTATTATTTTTAAAATAAAAATAAAGTTCTTTTGAGGTGTCGCGCCTCACTTACCTGATATTTTCAGGTTTGGGTTTGTGATAGGGGATCTCATATTAGTGACAGTCCAGCCTCATCACTCTGTTTGCCGCCGCGCGGGCATTTCCAAGATTTGATGAGAAAAGGTTCACCTCGCCTGTGCCTAAGTCTGTCTGGTTAGGTTGCCCGCCTGGAATGCCGCCGCGTGGACATTTCCAGGATGAAATGGATGGGGTCTGGGATCCCCGCCCATGACATTATTCCAACTTCATTTTGCTTCTGGTTGGAGGTGGTCCTGTCCCTCAGAGGATTTCCATTTTGTCCCGGCTGTTGAGGAAACTGGCACTGGGCTAACTCAGCGACTGATGGCCAGCCCTGTGACGTCAGTGAAATTTGAGGGTCTGCCAAATTTCAGGTTCCCACTGATTCCAGCAGCCGTGTCTGAGGACACCTGTTCCCAGCAGGTTCCCTCAACCCCAGAAAGTCCCAAAAGGGGAGGATATTCGCCCCAACACCAGCGCCATGGGGTCAACCCCACTGCCAGCAGGACTGAGGAAAGCGCCTTCCTGGTTGGGATGGGAAGGCCATTCTCAGGCCTGACAGCGCAAAGGGGATGGCCCATGGCCAGCGCTGTTTTGCGCCTTCCAGGGCTATTGTTGGGGAAAGCGCCTTCCTGGTCAGGATGGGAAGGCCATTCCTAGTGGTAGCCTCCGGGAGGTGGTGATTTGGCCAGGTGTTGGGTACAAATGTCCTTACCTGTTGGGGCTTACTCCAACAGCCCAGTTTCCAGTTTCTGTTTATCCCATTTCCCCTCGAGAGGATTCTTCTTGGGGCTCGAGGTGACTCGCCCTGAGAAAGACCTCTTGCTGATGATTTCCTCCCAAAATGGCGGCTCTCTGCCCTCAGAGGGCTGTTTTAGCGGGGGTGATATAATGAACGGAAATCATCTGAAAGGATGAATTTCTGAATGTTACATTCCGATTGGTTTGTTTGGTTAATTCAGACTGAACCAATAGGAATTGTTGGGTATGGTAGAGTGGGTGGTCAGACTCAGAGGGCTGGGATGAGCCACTCCAACCATTCCTTAAGCTTGGCAGGCTTAAGGAATGAATCGGAGAGGCTCCTCAGAAGTGACTTTATAAAAGTTGAACCTGACCTTCTCGAATTCCAAGTTGGAATTCTAAGTCTTGGCCGTGGTCCCCTCCAGTTCGGTCTTTTATTATTTAGAAATAAAAATAAAGTTTTTTCAAGGTGTCGCGCCTCACTTACCTGATATTTTCAGGTTTGGGTTTGTGATAGGGGATCTTGTATTAGTGACAGTCCAGCCTCATCACTCCATTTGCCACCGCATGGACATTTCCAAGATTTGATGAGAAAAGTTCGCCTCGCCTGTGCCTAAGTCTGTCTGGTTAGGTTGCCCGCCTGGAATGCTGCCTCATGGACATTTCCAGGATGAAATGGATGGGGTCTGGGATCCCCACCCGTGACACTTACCCTCAGACGCACCAACCCCCTTGCTATCAGCATTGTTCCTCCTCTTCAATACTGAACCCAATGATTTATCTGATCCCCCATCTCTCTCCACCTTGGTGGGATAAGCGGCTAGCCACTGTGCCACCTGGTGGTTGGTTTCTCGTTTTATGTGCATCCCGCTGCTCATTTAGGGTGTTTGTTTCATGTTTTTGGTTTGCTTAGTTTTGGAGTTTTGTTTTGGTAATGTCTATCCCATGGTTGGCGTACCTCAAATAAATTAATAGATAAATTTGAAAATTGTAGCTTGATTAATAGATACACATCAATTGAAACTTTGACAATATAGTAAAACTATAAAATTATCAGGAAGTTTTATTCTATAGATATTAGAGTTCTTTTGAAAATAAAAGTGAAACTGTCTATACAAAAAACATATTTATGAAGATCTTACAAGAATATGGTTATCATTATAAACTTTATAACTAACATGCAACAGAGCATTTAGTTAAATATAAGTCATTAATCAATCAGTGATGGTGCTCACATATAGCAAATCTTTAGACAAATTCTTATTATATACAGAAAAAGTTTATAATTTTTATGGAATCTAGTACTTAAAATATTTTTCTGACAAATATTGTTATTTAGGATGTGTCAAGAGAAGTATTCTCCAAACTTGAGGCTCAGCACCCATTTAAGTAGCCATATAATACAAGGAATCACCACACAAGTATCGTTATGAGAAGGTTAAGTGGGAAGGAGGTGGTTGTGAATTATGTGAGGTTGGGAGTGATTAATAGGTCTCTTGATTGTTTCAAAATTTAGCCTTCTTGGGAGTATCATGTACAACATCTTGGTCATATCTGCTGCAGCCATTTTACCACATTTGGGCCTCTCCATAGGACTCATCATTATAGATAATGCAGGAGATTATTCTCTAAAAGTGGAAAATCGAAAAATTTGCACTATAGTCTTAATGACAGGAAAATTGTGATAAATAACCCAAATCCCTACCTTAAGCATTACGCTTGGTTTATAACTGAACAAAGAAATGAGTTAGAATTAGACAAATTTAGATGTTCTAAATAGTCCATAAATATTATTGAGTCTAATTGGGGTTTGAACGTCACAGATAGTATGACATCAAGATTATTGATTCATTCACTATCACTATTCAAGAAGTATTTGTTGAAAGTTAAAAGTGCCAGATTTTATCTTAGTGTTATCATAACTCAAAAAACATAATTAACTAAGAGATTGAATCATTTTTAACACAAGTGTTTAATTAAATATCTTCTTTAGAAGAGATTTATTCACTTTAGGCATCCTCAGGTTTTAACATCTACTTCTTATGGACCCCTGAGCAGGCTTCTTTCTTGGTAAGAAGGGTAACAATTCTCTAAAATGTCTTTTTCTATTTTTTTCACCTCATAACAAAACTTTTTAAATTATATATAAAATTCTTGATTCAGAGATAACAGGGCCTTTTTGGGTTGAGAGATACTTGTGAGGTTAGAAAACAGACATGGGTGAGCGGTGTCTATCTAATGCACATCTAAAGTGTTCCAAAAGTCCCCTAGTTTGGCTAATGACAAAGACCTTGCTTGGTAAATTTTTTGGTCCTAAAGGAGTACAAGGTTTCTTCCAGCTTGATAACTGTGGCTTAGAACTTTAAATTACCCTTTATTAAAAAGACAGGATTCACTCCCCCTTGTAACCTGCACTAGGGCATAATTCTCAGAGATCAGGGGTTTAATTGCCACGATGTTGCCATCTTGGATGGGGGTAACAAATGTGCTTTGTGGTTATTATGATAAAAACCTGTAATTAATTCTTGGCAACTATAATAATCTTTGGAGGGAACCCAGATATTCTCATAGATTGGTCTTCCAGGACATAAAGTAGTGTAGGCTTTGTTTGACTCTTCATAAACCCATGATATTTGATTACTTCAAACTTGAAGGCACCTTCCACTATGGTAAGTTCTGTCTCTTAAAGTTTTTCTTTAAAGGGGAAAGATAGGAAGATGAAATGTGTGGTAAGTTTACAAGAGAGTAAAAATTCAGTTAAGAATCCATTATTTAGCGCCTTTTTATGGTAAATATTCCTGCATGCTTACAAGCCAATTATATAAGGAGTCAAAGTTTAGATTCCTTAATATTCCATTACCAAGTAACCAAAGTGGTAGTCAGGGGAAGCACGCTGTTTCTTATCAGTGCATCACTGGCATCGTTTGTTAACTTTGTTGGGTGTTCCAATATCTGTTGGTGGAAGTTGCAAACATGAGAAGCTTTATACTTCGTCTCAGGGTACCACCATGGATCCTAAGTCCAATTGAGATGTGAGATTATATCATAAGTTAACAAAAGTAGGCGACATCCATTAAGAATAGATAAATAAAATTGTATAGGAAAATGGGCAAGGGAAAGTTCAACAGAAATGTGTCCTATTCGTGGTAACTTAGCATCAAAGTTAATGCTTAATAACTGCATGCCCTATTGGTTTTATTGCCTGATTGAGGCTGATAAACAACGACCTATGTAGTTTTATCTTCAGAACTGTTGAATTTTTCACATGAGGGAAGCTCTCTGGTGCTTATTACGTAAAATACAGCAATAAAGGGGTTTGAACCACTAAAAATAATAAATATTATAAAGATTTCTAAGGACTAGAATGTTAGGGTATTTTTATAATTTTATTAGGCAACGCCTGGGATAAGAGAAAATGAACCCCCTCATTATCCAGCTGTTCAGCATTTAAATTGAATCAAGAGTTGAATGGAATTCATTAGTAAGTTTATATCAGCTTAGTACAGTATGAATAGTTAAATATTCAAATTTCAGCCTATCAAGGCTTAAAAAATTGCTTCACTTTGGCTGAACAGTGGATAGGGAGTTAATTTTTGGCATTATGTACCAATGGGGTAACAATTCAAAAAATTGTATCCAATCCCCTTTAGAGAAATTTATTGCACCTTGGGGGGGCCCAAAGAACTTATAAAAGGGGGTGATCCCCGCTTTGGTGCTGGCTGTGAATTAATCAGGACATGGGGAGAAGCCTTTGATGGACTCTCCAGGTTTTCCCACAGGGTCAGGGAAATTCAACTTCCCAACTTAATGCTTTTTGCCCAGTTAGTATTTGTAAGAGTGTTACACCAATTTGTGGGGTTCCACTGAGAATCATCCAGGGTTTTTTAGTCAATTTCATCATTATTATTATTTAAATCACTCTTATCATCATTTCAGGCTAGTAAATGTCTGAAAATTTCCCCTTTTTTGCCAATTTTGACACACAACATTCTTATCTTGAATTTGGGAGGGTAAATGTCCAACATCACCCCCTTAAGAATGTTGGGGGGAAAATAGGGCCATAGGAAGCGGCCATGTACCCAATTGATGGCAACTCTGGTAGCAAGGGATTTGATGGAGTACTCCTCTCCTCGCTTGTAAGTGACTACAAAAAGGCCTTCCCAAATAGACCCAAGTTTCTCCCTTCTAGGGTTGATACAATTGTGGTAATAAAGCACCAAGTCCAAAACTTGGAAAAGTAGGAAGTGGTGCTCAGAGCTCATTAGTGACTTGACCCACTTTTGTAACCATTTTGGCCAAGTTAATCATAGCCTCTGATTGTAACTCAAGATGTGTTGGGCCAACTTCTTCATGGCTTGCTCAGATATGTCCTATCAGTGAAAATGTGTTTGGCTAATAAAGCTGACATCCCAAGTTTCTATCCATACAACACACGTAAAGAAGACATCTTAAGGATCCAGTGGTAACTGATATGGTAGTCCATGTGGGCACTTGGTAAGTACTGATCCCAGTGAGAGGGTCCAAAGTGGCAATTTTCCGTAATATAGAGATTATGTCCCATTGGCTCTTTCCACGGTACCATTGGTTGAAGGGTTGTAGGGGGCGGAAAAGAGCTATTGCATGCCCATGGAAGTCATGAGAATCTTCACCACTTGGGAGGTGAAGTTTTTATCATTATCACAGAGAAAAACTTGGGGAAAACTGTGTCAAGTGAAGATATACTAGTGGAGGAAAGTGGCTGTGGCTTTGGCCATCTGAGCTGGGATAGCCACAGCCTTGACCCATTTGATAAAGTGATCAATCCTTAACCAAGATATATCGATATCACCCATAGTTTGGGGTAGAGGGCCAATCACATCGAGACTTATTGTGTGGAAAAGATGTTGAGGGGTGGTAGGTTGATATTGATACTTGGTTTTGAAGCTGGATTGCTTTTTACATGTTAGACATGCATCTAAGACTTTGATGATGGTCTCCATGATTCCCTCCCATTAGTAGCGTTCTTTTACCCACTCATAGGTTTTCCTCACTCTGTTATGTCCTAGGAGGGCATAAGGCTCTATAATGACAGGTACTCGCTCTGAAGGTTGGAGATAGGGTAACCAGTTCACCCCTACTTTCTTGTATAGATGCCCATTATCCACCTTTGTGTTATGGGAATGTCGAGCTAGCATCTTCTGGACTAATTTGTCCTCATCCTCCCAAGCATCAGGGGTCAATAGGAGATCATGTAGCCGCTCTGCTTCACTATTATCTAAGTAAAGGATGGGCAGCCAAGTCAACACATCAACATTTGTGTGGCTCGTCCCAGCTCAGTGTTCAATGATCATATCATAGTGCTGGAGTTCCAAATCCCAGTGTGCCAACCGCCCAGTGAGATCCTTTATATTTTGTAACCACTTTAAAGAGGCGTGGTCATTAACCACTTTAAATGAGGTCTTATATAAGAAAAGGCGATAGTTTATAATAGTAAGCAAGACGTCCAGGCATTCCTTCTCAGTAACGCTATAGTTGCTTTCTGCCTTAGAAAGCATCTTGCTGAAATATGAAATGGGGTGATCAACCCCATGATCAACCAGGCTGATCAAAGATAGCTCCAACTGCATAATTAGAGACATCAGTAAACAGCATAAAGGGTTTACTATAGTCAAGGTGGCGTAGGATTGGCCGTCGCTGCAACAGCTTTTTTAGCATTTCAAAAGCAGCCTGTTGTTCCACCCCAATGGAAAGGGGTGTTTTTAGTTAAAAGGTGTACGAGGGGCTCAATGAGCTGAACAATTTTGGGGATGATTTGATGGCAGTACACCATCATGACCAAGAACACTTGAATATAACAGAGGGTTTTGGGAGCAGGCATCTTGGATATTGCCTCGACCTTATCATGGAGGGACTGGATCCCATCCAAGGAGATGGAGTGGCCCAGTAAATCCAACTTCTTTTTGAAAAATGTACATTTAGAGGGCTTCAGCTTAATGTGAGAGGCATGCAAGCGTTTGAACACTTCCTTTAAATGAGAAAGGTGCACATTGAATGTTTGGGAGAAGACAGTGAAATCATCAAGATATAAAATTATGCAACTAAACTTTAGATCATGCAAGATTCATCAATGGCTCTCTGGAAAGATTTGGGCGCATTGCACAGCCCTTGTGGTAGTCAGGTAGCTTGGAAGAGACCCTCGCTGCAGATAAGCATAAACTTTTCTTGGTCTTGCAGAGAAAGGTCCATCTGCCAGTATTAGCTAGCTGAGTCCATGGCAAAAAGAATTTGGACCCAGAGAGTTGGGCCAAAGCGTCATAAATTCTTGGGTTTGGGTAGCTGTCCTCCTTGATGAGGTTATTCAGCTTGCAGTAGTCCATAACTACCCATTGCCCACCATTCTTCTTTTTATGAGCAATAGTGGAGATAACTAAGGGCTTTGAAAAGGCACCAGTAGCCCCACATCCTGTAACTGTTTAAGATCCGTCTTATCTGGAGCTCCTCAACTATTAATTTCTAATAAGGCTTGGATTGAATAGGCTTGGCATCGCCAAAATCAATGGTGTGGCACCAGCCCTTAATATGCCCATAGTCAGTATCAGATTTGGAGAAAATGTCACTATATGACTCCAATAAAAATGAACTTTATTAAGATCATCAGGAATTAGATAATCGGAAATTTAAACGTTGGGCAAAGCGCAAATCATTTGGTCAGTGAGTAGTCCCATCTGTCATAGACCCAATATAATGGACTTGAAGAATGTCCTCAATTGAAATCAACATCGCTTTTTCAATCTCCTGATGCTTCTTTACAACCATGTCCTTGTTAGTGAGATTTCCCAGCAGAAGATTGATAGGTCGCTGGTAGGCAGAGTCTAGGATACCTGGAAATATCCAAAGTTCCAAAGAGCTTATTCCATCAATGCTTGTTAAGTGAAGAAGGCAGTTGCAGGCGATCTGCATAGTGATTTTGGTGTCTATCACTTTCTGTTCACCCGCTTTAACTACTACCTCCTCTGAAGCATACAATGGAATGTCATCTGAAGCATCCACAGAGTCAGGCAGCTTTTTTGTGTTTCTGCCCAATGTGGTATAAGTAAGAGCGAGGGCGGATGAAGGATACTCAACTATGTATATTACTCCTTCTTAGGCTCATCGTTTTTAAAGACTAAGGGAACTTCATAATTAAAAAGAGAGAGAAATCTCCTGTTTCATATTAATAATTTTGCCATACTCAATCATGAATTGAGTGCCAATAAGTAGTCCTATGCGCTATTGGTCAATTCCGCAGGAGGGGCAGCCAGTAGGAGTTTCCCAATCTGTATGGGTAAAGAAGAGTAGGCTCCAATAGCTCACGTATTGTTAGGCCCTGCAGTTCCAAACTCTTGTGAATAGTCCAGGTCAGGCGCCAACTTAATTTTGTTGATGAGCTTTGAAGAGACCACGTTCACTGGAGCACCCATATTAAGGATGGCTAGAACTTGCACCTTATTGATGACTACCTCTACCTTGTTTATTGTGTTACCAAAATAGGGGCGAGGGTCACCTTCAAACGGAGAGTGGATAAAGGCGTTGAGCCATTGCAGGGTAGTGATCTTTGATATATTGTAGGGTATGAACATGCTGGGTGGATCTGATCACTGTCCCAATAAGCTGGTCCGCATCACTAGCGGTATCAATCACCTCTGAAAACCTCAACAACTGCTGAAGATAGGTTCGTTGTGTTATTATGACTATATCAATTCTCTCAAGCCTCAACTTATCCAGAACCTGCACTTTCATTGGGGGCTCCCAAAACATAATAGCCTGCGTCTTCCCCACCCCTTCAAACTTCTCATCAGAGGGATTGTCAATGCACCTCAACGAGTTATTAAGAGGGGACTGAGAGACTGGCTTAATCTCCTCACAGGGGAGGGCTTTGTCGCTCTCATCTACCCTTTTGACTTTTGAAGGGAGCATCATAGCTGTACCAACCTTTTGGGGAGGCGTTGGAAGTATAATGGCTTCGATTTTTGCTTTAGAAGTGATCAGCTTGGGCTGCCCCATAATAGAAGGTTTTAACACTAGGGGCAGCCAGAGTTAAGGCGGAGGGGGTTGAGGCAGCAGCTTAGCCAGATGTGGTACTTTTTCCACCTTAGTAGACTGTTCAGCAAGAGAGGGACCAGGAAAAGCGATAACTGAATTCACCAGCTGAGCTTTTGAACCTGAAGCTAAAGGGAGCGCTGCCCCTAACTGTCTATACGTTCTGGCTATCCTCACATGGTGGAGGAGTATTTAGTCGCTGCCACTCTGCAGAAGCTAGTTTTCAGAGGGATACAGCCATAGAAGAGGCTGGAGGGGTCAGAGCTGTTTCTCGCTTTGGAACTTTTTGCAGAAATTCAGGTTCATAAACGTCAGCCACTGCTAGTAGTACCTTTTTGATATCTCATACCATTTTGAAGGTGTGCTTAACTGCGGAGATATGCATTGCTAAAGAGGGATAAGATGCCAAGCTAGCTACGATAGCAGCAATAGCATTATCTAAGTGAAGAATTTTGGCCAGCAACAGAGGTTGAGCTTTGCTATAGAATAGCTCAATAATTGAGGGATCAATTCTCTCTCTTGCAGTCTAAGGCACATAAAGGCCTGTTTTTTCCGTTGCAAACTCTGCTTAGAACTAAAATCGTCAAGCAAAGCTTGTATAACCTCCGTCCAGGAGGTATATGTGGCCATTTGAGGAACCATGATCTCCTGAGCCATCTGACTTAATCAGGGAAGGAAAATTTTATTTTCTTGAAGATCAGTCGCTCCTCCCATTGCAGATTATAAAAGTAAAAGAAGGGGGCGATACTGCCCTCACCAGGTGTGAAATTGTCTTAAAACGGAGATTTAAGAACGTTAGGGAGGGCTCATAATGCCTTTATGGAGAGTGCTGCTCAAGCCTTTTGAGGTGAGCCAAATCACTGGCTAGTTGGTTCTCTAAAGAAGCTAGCCTTGGTTCAAGAATAGTTGTCATTGTTAAGCAGGTTTTAGTGGTATACAGGGAACTATGTAGTGAGCACCACTTGTTGGCTTTTTCATGTGGGGAAGCTCGCTGGTGCTTATTTACATAAAATTCAACAATAAGGGGTTTGAACCACTATAAATAATAAAATATAATAAAGTTTATAAAAAACTAGAAAGTTAGGCGTATTTTTATAGTGTTATTAGGAAACGCCTGGGGATAAGAGAAAACAAACCCACTTGATATCCAACCATTCAGTATCTAAATTGAATCTAGGTCAAAGGGAATTCATTGGTAAGTTTAGATTAGCTTTTTGCAGTCTGAATAGGTAAATATGCAAATCCAGCCTATCAAAGCTTGGAAAACTCGCTTCACTTTGGCTGAACGATGGATGGGGGTTAACCTTTGGCATTACGTACCCATGGGGTGATGATTTAATAAATTGTAGTCAATCCCCTTTAATGAAAATTTATTGCACCTTGGGGACCCCAAAGAACCTATAAAAGGGGTGGTACCCACTTTGGTGCTGGCTGTGAACTATTGGGACATGGGGAGAAGCCTTCAATGGACTCTTCAGGTTTTCCCACAGGGTTGTAGAAATTCAACTTCCTGACTTAATGCTTTTTGCCCGGTTAGTATTTGTAAAAGTGTTACCCTGATTTGCAGGGTTCCACTGAGAATCAGCCAGGGACTTTTGGCTAATTTCATCATTATTATTATCTAAATCGCTGTTACTATCATCACGGACTAGTAAATGTCTAATATTTCCCCTGTTTTGCCAATTTTGGCACACAACATTCTTATCTTGAAGTTGGGAGGGCAAATGTCCAACAAGAACTTCCATAAATTGCTTATAAAACTTTTAGATGTAATTGTAGTCCTTAATCACTGACCAGTTCTATAAAACCCCAAACATGGAGGAGACATGTAGATGAACATTTGCGTCATATCCAAACAGTTGTAAATTTCTTTTATGTTATGCAATTAGCTCATCTTGCTGAATTGGTCCACAAAAATGATGGCCTCAACCCCTTGGACACTGGTAAACCCACAATAAGACATAATAATATTGATGCCCATAGGCTTCTTCTCGCTGGATGGAGTGGAGTGGTCATTTCAGCCTGTTTGGTCTGATTCAAAATTTTCACAAGTTAGGCAACACTAAATCCAAGTAATTTAATCTTTATAAGCCCCATCCAGTTATATGTCCATTTGAACAAGTTAATGCAAATTTTGATGCCAGAGTGTACCATGGTGATTTTTAATGGCAATTACCTATGATGCAAGGATGTAAGATGGCAGGTACCCATAATTGGTCATGGTAATATTACTTTATCTTTTTGGGCCTAAAACCCGAATATGACCTTAAAATCATTAATTTTGGATGTTAAGTACATATTATCACAATCATAGGATTGTGTGACCAAAACAACATCAAGGAGGGATCTGTCAAGGATACAGCTAAGTATGAAAGACTGAGATTCTAATTATGTGCGTCAGAACACAGTGGAAGCCTAAAAAACCGTAGGCATAGCCATACAAAAGATGCCTAAGTAGGAAACCTGTGGTTGAAATGGGGAAGGTAGTGTTTTAAATTAATACTAAGAGCCCCCACCACAAGCCAGAGAGAACTAATAGGGGCAACCACGTGGCTTACAGGTAACGCAATCAGGTGTTAAATGAATATAGTAGATTTCAAACACCCATGGATCTGACGTTGTTAGCCAATGGTTAATCTACCAACGACATAGTATCAAGAACTGAGTGTATTGTTTGAAATGAAAATCAAATTTAATTTAGGCATTGTTGCCATCCCAGTGTATTGATGTATCAATTGAGCAGATCATACACAACATGACTATTGTCAGCATGTTTGTTAGGAGGAAATTCATAACCTAAGTTATTTTCTGGACAGGAAACACAGTAAAAGAATGGAAGTATTTACAGATAAGATAATGATGACCATTAAATTAAGGGGTTTGCTGTGGTAATTATATAAAATATCTCAGATATCAACCATATTGAAAGCAGACGCCTTATACACTGGAAGAGAGGAATATAGATGCAGCGTGACAATGATCATAGTCTTTATAAATGATTTCTCATTAGTTAGATATATTAAGCTCTTAAAATATTTTATGGGTCTGGTTGTACAGGAAGCTGATGTCTTACAATCCACTTGATTATTGGGTGACCTGGAAAAAAAATTTGAAATGATAATATGATCTAAAGGATTCTCAGAAATATCAGAACTCAATTGCAATGGATTTAATCCTTGGCGGCTACTCTTAAGGCGTTTGGATTGCTAAATTGATTCTATATTACCTTGGGAGATTCAAAATAATACTATGGGGGTTGAGATATTCATTTATCAAATCTTGGGTTATTTTAGTAGCCTTGCCCATCTTTAGATCTCTTGATAAAAAGGATATTTGATGGCTGCTTAAGGGGAAGGCGCTAAAAGGTATGCCATAGCCCTGGCGATATCTTTGGTAATTTTATAGATTTTATTTAGGAGAATGGGGGTTGAGAGCATGGGTAGGTGGGCCCTATCCTTGAGAAAAATGCCATGACACAGCACTCATTCCACTACATGAGCTAGATCATTATTCAGTAATAGGGGGTGGGTTGGGGTACTATCCATGTAAACGTTTTTGGTAAAGTTTACTGCAAAGGCTCTATGGATGGATTATGAATAAAGGAGATGCTAGTTGTATGAAGATAACTAGCATTTAAGTCTTCTTTACAAGTGGTTAAAAGACTACTAAGGTATCCTCTTATTGGAAAGTGATATCTAACTCACTCTAGGTTACTGAAAATAGGTAAGTGACAACTAGTCCTTTACTTTAAAAATCTGAATTATAAAAAATATGTAACTATATAACTCTGTCTTTTTTTTATTTTTTTTAGTACTAGAAATATATAACTCTGTCTTATTTTAAAAAGCAAAGGGGTTTACTTACGAGGTTATGGGATTAACTCATTGGTTAAACTCTTTTATAAAATGGCATTCATTGCTTTGAACTTGCTCTTAAAAAAGGATTATATTTTTTAACAAATAATTCTATGTTATCTATCCAAATATTTGGCATCTATAACCTACCAGATTATAGTCCTCATAAGCTAACTTCTAAAATAGCTTGTTTAAAGATTCAAGACAGCCCCAGTAAGCTAATTTTACAAGCTAGTAGCCAAGCTTATTAAATGGGAAATATATTATCAATAGAAGGCTGCAATGCTCAGGAAATCTACAAGCTACAATCAATACAAGCGTACAACGCCTTAGTAACTTCTTCAGAAATACCCCTAATTGATTGCTGACTCAATCTGATTAATCCAGGTAAGAAACTTAATTTCCATTATGAAAACTAATTCCAGAATTAGCATACAGACATATTTGATACATGTGCCCAATAAACATTAAATGGTATCATCATTTGGTCAGATCAAAAATCATAACTAATTAATATTTTATAAGCGAGTTCCTCAAATATAAATCAGTGATTAGATAGAAAAACAAACAATTTGGTATCCTAGAAAAAGCTGGATTCTGCGGTCATTGAATCTTTTAAAGAGCCTCTTCTTTGTCCTAAAGGACTGGAGGATTCTTTACAGGTGGATGGGTCCCCCTCAGGACTTATAACCTTTTTTTCAGGACCAGGTAAATGCCATTGTTGGCTCTAATTACTTTCACTGATCATCAACTTACTCAATAAGTTGAGGCAATGTACACCTTTGGCCTCATAAACAAAAAAACCCACAACTATACCTCCCTATGCCTCATTTTGCTGATGCTCCTACTCTGATGCTGTCTGCCATGGTCTGCTAGCTAAAGGGGGCGCTGAAAAAGTTTTCTCGAAGCTTCCTCACCTTCTTATATGGCTTCCTAGGCTTTTAGATAAGGTGCCATATCAGGTTCTTTTATAATTTCTGATAATACCTTTGTTCAGCTTATTTGCAAATAAAGATGCATGGCGGCTCACCCTTTTGGGCTGTGCACCACTAGTTCTAAATAAGTAAATCTTAATGTTGGGGCTTTGCCCAGTGTGGATGAAGCCTCACTTTAGTTTTCTAGTTATTTATATTTTGATTGTCCCCAATTTATATTTATTATCATTATAGTTACAATGGGTTTAAACAGCCCTCAAATATATTATTATTCAATTAATATATACTTTAGCTATTTTTAAGAGAGGTTATAATCAAAAGTATAGTTATCTTGCTGTGTGAGCTCTGACTTTATAGGTTGTTGCCAAAGTTAATTGAACTAATATTGAAAAACTGCCAGGCCATCGTTTATTAGAAATTATTCTGACAGATTAAATCCTCAATCCTCACCAATAGAAAGTAGTTTCCTTAATCATTAATCCCTTAAAGTTTATGGGCTCAATTGTCATACCCTCCTTTATTACTTAAGTTATAATATCCTACCTTACACGCACTGTCATAAAATAATTATTAATAGAGTATATATTATTAGGGTCATCTGCTGAAATCTTGATTGTTTTGAGTACCATTACTATTATGAAAATACCCTAAGCTCTAAGCAATAAATTCCCCAAACAAAAATTTAGTTTTCCTTTTTTCCCTTCCTCAAGTGCTGCTTGGTAGCCTTAATTGCACTAATAAGGACTTGTAAGATGAGAAGATCACATATGAGGAGAATTTGAATCTGGAGGGAACTTTTCCAACGGTTCTAAGTTGATGACTGAGGAACTTTTTGAGCGAGCTCATGAGCCACTGACAGCATTCAATACTATTTTAAGCTCTTCTTATGTTGTTAATAATGACCCTATTCCTGTACATTGGTTTTTTTTAATAACTAGATTGTCAGAGTTACTGTCCTCAAACGGCACCTTTTTTGTATTGATGGCCTGTTGTTGAAAAGTGGTCACTGCACAGGTTTGTGAGGAGTTTTCCATAACTAATATAACTTCCCTGTATGATGACAGGGAACACAAATCTGAGCAGATAAGGTTAAGTTAAAGCATGAACTTTGTTAACTATACTATTAGCACCTCTATCCTACATATATAAAGCCAACTACTAGTAAATTCTAGTATAACCAAGAACAAGATACTTTACAAGGGAAATAAGCTCATAAATATATAGTATTTTAGAACCTTAGTGCCCTCCTATCAGAATCTTCAGCATTAGCTACTGGACAATAGCTTTTTATTTTATCTACTTTCAGCTTCAAAATGCCATTGTCTAGAACTTGCTTTGACACATTTTACCAGGATAGACGATCCTGCCATTGAGCTGTTAATTTACTATAAACTATTAATAATTATGCCCAATAAATTTAATGAAGTCTTATCATAAAATTAATTATAATTATTAATTTAGAGCTCCCTCCTCATTAGATTAAATCATTAAAATAGATTTAATGATTGGCTGCTATGTCAGAGCTTCCTTCATGAAAGCCTACAAGTCATCAACACTAATAAATTATATCAGGGATCAACCCCAATTAATTCTTTAGTATCAGAACATATTAGAAAAAGCATAATCTGATTAATTTCTCAACATTTGTGCACTTGAAAACTCAATTGATTTGCGCCAGTTTTAACTGTGGTGCTAACTGAACGGGCTTCAAATTGTTCTCCTTAGTTATATTTTCTAAATAAAATGAATTTTAACCACCCACTCAATTGCTTACTTTCAAAGGCGGTAGTGAAAATTTTAATTGCTGAAGAGGATGGACAAGAGGCCCCATAATATTTAATTCTGAAGAGATTTGTCAAGTACAAGCGGTTTGATTGCTCATGTTGGCCTATTGTCAGTATATTAAGAGGGCATGAGCGGCAAGTAAAAGTATGAATAAAAGTTATAGAAACTCATTGACTCTTCCTCAATGACATATATGAGACTGTGGCTGGAGCCATTTACTCTGATACTGACCTGTAATAGGAACTTGCCTCATTTTAACTGTAACTTAATGCTTAGGGGCAGAAAATAAGGTACCTAGTAGGCTAAAATAACACTTTTTAAAGCGGAAGTTCTAGCTGCTAAACAAATATTATTAATATGGAAATTACTTTGCAGGCAAAATGCCACCGTTTTTCTAAGAAGATGAACCAAACATAAGTTGGAGATTCATCAGGAACTTTGTAAATACTGACAAGATCAATATCACAGTTGAACCTTTGATATAATTAAGTATGAGCTAAAAAAATTTTTGTTGACAGAACATGATAGTGAAGGCTAGGAGAGCCTGGTAAGCATAATCTACCTGCTGTCCTTGCACCCATTACAGTTGGTGGAGCATCCGTGCATCCTGACACTACAGAAGCTTACTTCCATATTACTTCCAATTCTTGCTTTTGCAACTCAGAAAGTCAACTGTGGCACTGCAAGACCTTAGGCCTTGCAACCAAGAAACTCATTATTTGGCCAACTCTGTTAACCTACCAAAGTTCAACAATAAGGTGAATGTACATTTTTTGGATATATATGAGATTGGTATGGGTAAAGCATCTGAGAACGTTAAGTTGGCAGCGATAATAAACTTGGACTCTGAAGGTCAGGTATTAATTATGCCAAAGCTAAAGAAGGCCAGCGTATCCTACCTTAATGCCAAGGCCCTCCTTATCAAGGAATTCAGCGGTGAAGAATGTATAACTACTCAAAAATCTGAATCTCCTATTATCTCTTTTAGTAAAGATAAACTTACCCAAGTATTCGCCAAACGCTTTTATTTGGAGAGGCAGACATTATCTGGGGCTAACATTATAAATGATTTTGATTTCCAGTGCTCTTCTTTAAGCCTGTGAACCCTATACAAAATTGTATTGGGTTCAAATTCAAGAACTTAATAAGTAGATTGATATTACTCATATGGTAAATTATCTTCATCATTGCGCTGTCATTTTTAAAACGCTTAATTAAAGTATGCAGGAGTTGTGTGACCCACCTTAATGAGGTATTTCCCCACTATAAAATTAACTCAGCTGTATAGCACTCATTTTGAGAGGCGTGATATTAAAAGGTCCTCTGTTATCTTTGCAAAAATTTGTGGCAATATGCCAATCAGTGCCCTAATTCAAAGTTAAAGCATATGGTTTATTTGGGGAACCCCTCTAAAATGACAGACTTAGAATTTAGGGCAGAGTAGAACTAGTGTTTTCTATCTCTGCCTCCTCTGGAAAAAAAAGCCAATAATGAAAAATATTAGGCACGACCTTCCATCAAAACAAAGGGTGCTAGTGACGCCCTTCCTCCACTAGTTCAGCTAGTTACTAAGGATGAGACGGTAGTAGCTTTAATCACTTGCTGAAGGATTGAGAGGCTGAGTAGGCATAAAAACTGTACTGAAAACTATGTCTTACAATTAGAACAACAAGAGCTTTCAGTTGCCTCCAGAAAAGGTTCCCACATTGAATGGGGTTCAGTTGGCTATACTGGTTGATAGCTTGGTGGCCTCCAGCCCTCAATTAGGCCAAAAAATCCAGTATTATTTAGGTTAAGTGGAATAGTGGGTGTCTTGGAAAAAAACTCAGAAGAAAAGTTATTCTCGGAATGAACTTATATAATTTTTACAATGATTAAGCTCAAAGGTATAGCAATTGTGGACAGTGGGGCTTTATTTAACATTGTTTCCACTAAGATTGTAAAGAAAATTAGGCCTCATACCGGACATAGACCATCAGAAGGTTTATGGTATGGCAGCGCCCATACCAAAACGTCTGAGAAAGCTTACAGTGCTTTGCCTCTGTGGTTTGGCTCCCTAGTATTATCTGCTCTAACCATCGTTTCTTCAAATCCAACCAATATTTTTCTTATTAGAACCTAATCTATGAAAATGCATGAAGCCAAAGAAAATTCTAAAGAAAACACTCTGGATATACTTGCGCAAACTCATCCCTTTATTTTACAATTGGAAGGATGAGGCCTCAGTGCTTCAAAGGCAGGTGCTTGACAACCTCGCATATCAAGATGGCATAATGTCAATTAGCTATTGATGGTTGCATGGGTGTACCCGGTGGTTACCTAACAAAATGTAAGATTCTAACAGTATTCTCATATGCACTAACTGTAGTTTAACTATTTCAGAAGGATACTAACTTATTGTAGAAACACAAAATAACCTGGAAAAAATTGTCAATGTTTGTATGGCAAAATATTCATGCCATTGTCATGCCAATTCTATACCTGAAGGCACGCCTGGTATTATCCTTCCTGAATATGGCGAAATTCAGTTACTGCTGGCTAATATGTGTGCATACCCTATTCAGCTAAAGTGGCATCAGATAGTAATTTTTTGTGCATTTGTTATTCATCAGGAAATCCAGAATATTTATGATTTTGGTAAATTTGATGAAATAGGCCTTAGTGGTGACTCTGTTAAGATGCTTGTTCACTGGTCCCATATAGAAGCCTTTTAGGTTAACTATGTATTAAAAGGGCCAATCTTTGGTATTTTTGATAAATATAAGATGACATTTACCAAAAATAACTTCAATTATGTTGTTCACATAATGTGCTATGCCACATTAATACTGAAAATCATCTGCTAATTTTACTCCATCTTTTAGATGTTTGGAGGTAGAGGATAAAATGGTAAAAGCTGAGATTAATCAACTGGTGCAGCAGAGAATGTTAGTGCCTTCTAAAGTCTTTGAGACGCCCCAGTTTTGATAATAAAAAGAAGGTTAGATTAAATGATATTAATTGACTATAGAAGCATAATGGTATCACAAAAAGGATTCAAATTCTTTGTCACAAATTGATGACGCGCTAGATTGCATGGGTGTCACAAAGTAAATCCGTTATGGACCTAATTTCAGGCTTCTGGAAGATTAATCTGCCTAAGTCTTATGAGAAGTGTGCAATGATTACAACTCATGGGCTTGTATAAACCCACTTAAATGCCACAAGGGTTGTGAAGTGCCCCGCAACTTTCCAATAATCCATGATACTATATTAGAGGATTTAAAGATCTCCTAAGTGTTAGTTTATCTGGACAATATGATTGTATATTACATAGTATCTAATGAATATATCCATTATTTAGAAGAAGTTTTATATTGCCTCACTGCAGCGGATCTTAAAATATAGCCACATAAGTGCAACTTTTCAGAAAGCAGCAGGAATATCTGGGTTTCATTATTGATAAACATTGCTTGCGGCCCCAGCCAGAGAAGTTTGAAGCTATTGAACGTATGGTATGACTAAGTAACAAGAGCAACGTTTAAGTGTTTCTTGGAAGGATAAGCTATTATTACCAATTAGTCAATAATTTCAGTAAAATCATTGAGCCTTTATTTCATTTGTTTAAGAATGGATTACCTTTTGAGTAGATGGAGAACTTTCATCTGGCCTTTAAAATACTCAAGCTTTAACTTATCCAAGCGCCCCTGTTGATGTATCCTACTTTAAATAAACTGTTTATCATTCAAATGGATGCTTCTCTCACCGCTGTCATGGCAGTGTATCACAAAATGACTCTAATGGAAATGAATATCCCATGTCTTACTGCAGCTGGACGTTAGACTATGAAAAAATTATATATGGTACTGGAGAAGTAGTGCCTGTTGGTCAACTATGCCTGTAATCTATTCCAGGTTTAAGTTCACAGAGTACAATTCACCGTAGTGTCAGATAATGCCTCCCATTTTTTAGTTACAACATATGAAGGAAATATAAGGGCGACTGGCTCAATGAGCTTTGAAATTACAAACCTATGATTTTGAAATTCAGCACCAGCCTATCTAAAATGTCAAAACGCTAATGGGTTATCTTAAATGCCACTGTAGACTTAGTGGCTGATGCAGCTGATAAGTTTTTTATAAGATGCTAAATAAGCACTATGACACATTACAGATTTTCAGCGTTCCTTAAAATATTCAAGAAAGAACACCGTTGTCAAAAATAGTAAACTTTAAAAAAGCATTAACTATTAGCAATTTTGGACACCCTGACCAGTTGAGTGGAATGATAATAATTATGGGGCACATAAGGCGATGGGATATGGGGTTTTTGAGAAGTCACTTGAGTTAAAAAACTTTTCTTTCCGCTTGACATCACTTTAAAGCAATTTTTGAAAAAACAGTTCATTTTCTACCGCCGCTTCTAATGCATCTGTTTTCCATTTATGTCCTCAGATCCACCACCTGCTGCCCCAGTGCAGGACAATGGTGCTCCATCCACTAGCGTTTACTGCCCAACAGGCAAACGCGTATAGACAGGCTTGTCCAGTCCGCCAAATACTTATGGCTGATTTGTCCCTCCTAGGGACATAGTACTACAACTCGCATGAGTCCACCCAACCTTCTTCCATGTCAAATACAGATGACTCTTCCTGTATGCCACAAAAGTGATTATTGAGCTGGAAATGGCCACCTTTGAACCAGCAGGATATATCAACTTCCACCCTTACAAGGGCTATTTTGAAATTGGCTTCACCACTGAAGGGGACATGGCCGCTGCAGCAGCAACACCCTTAATATACAAAAACACACCCATTACCACAACCAAAACATGTCTCCCCAATGATACCACACTCATAGTAACCTTTGCAAACCTTCCCTCACACATTCCACCTCAAACACGCTATGAGGAGTTGATGTCAGGGCTGTCCACTTATGGCACAGACCCCATCCTCCAATTCCTTGTCTCAAGTGGTGCTGAGCGCTTAGCGGCACCTTGGGCAATGGCCACCATTACCCCCCACAAGCTAACCATAGCCCAGCACATATCACTGCGTGCCTATATCCCATCAGCACCAGAACATTTCTTTTAGCTTGCATTGACAACAGCCGCACAGTTTGCCCCCTCTACCATGAGTTAAACCATTCTAAAAAAGCATGTTGATAAATTCTAAACCCTGCAAACACCGTCAACCCCACCTATGAGGCCAAACCAACAGCTTTTGAGTGGGGCTTTTGGCTGCCCCACCCCCACAGGCCATGCGCTAGTTAAATCAGAAGCAAAATCTAGCAACCCAAGCCCAAGCTGGCCAATTTACACCCATGCCAACTAATAGGGTGCAGGTTTGGATACATAATGAATCCAAAAATTTCCCGCCCCAAAACTTACACAACCACAGCCGCTTATCACCAAATCAATCCTAGTCAAAAAAATTCCCTGAGACTTATTGAATGAAGTGACTAAATCTAGGAATTGTCCCACTATTGGACTTCCCAATTAAAATAGACCCTTATCTGAATTCAGACTTTGATTCCTCACTCCCACCCAAACAATATTCCCCAAACCAGATGCTACCCTTTCCAGAATGACCATCAGCTAGCCAAGGCTGCGGTGGCTTCACCTGAAAGTCGCCATCTCCATGAAGCTGTGGCATCCTCTGTCACTGAATATAAAGAAGGCCTGATATCACCAGATTCACTCAATTCCCCTGCTGTTGCAAAAGATGAAATAACTTGACTCAATGAAGCTGCCATCACCGCTGTCAAGCATGTTGCTGAACTGGCAAATTTTTCCACATCCACATGCATCACCAGAGACATCATTAAAAATTTTCTCAGCTTCCTGACACCAGCATTCAAGCTGAACGCCATGTTGCCAAACTTTTAGAGGCTATGCTCCAGGCCCAAATTGTTGGTAACAATCTTAACAATTATCTGTTTCGCCTTGACCTTCATCCCATGGATGCCCCAACCCCCTTTCTCTCAGCATTGATCTACCACTTCAAGGCTGAGCTTGATGATGATCCACCTGATCCACCCTCCCCCTCCGCCATGGTAAGATAAGCAGCTCACCGCTGTGCCACCTGGTATTTTATTTTTCTCATCTTTTTGTGTCTAGCTGCTCATTTTGAGCATGCCATAAAATTGGGTGGTATCATTGGGATTCACCATAAGGGTCGCACAAGTCAATCCCACTGAGCAACTGACAGATGATGTGGGGATCATCAGTTCTCTGAACAGACTGAAAATTTAAGAAAATAGGAGCAATTGACCCTACAACACTTTTATTTTTTTATAACTACAGAAACTCTTCGCTGGTCCGCTCCTCTCTACTACTAACTAAGTCTTTCAATCACCCATCTCACTTATATATCAGCAGCTTTGGAAGATACTGTTCTAATAGCTTAGAATATTCTATTCCGCCAATTCTCATTGATTTTGGCTTGTTATTCTTCTACTCTCTATTGCCCTAATTTGAGGCGATCTAAATTATATTTGTCAAATGTCAACATTGCCTTATTGCTTTATTTTGGAGGTGATCTAATAAAACCTGTTATAATCCAATATAGCCTCACCTCAAGGTGCTCTAATACTTGTAATATCTCTAGTTGGCGTATTCTCACCATTCTGTTGTAACTCTTCAGGGATTATCATCCAGTCATATTGGAATCTTGACATTATCCCCCTTTGACTGGATGATAAGCCTCCTATTGTTTATAAACTAAAAGAAACTTTGTGTGTACTCAATTAATGATTTGCCCACTTGTTGGCTCATTGAGGGTATATGCATTGACACAAGTTTTCTAAAAATTTAAAACGGACCAACCCAGATGTTTTTTAGCTTTTGTTTCCACCCAAACCCATGCTGGTCATAGAACAAAACCATCTCACCTTCTTGGAATTGGGTCAACCTGCTATGTCATACCTGATTGGCAGCCTGATTTCTAATCTTCTTGGCCAAACTAAATGAGTATGCTTCCATTTGCAACTTGATCAATGTGTCAGCTAAATTCATAAAGTAACAGTGGGGATCCATTCCGCTTGTATCTTCTATGAATAAATAAAGCAATGCTGGAAGGTCAGGGTGCCGTCCATATAACAGTACAAAGGGGCTCTTACCCATAGCGGAATGGCAGCTAATATTGTAAGCAAAGACAGCAGTAGACAGGAGGTAGCTCCAATCAGGGGGTCTATTATTTACCGGCTTTCTAAGGATGTTCCCCAGCATCCCATTAACCCGTTGTCATTCTTCTGATATTACTGGACAATAAGCCCTAAATTGATATGGTGGAACAGATGGAATCTGCCGAGTTGTAATGAATACAATTACTTGAGTGCCTTGAAATAAGGCGATATTGGGTTGTTGGGAAATCTGCCAAATTGGGTGATTGTGAATTGATGAATGAATAATTGGTGGAACAAATAAGATAAGGCGAAGTAAATTACTAAGACATGAAAGTGATATTATCTGAAGTTATTACCATACAAGTGGGATGAGATGATTTTGGAAAAGAAGGTTGTTAGTAGTTTTATAGTGAGATAACAGCGAGAATCCGCTGTGTTAATAGATTAAATAAAAAGAGAATTAAGGGAGCGAGTGCTCCATAATTATTTTATTTATTTATTTATAATTTTATTCTGTTGTGTCAAGGACAACGATCATAATATTGTTGGCCCTAATTGCTCAGTGGGTCGAACCCTGTACAAACAATCCGTTGGCGTATCTCTCAAATACCACTAATTTTATAAAAGTGGTGCTCACTAAAGGGGACCCATTGACATAAAAATACAATTAATACTCAGTTGCCAGCCACGTTGCATCCAGGTCATTTTGATAAGGAATCTGCACAAAATGCTGGGTCTGTTGCATATGAGGAGTTGAGACTCGAGTTAGATACTGTGCTAAAAAGGCAAGATGAGTTGCTTCAGAATATTTACAGTGATAAGTTGCCGCTATCTAATCAAAAAGGAAATAGTCATAGGTTCTTTCACTGATTTGAGTTTGCAACTGAAGGTACTTCATATGACAAAGGGCAAAATTATTACTCTCTTCTTTGGATGTTGGGAGTGCTGATCAAGTCATTTGTTACTTCTCAACTGGTTCCATTTCCTACCATGAAGTTAAGGAGACGGTGCTGTAGTTGTTTGGTGGATCTGAAAAAATGTCGCAGCGAAAAGCTGAGTTTTTAACCATTGAATTTCAACATAATGAGACCCTCACTGCATTTGCTGATCGATTCTCAGCAGAAACCCATGTGTTGATTAGGGCAGAGGTTTTAATTGAATGTGACACAATCATAGCATTGACATCTGCTGTGAAACCATACTGAGAGCTTTTTAATGCGTTGGCTCCATATTTAGAGGTTGATGTACCTTTGCTTAAACTTGTTTAAATTCTACGCTGGCTATCTGCTACCTTCCCTCCACCCAGTATAGAGCAGAACCCTATCACCTCCACTGTTAGCCTTGGTTATTCGGAGGAATCATCCCTCACTGCTCAGCGCCTGGTTGGCATTCCCTGGCCTTATTATCATCACCAGCCTTGTTTTCAACCAAGTTGTCAGCAGCAGTTCACCTCCCAGGATGGGTCTGGTTACACTGTTTGATACCAGTCCACCTTTTTTGGTGGCCCATTTTACAACACTCAAGGACGCAGGTCTCATAAGTTTAATTGCTTTTTGTGTGGTCAGCAGGGGCACCTGGCTAGGAGTTGTCATAATCGTTGGGTTCAGTACCTATTGTGGGAGCAGTATAATTAGGGAAAAGTCAGAGCAGAGTAGAGATGGGACTCTCTACCTCCACTAATCTGACTCAAAACGTCCCATCTGAACTTATTCTTACACAACCAGCAGATGTTTTCTGGTATGATGATGCTTTTCTATACCAGCAGCCAGTTGGAGGGGTAAATGTGCTAACACAAATGCAATTCATAAATATGGCAGAAGAGAAATTTTTGATGCAGGTTGAGCCATATGCGTGCCAAATGATTTAGTGCATATGGGGAATATCAATCTAGCATATAGTGATGGAGTAATTCCAGTATGCTACCGGTGATCAAAGAGTAAAACCCAGTTCCTTCCTCAACAGATTTTTGAGTATCAAGGGTTGCCGCTGAGAGTGGCTGGATCTATGTCTATTCCATCAGGGCATCAAGTTATACTGAACACAGAGCTGGTGGTTGAAATTATGGATGGACTCTATGGGGAGGTTATTGGGACATATCAGCAATCATGGTTGGAGCCCCACATGGCCCCGATTATATTTTTGGGACATGGGGAGATAAATGTTTTGTTAGAAAACCTGCAGAGTGAAGCAAAGCAAATCCGCCGCCACCAAACTGTAGCGTATCTACATCTGATTCCCATAGATGAGGTCTGTCAGGTTCATGCTTTCAGATCATTGGATAAATTTGTTCTACCAGTCAAAACATTGGCTGATGTACTAAAATGTGGTACCGCGTAGTAATTTAAAAAGGATTATCAGATGAACAAAAAGACCAAATGATAGCTTTAATTCAGAAACATAAGGGGATCTTCACTGTTGACAATCACAATTTAGGGTGTGCTCAGGGGGTGGTCCATCAAGTAGACACTGGCAATCATCCTCCTATAAGGTCTCAGCCAAATCACCATTCTCAGGCAGCGGAAGATGTGGTTACTGAGGAAATTGACAAGTTGTTAGAACAAGGGATGCTCAAACCATCCAAAAGCCCATGGGCTTTGCCTGTTCTAATAGTAAAAAAGAAGGATGGCACCAACTGTGTAGTAATAGACTACTGGAAGCTCAACAGCATTACAAAAAAGGATTTGTATCTCTTGCCAAGAATTGATGATGCTCTGGACCAGTTAGGGGGTGCCCGTTTCTTTTCTGCGATGGATTTGATATTAGGCTACTGGCAGGTTGAGTTACCCTTGGTGAAACAGGAAAAATGCGCTGTGATCACCTCTAAAGGTCTTTTTCATCCAACATGGATGCCTCAAGGACTGTGCAACGCCCCGGCTACGTTTCAGCGTGCCATGGACACTATTCTTGGCGACCTAAAACTGTCATGTGTCCTAGTATACCCCCAACAATATTAACGTTTTCTCTTGAACCTTTTTGGAGCACCTCAACCACCTCAAAGCAGTATTCCGCCGGCTGGATGAGGTGAATATTGAAATTAAACCTCAAAAGTGTAATTTCTTCAAAGATCAGCTGGAATACCTGAGTTTGGGGTAGAAGCAAAAGGGCTGCAACCACAACTGGCTAAGGTGGAGGCCATCAGCAAAATTACTACTCCCAATAGTTAATGTGACATACAGGTATTTTTGGGAATGGTCAGTTACTACCGGCGCTTTATCCCTAATTTTAGCTGTATTAGAGGGCTGCTATTTGAGTTGTTAAAAAAAGACGCCGTGTCCAAATGGACGGAACGTCATCAATCTGCTTTCAATACACTCCATATGGCATTGATCAGTGCGCCGGTGTTGTGATACCCAAACTTCAACTGGTAATTTATTGTTCAGATGGATGCGTACCTCTCCACTGTTGGGGCAGTACTTTCTCAGAAAGATGATGAGGGAGAGGAACATCCTGTTGCATTCTGTAGTCAAAGTCTGAGCTGTCATGAGCGTAATTATACTGTGACTGAGCGGGAGTGCTTAGCAGTAATCTACATGTATAAACAATTCAGAGTCTATCTGCATGGGGTAAAGTTTAAAGTCGTAACTAATCATTCATCACTACTCTGGTTGCAGAACCTCAAAAAACCTGAAGGACGGTTGCCCAATGGGCTCTCAAGTTACAGGCTTACGATTTTTAGATTCTCATTGGCTGGGAGCGAAGCATCAAAACGCTGACTGTTTATCTCGATTACTGTCTATTGCAGTGACAGTGGACCTCAGCGACATGATGCATGATAAGATGCTCAGCGGAAAATATGATGATGAACTGCCCCAAGTAAACAAAGTGTTAAATGAAATGCGCACAAATACCTTTCAAAAGAATGGAAAACTGTACAAATGAATTGGCGATTCTACAGTGAATTTCCCACACCCCTCAGCATGGCTGGGAATCATTATGAGTGCTCACAGAGCAGTCGGGCATGGTGGAGTGCATAAGACTATGGAGTTTTTATGCCTATGATACTATTGGAAAGTATGAGTTTTGATGTGCTTGAAACTATTTACTGTTGCCATCAGTGCCAAGTGGAGAAGCCATTATACCATACAACGTCATATCGGTTATTCAAACCACATTTTGCTTGGCACATGGTATCCCTCAATGTTGTCAGCCCCTTACCAACAGGAGCCAACCATTTTAAGTACATTCTAATGGCTATTGACCACTTGACCAGGTGGGTTGAAGCAAGGGTGATATGAGACTTTGGGGCAGTTATGGTGGCCAGATTTGTGTTGGAATGCATTATTTAGCGGCACAGCTGCCCTCAATTTATTCTCACTGATAACAAAACCAACTTCACATCGCACATCCTCCCCAAGCTGAAAGAGCTTATGGGAATCCGCGGGGTTCTGATGACCCCATACCACCCCAAGTCCAACAGAATGGTCAAAAGGGTGAATGGAACTCTGGTGAACATACTCCAAAAGTTAGTAATGGATCGCCCTTCCAATTGGAGCTCTCTCCTTTCCACCGCCGTGTTTGCTTATAACATTAATTAACATTCTGCCACGGGGAAGAGTCCCTTCCAATTACTATATGGCCAACATCTGGCTCTCCCAGCGTTGCTTTATTCGTGTGTAGAAGACTCTGGCAGACTAGAACCCCACCACTATTTGACTAACCTAAAGAACATTCTGACCAAGCTACAAACTGAAGCATATTCCTTCATCTTGGGTAAGAAGATTAAGAATCAGGCAGCTGATCAGGCACGCCATAGTGGGTTGGTGCCATTCAAGGAAGGCGATATGGTTCTCTTTCATGACCAACATGGATTTGGGCAGAAGCACAAGCTGGCTAGTATTTGGATTGGTCCATTTAAAGTAATAGAGAAAACTGGAGTTGACACATATAACATCAAGGATCCTACAACTGGTTAGATCATTAACTGAGTTTATGTAAAGTTCCTCCAGGCGTATAAGCAATAGGAGCCTTATCATCCAGTCAAGGAGGTGGTGATGTTGCGATTCCAATATGACTAGACGATAAGCCCTAAGTTGATATGGTGGAACAGATGGAATCCACCGAGTTGTTATGAATACAATTATTTGAGTGCCTTGAAATAAGGTGATATTGTGTTGTTGGGAAATCAGCCAAATTGGGCAATTGTGAATTGATGAATGAATAATTGGTGGAACCAATAAGATATGGCGAAGTAAATTACTAAGACATGAAAGTGATATTATCTGAAGTTGTTACCATACAAGTGGGATGAGATTCTGGAAAATAAGGTTAAAAGTAGTTTTATGGTGAGATAACAGCGAGAATCCGCTGTGTTAATAGATTAATTAAAAAGAGAATTAAGGGAGCGAGTGCTCCATATTTATTTATTTATAAGTTTAATCTGTTGTGTCAAGGACAACGATCATCATATCGTTGTCCTAATTGCTCAGTGGGTCAAACCCTGTGCAAACAATCTGTTGGTGTATCTCTCAAATATTGCAATTTTATAACAACCGTTCAACCATTCCATTGGACTTGGGGTGATATGGAGTCGTCAGACCCCCTTATATGCTATGAGCTCGTTCAATCTGGGAGGATGTGCAAGGTGAAGTTGGTTCCATTATCATTAATAATGAACTGATGGCAATCATGAAATTGGATAATACTTTTCATTGCAAACTTGGCCACTATGACTTCCCCCAGATCCCATATTGGCCGCGCTATAACCCACCTTGTCAAGTGGTTGATAGCCAACAGAATGCACTTACACCGGTTGGCTCCCATTGGCAGAGGCCAGATGACATCCAGGGAAACTGTATTCCAAGCAGAATGTGGTTTCATAAACTGGTACAAGGTCTTCTGGGGAAATGGTTTTCCACTTGGCACTAGTTGCAACAGGAAATGGTTTCAAGAATTCAAAGTTCATGCTTTCCCAATAATTTTATGGGCGCAACAACTCCATTGTCTTGCGCACACCACCATGTCACACTGCCTTGTGGGCGCTCATAATAATCCCAGGCTGTGCTGAGGGTCATGAGAATTTACTGTAGAATTGCCAATCCGCTTGTATAGTCCCCCTACCGTTGTAAGGTATCCGCTCACATCTCATAAAAATGCTTTGATCAAATGAGGCAGTTCATCAAATTTTCCGCTGAGCATCTTTTCATACATCACATTGCTGAGATCCACCATCACATCAATGGTCAGCAACCAAGATAAGAAGTCAGCATTCAGATGCTTAGCTCCTGGGTGGTGAAGGATTTCAAAGTCATAAGCCTTCAGCTTAAGAGCCATTGAGTTAAATGCCCTTCCATATCTTTGAGGTTCTGCAACCAATGTAACGACGTGTGATCCATTATGACTTTGAATTTTACCCCATGCAAGTAGACTCTAAATTGCCTATACGCATAGATCACCACTAAGCACTCCCACTCAGTCATGTTATAATTATTCTCATGGTAGTTCAGACTTTGACTGCAGTACGCAACAGGATGCTCCTCTCCCTCATCATCTTTCTCAAAAGTACCGCCCAACAGCGGAAAGGGATACATCCATATGAATGATAAACTCCTTATTGAAGTTTGAATAACGTAGCACCAGCGCACTGGTCAGTGCCAATCAAAGTGTATCAAAGGTGTATTGATGACATTACGTCCATTTGAGCGCAGTATCCTCCTTTAACAACTCAAATAACAGTCCCTTAATACAGCTGAAGTTGGGGATGAAACATTGTTAGTAACCAACCATTCCAAAAAATACCTGTATGTCACGTTTACTATTAGGTGTAATCATTTTTTGGATGGCTCCACTTTGGCAACTCTGGTTTCAGCCCTTGAAGTCTACCACAAACTCCAGGTATTCCAACTGATCTTTGAAGAAGTTACATTTTCAAGGCTTAATTTTGATGTTTGCCTCAGCAGGCAAGCAGTATACTGCATTTAGATGATCGAGGTGCTCCAAAAAGAATCTGAGAGAAAACATTGATTTTATTGAGGTATATAAGGACACACAACAGCTTCAGGTCACCGAGGATAATGTCCATGGCTCGTTGGAACGTAGCCAGGGCATTACACAGATTTTGGGGCATACGTGATAGTTGGAAAAGGCCTTTGGATGTGATTATGGCTCATTTCTCCTGTCTCGCCATGGGTAACTGAATTGCCAGTAACTTGAAATTAAGTCCATCACTGAGAAGTAATGGGCTCCCCTAACTGATCCAAAGCATTGTCAATCCGTGCAAAGGGTATGAGTCCTTTTTTGTAATAAAATAGAGCTTATGGTAGTCTTTTACTATGCGGTTGGTGCCGTCCTTCTTTTTTACAATAAGAACAGGTGAAGCCCATGGGCGCTTGGACAGTTCAAGCATTCCTTGCTCCAGCAACTTAGCAATGCACTCAGTGATAATGTCTTCCGCACCTTTGATCAGCAGATAGTCTGAGACCTTAAGGGGGGATGATCTCCTGTGTCCAATTGATGGACCACCCCCTGAGCACACCCTAAATCATGATTATCTACAGCAAATCTTCTTGTACTCCTTAGAAAAGCTATAGCTTGGTCTTTTTGTTCTTCTGATAACCTTATTAAGTTCCTCCACAGCACCACTGTCATTACGCTAACCAACGCCTCAACTGTTAGGCCAAATTGATCTAACAAACAGAAAGCTTGAATATGAAGGTCCTCCTCAATTGGAGTCAAGTGTAAATATGCCACTATTTGGTGTCAGAGGATTTGCATTGGTTCATTCTGGAGATTTGCTAACAAAACCTTAATTTCTCCATGCCCTGGGAGTAAAATCCCTGGAGCCACATGAGGTTCAAGCCATTTTTAATGATAGGGCCCAATGACCTCCCCATAAATCCTGTCAAGCACTTTCACTTTTAACTTGGTGTTCACTAGAACTTAGTGTCTGGAAGGAATAGATATAGGCCCTGCAGCTTGGAGAGGTAGCCCATGGTATTCATATATCAGCTGGGGAAGGGGCTGAGTCTTGCTTTTCAATCAATGATAGTGAACTGACATCAACCCATCATTATATGCAAGGTGATGTGGCCCATGTGCATCAGATCCTTCGGCACTCTGCTAGAGGTAAAGTAGATTGGGATCCGCTGTCCCAAAGTGGCGAGGGTCTCCTCCGTCATGTCAACAACAACCCCAAAATGTCGCAGGAAAGCAGTTCTGATTAACAAGTCATAATTTTTATTTTATAGCACAATCTCTGGAGCTATAACAACAATGGATTTACACTGCAAAGGTAGCACTCTGTATGCATCCTCAGAGATGGTGCTTTCTGCTCCAGCAGTCCTGTAACCCATTTAATGGCCCACAATATGTTTTAACGTCAATTTCACCATCAACTTTTTGAAAACTATACTGACTGGAGCGCATGTATCTATTTACAGCGTGAACTATATTTTTTTCTACAAAAATAGCACATTATGTACACTCAGATAATAAAATTATTGACCGTTTAATACATGGACATTTATGGGATCTCTTTTTTCAAGAAAACTCATTATCTCCTTCACCAACTATAGGGTATTTTTAACATTGGCATCTACCAGAAGGGTAACGTTTACTCCATTTAGAGTTGGCGCATCTTTGGCAGAATCCAGCTTTTCTAAGGAAGCTTGATCAAGCATTTGGGAGGCGTACAGCTTTGGTTGCTCTGGAGATCCTTTATTTGCTATGGCGTTGGCTTGAGCTCATGTTACCACATTCACTATCTGACTGGCTGCTGGTAAAAGATTCCATCATCGTACTGAGGGACTTCTGCAGGATATACTACTATTGATTCAGGGGCGTTTGGGGTTGGGATCATGGTGGTAGAGAGTCCCATCTCTACTTTAATCCATCTTTCCCTGGTAGTATTGATCTTGTTGCACGTAGTGCACATGACAGTTGGGGCAGCTTTGTGCCAAGTGACCAGGGTGACCGCATTCATAGAAAAAAACCCCATAAGAGCCAGATTCTTGATTTTTCATAAGAAGGTCCAGGTTGGAAAGTTTGGGACATTTGGCATAACCCTGGCCAGATCAGTAAGATGATTGTTAGCATTTAACAGAACTAGGTCCTGGTTGATAGTTAGTTGCTAAAACTTTTGTAAACAGCCCCAGGATTGTAGTCAGACTGATGAGAATAATTTGGCTGAGGATGAGGCTCAGAATTATATTAAGGCTGGGGGTTGCTAGGCGGAACATGGGCCAGACAAACGTATTCTCCTGAATATGAGGGTACAGTGGAGGCGGTATTTTTCCGTTCCATATTGTGTGGCAGAGAATTAGGGGATATGCGGCACAAGGACTGTACAATACTGAGCAAGGAAAAGTTGTCATCCAGAATTGGCAAAATGACATTGTGAAGCTCTCAGTATGGTTTCACCACATAGGTCATTGCAATGCACACATCAGCTTCTACTAAGTATCCTGCCCCAATTAGCATGTGAGCTTCCATAGTAAATTCAATCAGTGAAATCTATGAGGGTCTCATTATTGCAGAATCCAATAATAAAGAATTCCGCCTTTCGCTGTGACATCTTTGAGGTTCCCCAAACAGGCGAAGCATGGTATCTTTTACATCCTGGTAGGTAACAGAGCTTCTTGGGAGGTAACAGGTGACTTGATAGGCACTCCCAACATCCAATTTAGATATCAAAATTTTTGCTTTCCATCAATTGGATGAGCCTCCTGCTGAAAATCTAAACCATTTGAAGAAGCCAGGGATATTCCCATTTTGATCAAATGGAGGCAGTTTATCAATATTGACCTCCTCATCCCATTCATAGGCATGACTTTTTGGGGCATAATGAGAAATGGGTCGAGATCAAAAAATAGTTTCTCAATGAGAAGCTGGTCCAGCGGAAGTTGGGATGTCTGCTGCTTTGGGGGTATTGTGGCCTTCTGCCATGGGTAGCACCGCCATCACTTGAGGAAATTGGTGCTCTGACTCATACTCATATCCAGAGCTACCATCCTGGGTGTAGTAGCATCAACCAGAGTTTTATTCCTCCTTTTATTTTTCCCCCTTGCCATCCTTACTCTTCCCAATGAGAGGGCTGGAAATTACTGGTCAATTTCCGCTCCACACATTGCAGTCATTCGGTGGTGTCATCTAAGTGATCAGCAAGTTCCTTGTTTTGTTGTCCCAGAATTTACATTTGACTAAACATGCTATTGAGCTGGTGCATAACAGCATTCCATTCTTGAAGAAGTTAGTCCTGTTTCTTGAGCACTGCGTCTAAAGTGAGTTTGAGTTTCTCATAATTAACAGGTGCAGTGCTTCATGAAGATCCCAGCAACGGAGGCCTTATGAGAAATAGCCGGTGACTGTAGATTTTGAGGTTTTAGTTGTTGGATAATGGGCCCCCCATAGTGAGCACCACTGTTATAAAATTAGATAGTATCATTAGGATCTGCCATAAGGGTCACACAGGTAAAACCCACTGAGCAACGGACAGATGATGTGGGGATTGTTAGTCCTCTGAACAGACTAAAAACATAAAAAAATGTGAAAAAGTGCCCTGACAACACTTTTATTTGTTTTCTATAACTACAAAAACTCTTCGCTGGTCCGCTCCTCTCTACTACTAACTAACACTTTCAATCACCCATCTCGCTCATATATTAACGGCTTTGGATGATCCTGTTCTCATAGCTTAGGCTATTCTATTACACCAATTTTCATTGGTTTTAGCTTTTTTATTTCTCAACTCTCTATCACCCAAATTTGAGGCGATCTAAATTATATTTGTCAAATGTCAATATTATCTTATCGCCTTATTTTGGAGACAATCCAATAACAACTGTTATAGCCTAATATTGCCTCATCTCAAGGCGCTCAAACACTAATTAATATTACCCTAGTCGGTGGATTCTCACCATTCTATTGTAACTCTTCTGGGTTGATCGTCCAGTCATATCAGAATCTTGACAGGGCAGTTGATTCATATTTTTGGTTTTTAGTTTGGAGTTTCTGTTTAGTAATGTCTATCCCCTGGTTGGAGCAACTCAAATCAATTTAATTTTATTTTATAAGAAGTCGCTTGAGTTGTTAAAACAGCATTACTATTGGGAACCTATGAATTTTGATATTCTAAAGACCTTTTATTGTTGTAAGGTAATCCAAGTGGAAGGTTCTTATTATAAAAACCTCCTATCAGGTAGTTAGCCCAACTTTTTCCTGCCATACTGTCTCTATTGATGTTGTGGGGCCTCTGGACATAACTTCTGGTCAGGTTAGATATAAAATTGTGGTCATCAATCACCTTATTAAGTGGGTGGAGGCTAAAGCAATCAAGGACTTAGGGGCCAAGGATATGGCTAAGTTCTTTTTAAAAGGTGTTATTTAACACTACAGATGACCCAGTTTTTTTGATGGATAATGGACTAATTTTACGCCCCAGTGATCTCCAAACTCAACGATTTGTTGGATATATGAAGGTATTATCCAACCCATACACCCTGAGACCAATGACATTGTGGAACTCGTAAATGGTACTCTTGTTGGTATCTTTGAAAGATCATTATGGAGAAGGCGTCTAGCTAAAATCTTTTCCTGCCTTCTGATATTTCGCTTATAATTTCTCATATCACTCAGCCATGGGAAACTCCCTCTTTTCCTTACTTTATGGAAAGTAACTGGCACTTCCCATAACTTTGTATTCATTTTTAAAAAATATATCTACCACTATATACTTAGAAGTGCTGACTCAGTAATTAATTCAGCTACAAAGTGCAGCATATTCCTTTGCGCTGGTTTGGAAAATAAGGTCTAAGTCCTGTGATAATGGAGACTGGTAGCCTTTAACAACCTTTACTGTAGAAGATATTGTGTTATATCATAATTTACATGGGTTCATACAAGCTAACAAACTGTAGCACATATGGGAAGAGCCTTTTGAGATCATTGAGAAGACCTTTATGGATGCCTACACCTAAAGGATTCTGTTAAAGGTCACCTTATTAACTGTGTGTATGCTAAGTTTCTAAAGGAGTATCACCAGCAGTCTGGACTATTGACCTCTAGCTCTCAATGTTGTTGTGGACCTTCCATTTATTTTTCCATTGATGTTCATTTAAGTGTGAAATATAATTATTTGACCAACCATCAGTTTTACACTATTTTTTACTTAATTTATAGTTTAGCTAATATGTAGAGAGGTTTAATTGACAGTATATACTATCTTTGGTGTGCACGACCTAACTTTATAGATAGTTAACCAGAGGTGTGATATATTACTATTTGAAAATTTTCCAGGGCCGTTGTTTTTAAGTAATATGTTTTCAGGTAAAATCCTTAATCCCCGCCAGCAAAGCTCTTGTTTCTTAAAATTATTGATCTCCAAAGTCCATGGCATCAATTGTCATACCTTTTTTTATCTACGTTAGTTGTAATTCCCTACATTGCCCTGTGCTACCATAAAATCAGTAATAGGTATATATATTACTAAACCATCTTCCAAACTCTTAATTCTTTTGAGTAAAATTATCATAATGGAAATACTTAAATAATTAAAGCAATGGTTCCCTAATTGAATCTATTTTTCTCCCTTATTTTCCCTTTATTAAGTGCTTCTTGGTAGCCTAAAACTCCACCAATTAGAACTTGAAAGATGATAGGAGCATATCTAGGGGTTTTTGCATCTGGAGGGGTATCTTTTTCCAAGTGTAGCTACTATGAGTGGATGACTAAGAAAATTTTAGCAAGCCTCTGAGTCACTGACAGTATTTAATAATACAATGTGCTCCTTTTATATCGTTAATAAAGATGCTACTTATGTAATAAGGTTTTTAGTGTATGTTTTGTCAAGATTACTGTCCATAAACAGTACCTTGTAGTTTTTTGTATTGACAACATGTGGCTTAAAACTTGAAGCTTTGTGTCATTTTTAACAACTAAAATATAAACTTTATGATTTTTTATTAAAATGCCTGAAATCATTATCAACATTATACATCTTTCAAACCTGTTGTTATATCATATCAAAGGCTCTAAATCATTAATAATTTTCAATTATACTACTGTAAAAAATTTTAAAATTTTACTGGTAAAAAACTTACTTTGGTAAGTCACCTCAAATAACCAATATATAATATTCTTAAGCGATCTTAAAATACTTAAGATTAGCCCAAGTCTTTCCTACCACTATCCAAATGATAGGCACTTTATCTAATAAGCTAACTTTTAGTTTAATGTATTCTGTTTTTTGAAATAAAGAGTCATTCAGGACTTTGAACCTTAAGCAAGGGTAAGTCCCTTTATCTCAATAAAATAGAACCACTGAGATTTAAAGAATAAGACCCATCAACATTTAAAACCCAAGCAAGTATTAAAGGACTGGCCTTTATACGGTTTGTGCCATCAAACAGAGTTCATGGCCTGAAACCCACCAGCAGAAAATTGAGAGAAGGAGTGGTTTTTTTAGAAAATTTTATCACATAATGGTCTCTAAGATTTTGGGGGACAGTAGCATCAGGATTAGCTTGTTGTAACTCCTCAACGAGCTTCTGAAATTAGCTCAGTCTTTGGCTCTCATCCAGATGTCCTTATATGAGGGCTAACTCTTCCAAGATGCCAAATATTAGATTGAGAGGGGTGACTTCTGGCAAGCCAAAATGACCTTTACTTCAGCCTCTTAAGAATCATCCACCATGGTAAGCTAGGCAACGTGGTTATGGGACATTTTATGGGAATAACTTAGACACATGAAACATGTTGTGATGTCTCCAGAGAGGAGGAAGATTGATCCTGAAGGCACCATTTTCTTAGCCTTCTAGCAATTCATAAGGTCAGGAACATTTTCATGCTAACTTTCTGGAAGAAACCAACATGTTCAAAAGGCGGATACTGATATTATAATTTATTTGAGGTAAGCTGATCAGGGGATGGACGTTACCAAAACTAAAATTAATACTAAAAACTACCATAACTAATTGGTTCAGACAAAACGCCCAAATGAGCGGATTGAGTGAAACACTTCAAACAAAACAACCAACCAGGGGGGCAGCAGAAACCGCTTATACTCCATGGCGGAAGGGGAGGGTGATTGGGGGGCTCATCTTAAGCTACAGCTTCCTCTTTCCAGAATAAAGTACATGTCAAGGCAGACAGTAAGGACGTCAGGGCATTGGCAGCATGTGGTTCAATATCGCTAATGATTGGTATTTCATAGAAATTGCCAGCTAGGAAAATGGCACTGATATATTCAGCTGAAGCTTTTTCAGCTTTAATGTGGGCATTTGGGAGTTTAACAAACGTGGTGATATTGGTTTAGGTAATCTTTGCCTTTGGATTCCGTGCTACAGTTACCACATTCTGGATAGCATTGTTAACATTTTTATGTAATTGTTTCACTGTGATTTTACTCTTTTAAGTAAGACTTTCAGGGATAAAGGAAGTGGAATACCTCCTGTGAGCATCACTACTGATTTAGCAACAGCTTTACAAAGGGGATGACAAGATGGTTGTTATAATTTTGGGCGGTATCACTAGGATCCGCTGGGCTATTTACATAGGTTGAGCCCTCTGAACAACGGACAGATGATGTGAAGATTGTCAGTCCTTCAGACGCACTTGGAAATATATTTAAAAAATAGGAGCAATTTCACCAACCAGTCCATTTATTTATTTTATAAATACAGCTACGTTTTGCTGTCCCGCTCATCTTGCCCTCAAAAAACCTACCTCTCTCAATCACCCATTTCACTTATATACATCAGCTGCAGGCGATACTATATCTCATTGCTTGGGTTATTCTATTCCGCTGATTTTCCTCAAATTTAGCTTATTATCTTAATCCTCTGTCACCCTATTTGTAGGCAATTTACTTTGTATTCGTCAAACATCAGCATCACCTTATTGCCTTATATAGAGGCGATCCAATAAACTCATTATATCCAATAAGACTCGTTATATCCCAATATCACCTCATCTCAAGGCAATCGAATATTTGTAACTGATACTGTGTTTGGCAGTTTCCGCTCAGATGTCCCAAGACTATTGTCCAGTCATATCAAAATTGCAACATTACCCCCTCCTTGACTGGATGATAGGATCCTATTGTTTATAAGGTCTGAGGAACTTTGCGTGTACTCAGTTAATAATCTGACCACTTGTAGGATCCTTAATAGTATATGCGTTGACCCCAGTCTTCTCTATTATTTCAAATGGACCTATCCATATACTAGCAAGTTTATGCTTCCACCTGAATCTATGCTGATTGTGAAAGAGAACCATATCACCTTCCTTGAATGGCACCAACCCACTAAGGTGTGCCTGATCAGCTGCCTGATTCTTATACTTCTTGGCCAAGCTGAAGGAATATGCTTCAGTTTGTAGCTTGGTCAGAATGTTTGCGAGGTTAGTCAAATAGTGGTGGGGTTCTAGTCCGCCAGTGTCTTCTATATACGCATAAAGCAACGCTGGGAGAGCCAGATGTTGGCCATATAGTAATTGGAAGGGACTCTTCCCCGTGGCAGAATGTTAATTAATGTTATAAGCAAACACGGCGGTGGAAAGGAGAGAGCTCCACTCGGAAGGGCGATCCATTTTTAAATTTTTGGAGTATGTTCACCAGATTTCCATTTACTCGTTCAAACATTCCATTGGACTTGGGGTGGTATGGGGTCGTCAGAACTCCGCGGATCCCCATAAGCTCATTCAACTTGGGAAGTATGTGCAATGTGAAGTTGGTGCCATTATCAGTGAGAATAAACTGAGGGCAACCGTGCCACTGAATAGATGCATTCCAGCATGAATTTAGCCACCGTAACTGCCCCCAGATCTCATATTGCCCTAGCTTTAACCCACTGGGTCAAGTGGTTGATAGCCACTAGAATGTACTTACAACAGTTGGCTCCTGTGGTCAAGGGCCCAACGACATTGAGATAGACTGTATGCCAAGAAAAATGTAGTTTCACTAACTGATATGACATCATATGATGAAATGGCTTCTCCACTTGGCACTGACGGCAACAGAAAATAGTTTCGAGCACATCAAAACTCATACTTTCCCAATAGTACCATGGCATAACAACTCCATAGTCTTACGCATGCCACCATTCCCGACCACCCTGTGAGCGCTCATAAAAATTCACAGATGTGTGGAGGGCTGTGAGAAATTCACCGTAGAATTGCCAATTTGTTTATACAGTTCTCCATTCTGTTGGAAGGTATTTGTGCACAATTAATTTAACATTTCGATTACTTTAGGTGGTTCATCGTCATATTTTCTGCTGATCATCTTATCATATATCATGTCACTAAGGTCCGCTGTCACTGCAATAGTCAGTAACCAAGCTAAGCAGTCCGCGTTCTGATGCTTTGCTCCCAGCCAATGGAAAATTTCAAAATCATAAGCCTGTAACTTGAGAGCCCATCAAGCCAACCATCCTTCTGGCTCTTTGAGATTTTGCAACCAGCGTAATGACGCGTGATTGGTTTTAACTTTAAACTTTACCCCATACATATAGACTCTGAATTGTTTATATGTGTAGATTACTGCTAAGCACTCCCGCTCAGTCACAGTATAGTTATTCTCAAGACAGAACAGACTATGACTACAGAAGGCTTAGGATGTTCTTCTCCCTCATCATCTTTCTGAGAAAGTACTGCCCCAACAGTGGAGAGGTACGCATCCATCTGAACAATAAATTCCCAGTTGAAGTTTGGGTATCGCATCATTGGTGCGCTGCTCAACGCCGTACAGAGTGCATCAAAAGTGGATTGACGACATTCTGTCCACTTGAACACAGTGTCCTCTTTTAACTACTCGAATAGCATCACCAATATAGCTAAAATTAGGGATAAAGCATCGGTAGTAACTGACCATCCCTAGAAATACCTGTATGTCATGCTTATTATTAGGTGTAGCCATTTTGCTAATGGCCTCCACCTTAGCCAGTTGTGGCTGCAGCCCAGTTGCATCTACCACAAAACCCAGATATTCTAGCTGATCTTTGAAAAAGTTGCACTTTTGAGGGTTAATTTTATGTTTGCTTCAGCCAGATGGCAGAATACTACTTTGAGGTGGTTGAGATGCTCCAAAAGGTTTAAGAGAAAATGTTAATATCATCGAGATATGCTATAATGCATGACAGTTTCAGGTCGCCAAGAATAGTGTCCATGGCCCGCTGAAAAGTAGCAGGAGTGTTACACAGTCCTTGAGGCATCCGTGTCAGTTGAAAAGGCCTTTAGAGGTGATCACAGCGCATTTTTCCTGTTCTGCCAAGGGTAACTCGATTTTCCAGTAGCCTGATATTAAGTCCATCGCAGAAAAGTAGCGTGCACCCCCTAATCAGTCCAGGGCGTCATCAATTCTTGACAAGGGGTACAAATCCTTTTTTGTAATACTGCTGAGTTTCCAATAGTCTATTAAAACCCAGTTGGTGCTGTCCTTTTTTTTACTATTAGAACAGGCGAAGCCCATGGGCTCTTGGTTAGCACAAGCATCCCTTGTTGTAATAACTTGTTGATTTCTTCAGTAACCACATCTTCCGCTGCCCAAGAGCGGCGGATCAGCTCAGACCTTATCAGAGGATGATCGCCGGTGTCCATTTGATGGACCACCCCCGGGCACACCCTAAATTGTGATCATCAACAGCAAAGATCCCCCTGTATTTCTGAATTAAAGCTATCACTTGGTCTTTTTGTTCATCTGATAATCCCATTAAATTACTCCACGGTACCACCATTAGTACATCAGCCAATGTTTTGACTGGTAGACCAAATTTATCCAATGATCTGAAATCATAACCTGACAGACCTCGTCTATGGAAATCAGATGTAGATGCGCTATAGTTTGGTGGCAGCGGATTTGCATTGATTCACTCTGCAGGTTTTCTAAAAAACCTTTATCTCCCCATGTCCCAGGAGTATAATTCCTGGAGCCACATGCAGCTCAAACTGTGTTTGATGATAGAGCCCAATAACTTCCCTGTATAACCCACTTGGCACTTCTACCTCTAACTCAGTATTCACTAAGACTTGATGGCTGGATGGAATGGATATGGGCCCTGCTGCTCGAAGAGGTATCCCTTGATATTCATAAATCTGCTGAGGAAGGGCCCAAGTTTTGCGCTTCAGTCGATGGTAGCAAACAGGCCATACTCCATCACTGTAGGCAAGGTTTATATGACTTGTATGTACCAGATCCTTTGGTACTCCCCTAGTAGTAAAGTATATTGGGATCCGCTGACCCAAGATGTCAGGGTCACCTCCATCATATTAACGATAGCCCCAAAATGATATAGAAAAGTGTTTTGATTAATATGTCATAGTGTTCATTTGGTAATACAATCATTGGAGCCCCAAATGACAATAGACCCAAAGCACAGAGGCAGCGCACTATAAGCTCCCTCGGAGACAGTACATACAGCTCCAGCAGTTCCATAAACCCTGTGATGATCTACATCAGGTTTCAATGTCAATTTTTGCACTAACTTAGTGGGAACTATGTTGACTGGAGCGCCAGTATCTATTATAGCGTGAACTCTATTTTTCACTACAAAAATATCACAGTATGTACACTTAGAATAAGAAGAATATTGACTGTTTAATATGTGAACATTTATGGGTTCTCTTTTCCCAAGAAAATTCATAACCCCCTCTCCAACTTGGGGGTATTCTCTGACAATGGTATCTACCAGAAGGGCGGCGTTTACTCCATTTAGAGTTGGCGCATCTGTGGCAGAATCCAGCTTTACTGAGGAAGCTTGATCAAGCATTTGACAGGCATAGGGCTTTGGTTGATTGAGGGGCTCTTCTTTTGCCGCCACCTTAGCTTGAGCTCGGGTTACTAAGTTTACTCCTCCAACCAGCTGCTGATATAAAATTCCATCATTGTACTGAGGAACTTTCACAAAAAATACTATTATTAATTCAGGGACATGTTGAGTGGGTATCATGGAGGTAGAGGGTCCCATCTCTACTTTGCTCCATCTTTTCCCTGGTAGTATTGTCTTGTTGTACATAATTCACTCGGTGATTATGGCAGAATTTTGCCAAATGACCAGGGCAACCGCATTCATAGCAGTTGATCCCATAGGAACCACATCCTGGGTTATCATAAGCAGGTCCAGACCGGAAGGGTTGGGGTCGCTCAGTATACCCAGTAACATGTTGGTAAGCTAATTGTTGATGGTCGGCATAATTGGGTCCAGATTGATAACTAGGTTGCTGGCAGTTGTCATAGCCAGCCCATTGATGCTGATTAAACTGTTGATTATAATTTGGTTGAGGATGAGGCGCAGAGTTATAATAAGGACCAAGGATTACTAAATGAAGCTGGAGGTGAACAATAGTATTCTCAGGAATAAGAAGGTGCCATGGCAGCAGTAGTCTTGCAAATTCAAATTTGGTGGCGGAAAGTTAGGAGATACCCGCCATAAAAACTGTGCAATCTTAAGCAGAGGTACGTCATCATCCAGAAGCGGCAAAATAACATTAGAAAGTTCAAGATATGGCTTCACCGCGGTGGACATGGTAATGCACAATTCAGCTTCCACTAAGTACCCAGCTCCAATCAGCACATGGCTTATGTTGTGAATTGATCAGCGAACTCAATAAGAATCTCGTTTTGACAGAATCCAATGGTTAAGAATTCTGCTTTCTGCTGTGACATTTTTGAGTTTCCTCCAAACAAATGGAGTACGGTGTCCTTTACATATTTATAGGAGACAGAAATACTGGGGAGGTAACAGGTGACCTGATGGGCACTTCCCACATCCAAAGCAGATATTAGCAACTTAGCCTTCCATTTATTGGAGGCTCCTTCTGCGGTGAACTCAAACCATTTAAAGAACCCATGGATGTTCCCATTACGGTCAAATGGGGGTATCTTTTTGACATTAATTTCCTCCTTTCCATTCACAGTTATTAGGCCCGCACTGAGAAATGGAACAAGACCTAAAAGTGGATTCTCAATGAGGAGTGTGATTAGCAGAAGCTAAGGATATTTGTTACTTCTGGGGTAGCATGACCGTCAGTGGTAGGTGGTACAGCCATTACTGGAGGTAAATGATATTCTGACTCATATGAATATCCAGTGCTATTATTGGGAGTGTCATAGCCTTGACCAGCGTTGTCTTCTCCTACATAGGATACATCTTCTTGATAGTCATCTTCCTCCCAGCGAGATGACCAAGAAGGAGTAGAGAGTCTTTGTTCTGCATATTGCAGCTGCTGGGTGGTATCATTTAGTCATTAAGTAAGTTCTTTGTTTTGTAGTCCCAAGATTCACATTTGACTAAACGTACTATCAAGCTGTTGCATGACCGCGTTTTGTTCTTGAAGGAGTTCATCTTGGTTTTGAGTGCTGCGTTCAAGATAACTTTGAGTTCCTCATATCCAGCTGTTATAGGGTTCTGGGAAGACTTCCCAATGACATGGCCTGAATAAGGCATGGTTGGCAACTGGGGTTCCAGAGTGTTGGGTTGTTGGTCAATGGGACCCCTGTAGTGAGCACCACTGTTATAATTCTGGGTGGTATCACTAGGATCCGCCGGGCTATTTACACAGGTTGAGCCCTCTGAACAACAGACAGATGATGTGAAGATCGTCAGTCCTTCAGATGCACTTGAAAATAGATTTAAAAAATAGGAACAATTGCCCTGACCAGTCCTTTTATTTATTTTATAAATACAGCTATGTTTCGCTGTCCCACTCGTCTTGCCCTCAAAAAAACCTACCTCTCTCAATCGCCCATTTCACTTATATACATCAGCTGCAGGCGATACTATTTCTCATTGTTTGGGTTATTCTATTCCACTAATTTTCCTAGAATTTGGCTTATTATTCTTAATCCGCTGTCGCCCTATTTGTAGGCGATTTACTTCATATTTTTGTTTAACACCAACATCGCTTTATCACCTTATATAGAGGCGATCCAATAAACTCATTATATCCAATAAGACTTTTTATATCCCAATATCGCCTCATCTCAAGGCAATCAAATATTTGTAGCTGACACTGTGTTTGGAAGTTTCCGCTCAGCTGTCCCAAGACTATCATCCAGTCATATCAAAATCACGACAATGGTGTTGCAGCTGCTTCAACTGTAAGCTGGTGATCACTATAATGATTTGGCATTTAGCCGTGGGTTATATAGTCAGGGGGGTATTTGGTGTCCCATTCTGCATTAATGAACTGCTCAATTTTCAGAGATGGTTCTTCAATGAGCTTACATGATTCATCAATTTCAGCCAATATCTCCCATAGGTTCTGGTTGAATTATTTTGGGGAATCAGCATACAGTTGGGGTTTGCTTGATTTTGTTGGAGCTAGCATGGGATCAAACTGGGGTCCAATCTGATGCTTGATTAGAGGATGCATGTGTGGCATTGGGGTGAAGGGAAGGCTGATTGGTGGCTGCAAGTGCAGCTGCAGCAACAGGCTTTGGGGGTAGGGGAGGTAGGATCGTACCCCATGCCAGAACTTCTATGGGGTGGGTGGTGGATTGGAGGTCAGCAGATGAGTAGTCCAATCCATCAGAAGTGGCTAAGGAGGGGCATTTGAATTTCGAGTGGTCCAACTCAAAACATGATGGACAGATTATCCTCCCGCCCTCAACTTGGGCCCAAAAGGGATGGTCAGGTGCTGAAGGAATAACGGCACAAGGGGGAATCAACATGGCAACTTTCAAAATTCAGGGCTAATTGTGGCATATGCCTGAGGCCCAGCGAGTCATGTGGCCCCATTTGGGACCACAAATTGTAAGGTGAGGTTGGTGCCATAGGTATCCAAAACATCCATCAGCTCCTGGTGGAGCACTTTAGGGGGAGGTGGGTGGGCAAACCAGAAACTGGACCACCAAAGCGGTGTCCACTGGGAGCCAGTTCTGAGTTGTGGAAAGAGGGGTGCCCTGGAATACCAGAGGTACATTTGCTGCATTGGCAGCATCAGCTTCACTTTTGAAGCCGAGGTCAAAAGACCCTTATAGGGGCAGAAATCTATAAATTTGGTGGGTGTCATCACCACCCATGCCATTTCAATAATGGCTTGGTCGTGGTATGGGAAGAGATTTCACATAGTTGACCCTTAGGCTGTAGTGCATGTTGCTCCAGGGGAGCACCAGGTGGCAGGGATGTACTTCTTGGGTATAAGCAAGGTGGACGTCGAGATCTCTGGGAGGAACGAATTGTCCCATGGGTTTTGAATGACTAGGTGAGCCAGTTGAGCGCGTTTTCCTTCCAGACAGAAAATTACAGAGGGAGCTTTGCTGCTGCCCCACACTGGAGCAGCTGGCGGAGAATCTGAGGACATCAGAGCAAAACTACAATGGGCAATTAAGATTTACTTTTTTATTAATTTTTGTAATTTTCTTGGAAAATTATGATGAGTGGAAAGAGAGTTGGATACTAACATAGTAAGAAATAATTTTTTTGTTCATGTGAAGTTTGGCGCTTTTGATCTGTAAACTTTTTGTTATCATATTTTGCTTTAGACAGGTGTTCCTAGACTAGATTCTTAGTTCTAGAGATGTGGTTCAGTCATTCTTCCACTACTGACATTTTGGAATTAAGAACGAGTCCCAATATGAAATGAGGATTAAATCTGCAGACCTCATACAGATACATGGAGATGCATGAGGCGTTATTGTGTGTGAACTGTGCTATAAGGAAGTTAGATTCCCAAGTATTGTTCCTGGCTAAGGCAAAGCAGTAGAGTTATTTTTCTCAGCGTTTGCTTTAACCTCTCAGTTTGCCCATCTATTTGATGGTGATAAGCGTTGACATGCAAGGCTTGATCTGAATAATATCAAGAGATTATTCTAGAACCTAATGGTAAAATAGGTAATTTTTGATTACTATCTCTCTAGGAAGACCAAACATGGAGAAAACGTGCGCTTCAAACATAGTAGCAGTTTCTTTTTAGTGACGGTGGTATTTCATGGGATGAAGAAGGCAAAACTGGTGAAACAATCAACAGCCACCATTATTTGATTAAAAACCCTCAGATAAAGGAAGCTTTATATTAAAGTTGACAGATTCTGAGGCTCAGGACATTAAATTTTGTTTCAGGGTATGTAGGAGGCCTTTCTTTTTAGTCTTTTCTTTTGAGAATGCTCATTCTAAACATTGGGCAACCCATAAGTGAATCCCTTGGAGGAGCCTGGTCAGTTGTAAATTTTTTACCAATTTTACATATTTTTTGTTCACAATATGACACTTCCAGAGGGCCATGGTGATGTTGAAAAACAAAGTCACAGAGGGAGGAGAACATATCTATTTTGAAATAGAAATGTCCTTTCTTTTAGGACATAGTAGTTATGCTTTTAGAGCTTGCTCTCCAAGCCCACTATAGCTTAATCCTTCCAGAGAGGTTGATTGAGCAGCTAAGACCTAAAGAGGAGGTGTGCATTTTGGGTAAGCTGGTAAAGGATACTATAGGGGACGAGCTTCAGGTTTTGCAATTAGAGGAAAAAAGTTTTTAGCTTGGTGAGGTTATCCATGTCAGGATTTGGGTAAAGTTTATGTGAGGAGAGTGTCTCTAAAACTTTAAAGAAAGACCAATGGAAGGATTAAAGAATACACACTTTTTGTGGCTCAGTTGGGTTTTTGCCCACATTACCCAGCTTCATTGATTACAATTGATCTGCTGGTCCACTAGGGGATCCATTTCACTAGTGGATGTTAAAGTTATCAATTACTTATACAATAACGATTTCTAGAGAAATATACCAGCGAATATTTATTAATATGCCAGATTATGTTCCGCAAAATTGATTACTGTTTTGTCAGGGATGATCCTAACAAAACACAAGAAATCAGGGGGCGATTTAATTATTAATAACTTAATTGACTTGTAGTAGTCAAACAGGTTTAGTTGCCAACTGACAAAAGAGTTTATGAGTTGCTGGAGAGTAATTCCGCCTGTAATAGAACAAATTTTAAGTTAACCTTTCCTGAAAGACATTAAGCTATTTATGGGTAAGAGTCCCATTACATAAGCATGATTTTATCAGATATGAATAAATTTGGTGGAAGTTGAGCAAAAACATCGGGACATGTTCTCGTTTTAACTCAGAAGATGTCACAGTCAAGTGGGAAGAGAACCCAAGTATAATCAATGAGAGAGATCAGCTTTTCTCATGACCCTTGATGATTAATTCATCAGCGATGGTCGCCATTCCCATTTGGGGTGCCAACTGAAGAGTTGTGCACTAAATTCTCTATAAAATCCCCTTGACTTAATTGATAAATCAGATAATTAGATAGAAAATTATTTACATAATAAATAATTTTATAATTAGACTGTTTGCTCTTGTATTTAGAAAAAAAGACAAGAAAATCCTTTGTTTACATTATTTCTATCTCTGCAGACTTGGCGTGATGAGAAGAAAGAATAACTTCTGAACTTACACTAGGTTAGATTCTACCAGACGGAATAGGGAAGAAGTTACTACCATTTCAGAAGAATCAATATTAGGATAAGCATCAGGTTGACGTTGGGCCTAATCGCTATTTTGCTTATCAGCTCAGATAGAATATTAGTCTTCATACTACTATTACCCACTATATCATATTATCAAATAAATAACACATATACAAGAAACTTGTGCAAGTTGAACAAAGGAGCTGAAGCGAGTATTAAACAAAAAAAGGAATCAAATCCAGATTTTAACAATTAATACTCATTCCAGAAGAGGAATTTGAGTGCCAAGCTCCTAAAGTTACCAACAGGCGCCAACACCTTATAGCTTATAGATAAATCCCAGGATACCCCACCAAGGAGTTAAACCATGAGGGCTGCAAAAGGTAGCATGTGAAAACTTATAATCTAAATTAGCCGTTATTTGAAATATGAGCGATTGACCAACAGATAGATTGGTTGGAAAACACTACTTTAAGGACAAATAGGTTATAACCTCTATTAATGTGCTGGGGTTTTTACTTTATTCTGGCCAATAAAATTAGCCTACCATTATGGTAGCTTTAGAACATGAATACATATGAAAACTTTGATAAAGGCTGTTTTCCCATTTTGAGTATTAGTAAATATGAAGAATGAGTCAAATCCTTATTAAGGGATTAAACATAATGAGCCTACCTCATTTTAAACCATAACAGGTGAATTTTAGTACCGCTGATGTAGCATACTGAGACTCATCATGCAATTTCTGGTTTCAATATGAGTTTGCCGCCTTAACCCAACGTTAATCCATAGAACATCTGAGGTCAGAGAGGGCGGCTAACTTGACCCCTCTGGCTTTTCTTACTTCTATCTTGTCCCCGCGCTTTAAACTAGGAACCATGTCATGAGACATGGCAGGTTACAACCTAACATGGCTGGCAAAAAATCCAAAGGCCACTTCTGGGATTTTAACCAGTTGGATTCCTCCCATGATATCTGAATTAGGGGAAAAATTAGTCAGGGTTGACTGCTAATTAATCAACTAGTTTGATATTATTATCATTGTAGTGTTACTTATTTATGCTTTCCATATGGTTGGTTTGATCTATCTCAGAGTATTGGGGATGATACTCAATAGATTTGATGTTATTAATAATTGGCACTGGTGACTGAGGCTAAGGATGTTGATATAATTGTTAATCTAGATTTTGGCAGATGCTAATTTGTCATCAATTTTCTGGATCACTGGAGATTGACGCCAAGTATGATTCAATCAGTTAACCATTTGTATTTATCAGCGACCTAAGATAAGATAATCATATTCTGGATTTAAATGCTTAGGGTTCCAATTAAGGGTGAGCGATGATGATTCTGCAACCTAGGATTATGAATATTGGTGACTGATGCTGAGGTTATTCGATAATTAATTTATAGTATTAGTTTATATAAGATTGAACTGGCGACTGATGCCAATTATGGATAAAACATATTATGGCGTTCAATTGGGATGAATTTTGAGGGAATGGTTGCCAGCATAAGGCTGAGGATAGGGTTGGTTTGTGGGCAATAAATGCCAATGTTTATTGATAGGTAGTTATTAGATTGCCAATAAGTCTCCTAAGTATAAATACTCAAATCTCCTCAAAATAAAGATCTTTCTCTCTCCTAATCTTTTTATTGTTTTTAGTAGTCAGAGGGTAGTCAGCGGTCAAGAGTAGACTGAATATCCCAAGGTTAGGTCTGGGTAAATGTACCTAAGGGTGGTCAGCACCAACAACCCCACTACCTGAAGCTATAGGGAAGCCCCTCGGGAACTTGGCTGACTGGCCCCAACAATGAGGGACTGATGGGTATTGACCTGTAGGGAATGATATGACAGAGCTGAGAATCACCCAGAAAGGTGTAGGGTTAGCTGTGTGACTCCAAAAGGGCTATTTGCGTCAAGGTGAAGTTGTTGGTCTTCTATGTTAGTGGGTTGCCTGTGGACCTGTAGTGAAAGGTAGCCTATGAAGGCAAAACAGCAAGGGCCAGCAGCCATCATACTGGTTGGCCTGACACACTAACAGAGTTTCTGATGTAGTGGATATAAGATTAGCAACAGCCCCTTTAATAACTCATAATTGAAGCAAAAATTACATAAATCACTGTTGTTGCAGCCTGGCGGTAGACAAGGTTTTGACATTTTCTATATTACACTAAAGCTTTATGGTTGGTCCTCACTGTAATTTTATGCTGTGCTTTTTAGAAAGTTTATTTCTATTTTGTGAATACCCAGGAGTCAGCTACTAACTCCGTGTGATATATTTCCTAAGCTTGTTCAGAGACCTAAACTTGTGGGAGAAGTAAGCAATCTGTTATGCTCCAAAATGCTCATGAGGCACCACACCCATGGCAGCTAAGATGCAATGAAGGACACAATAAAGATCATAGACATTTCCTAGTGCTAGATAACATATTTAAGAGGAATACCTTATCAAGATTCCGATATGACTGGATGATAAGCCCCAAAGGGTTATGAAGAAATGATGAGAATCCACAGACTAGGATGATATTTACGAGTGTTTGTGTGCCTTGAGATGAGGCAATATTGAGTTATAATGGGTTGTTATTTTGATCGCCTCCAAAATAAGGCAATAAGGCAATATCGACATTCAATGAATATTATTTAGATCACCTCAAATTAGGGCGATAGAGATTTGAAAAATAGCAGCTGAAACCAATGAGAATTGGTGGAATAGAATAGCCTAAGCTATGAGAATGGATCTTCCAAAGCCGCTAATATAAGCATAAAAGCGATTGAAAAGAGGAGGAGTTAGTAGAAAAAGAAGAGTGGAACAGCAAGGAATCACTGTAGACAGAAAATAAATAAAAGTGTGTTGGGGAAATTACTCCTATTTTCTTATATTTTCAAGTCTGTTCAGAGGACCGATGATCCCTAAATTGTCTGTCCATGGGGGGGGGGGGGGGGGGGGGGGGGGGGGGGGGGGGGGGGGGGGGGGGGGGGGGGGGGGGGGGGGGGGGGGGGGGGGGGGGGGGGGGGGGGGGGGGGGGGGGGGGGGGGGGGGGGGGGGGGGGGGGGGGGGGGGGGCTCAGTGGGTTCAACTTGTGCAACTTTTAGGCGGATCCCAATGGTATCGCCCAATTTTATAACAGTGGTGCTCACTACAGGGGGCCCATTGATCAACCACTAAAACCTCAAAATCCCCTGTCAGCAGCTCTGTCTCATAAAGCCTGCGTTGCTGGGGAATTTTCACAAAGCACTGCACCTGTTGATTATGAGGAACCTAAACTCACTATAGACGCAGTGCTCAAGAAACAGGATGAGCTCCTTCAAGAATGGAATGCCGTTATGCACCAGCTCAATAGCACGTTTAGTCAAATGAAAATTCTGGGACAACAAAACAAGAAACTTGCCAATCACTTGGACAACATCACCAAATGACTGCAATGCGTGGAGCGGAAATTGACCAGTAATTTCCAGCCCTCTCATTGGGAAGAGTAAGGATGGCAAGGGGGCAAAATACATGGAGGAATACGACGCTGGTTGGAGCTACTACATCCAGGATGGTAGCTCTGGATATAAGTATGAGTTAGAGCACCAATTTCCTCAAGTGATGGCGGTGCTACCCATGGCAGAAGGCCACAATACCCCCAAAGCAGCAGACATCCCAACTTCCGCTGGACCAGCTTCTTATTGAGAGACTGCTTTTGGATCTTGACCCATTCCTCAGTATACCCCAAAAAATCATGCCTATTAATGGGATGAGAAGGTCAATATCAAGAAACTGCCTCCATTTGATCAAAATGGGATTATCCATGGCTTCTTCAAATGGTTTGAATTTGCAGCGAAAGGCGCATCTTATTGACAGAAAGCAAAACTTTTGTTATCTAAATTGGATGTTAGGAGCGCCAATCAAGTCACCTGTTACCTCCCAAGCAGCTAAATTACCTACTGTGATGTAAAAGATACCATGCTTTGACTGTTTGAGGGCACCTCAAAAATGTTGCAGTGAAAGGTGGAATTCTTGATGATTGGATTCCTCCATAACCAGACCCTCATGGAGTTTTCTGATTGATTTATGACAGAAACTCAATGCTGATTGGGGAGGATACTTAGTGGAAGCTGACATGTGAATTGCAATGACCTCTGTGGTGAAACCATACTGAGAGCTTCACAATGTCATTTTGCCAATTATGGATGACAACTTTCTCCTGCTCAAAATTGTACAGTTCTTGCACTGCATATCCCCTTATTCTAACATCAAATATGGAACGGAAAAATACCGCCTCCGCTGTACCCTCTTATTCAGGGGAATATGCTTGTCTGGCCCACACTCCGCCTAGAAACCCCTAGCCTTAAATAGTTCCACACCTTGTCCTCGGCTAAACTATTCTCAACAGTTTGACTACCACCCTGGGGCCATTTACCAAAATTATCAGCAACCTAACTACTGACCCAGACTTATTTACGCCAAACGCCAGCAATAATCTTACCAACCTGGCCCTAGTTATGCAGAATGTTCCAAACTATCCAACCTGGACCCTCTTATGAAAATCAAGGACGTGGATCTTATGGGGTTAGTTGTTATGAATGCAGTCACCCTGGTCACTTGACACAAAGCTGTCCTAACCGTCATGTGCACTACGTTCAACAAAATCAATACTACCAAGGAAAAGATGGAGTGGAGTAGAGATGGGACTCTCTACCACCACGATCCCAACCCCAAACGTCCCTGAATCAATAGTAGTATATCCTGCAGAAGTCCCTCAGTACGATGGTGGAAGCTTTTACCAGCAGCCAGTTGGAGGAGTGAATGTAGTGACATTAGCTCAAGCCAAGGCTGTGGAGGGTGAAGGATCTCAGGAGCAACTAAAGCTGTACGCCTCCCAAATGCTTGATCAAGCTTCCTCAGAAAAGCTGGATTCTGCCACAGATGCGCCAACTATAAAAGGAATAAACGTTGCCCTTCTGGTAGACGCCATTGTTAAAGAATACCCTAAAGTTGGTGAGGGGATAATGAGTTTCCTTGAAAAAAGAGATCCTATAAATTCCCATGTATTAAACAGTCAATATTCTTCTTACTCCAAGTGTACATACAGAGATATTTTTATAGCAAAGAATAGAGTTCGCATTATAATAGATACAGGCACTCCAGTTAACATGTTTTCTACTAAGTTGATGGCGAAATTGACGTTAAAACCTGATATGGACCATCAAATGGTGTACGGTACTGCTAGAGCAGAAAGTACCATCTCTGAGGACGCATACAGAGTGCTACCTTAGCAGTGTAAATCCATTGTTGTTATAGCTCCAGAGATTGTGCTATAAAACAAAAATTATGACCTGTTAATTGGAACTGCTTTCCTGTGACATTTTGGGGCTGTCATTTATATGACGGAGGAGACCCTTGCCATTTTGGGACAGCAGATCCCAATTTACTTTACCTCTAGCAGAGTGCCAAAGGATCTGGTGCACATGGGCCACATCAACCTTGCATATAATGATGGGGTGATGCCAGTTCACTATCATTGACTGAAAAGCGAGACTCAGCCCCTTCCCCAGCTGGATATATGAATACCAAGGGCTACCTATCAGATCTGCAGGGCCTATATCTAATCCTTACAGACACTAATTTCTAGTGAACACCAAGTTAAAAGTGAAAGTGCTTGACAGGATTTATGGGGAGGTCATTGGTCCCTATCATCAAACATGGCTTGAGCCTCATGTGGCTCTAGGGATTATACTCCCAGGGCATGGAGAAATCAAGGTTTTGTTCAAAAACTCTCCAGAACGAACCAATGCAAATCCTCTGACACCAAATAGTGGCATATTTACATTTGACTCCAATTGAAGAGATCATTCATGCTCATGATTTTGGTTTTCTTGATGAATTTGGCCTAATAGTTGAGACTTCAGCTAGCATATTGACAGTGGTACTGTGGAAGAACTTATAAAACTATTGGAAGAACAAAAAAGACCAAGCGATAGCTTTATTTTTAATTACATGGAGATTTTCTCTATAGAACATCACGATTTAGGGTTTGCTCAGGGGGTGGTCCATCAATTAGACACATGAGATCGTTTTCCCATAAGATTTTAGCCTATCCGCTGATAAAGGGCAGCAGAAGACATTGCTACTGAGGAAATTGATAAGTTGCTGGAGCAAGGAGTGCTCAAACTGCCCAAGGGTTCATGAGCTTTGCCTGTTCTGATTGTAAAAAAGAGGGACGTCATAAATTGTGTAGTAATAGACTACTGGAAGCTCAATAGTATTATAAAAAAGGACTCATACCCCTTTCACAGGTTGACGATGCTTTGGATTGGTTAGGGGGAGCCCATTAATTTTCAGCAATGTACTTGATATCAGGTTACTGGCAAATCAAGTTACCCATGGCAGAACAGGAGAAATGTGGTGTAATAACATCCAAAGGCCTTTTCCAACTGCTCCATATGCCCCAAAGGCTGTGTAATGCCCTGGCTACGTTCCAAGGAGCCAAGGACACTATCCTTAGTGACCTGAAGCTGTCATGTGTCCTCATATACCTCAATAATATCAACGTTTTCTCTCAAATTTTTTTTTTGGAGCACCTCGATCATCTAGAAGCAGTATTCCGCTGGCTTGCTGAGGCAAACATAAAATTAAGCTTATACATGTAACTACTTCAAAGATCAGTTGGAATACCTGGGGTTTGTGGTAGACTCCAAGGGGCTGAAACTGCAGCCGGCCAAGGTGGAGTTTATTCAAAGAATGACTACACCTAATAATAAACGCAACATACAGGTATTTTTGGGAATGGTTGTTACTACTGATGCCCCATCCCCAGCTTCAGCTGTATTGGGAGACCTTTGTTTGAGTTGTTAAAGGAGAATGCTGTGTTTGAATGGATGGAAAGTCATCAATATGCCTTTGATGCACTTTAACGGCGCTGACCAGTGTGCCAGCTAAGCTATCTGAACTTCAATAAAGAGTGTATTATTCAGATGGATGCGTCCCTTTCCACTGTTGGGGCGGTATTTTCTCAGAAAAATGACAAGGGAGAGGAGAAACCCGTTGTGTACTGCAGTCAAAGTCAGAACTTCCATGAGCGTAATTATACCATGACTAAGTGGGAGTACTTATCAGTGATCTATGCATATAAGCAATTTAGAGTCTAATTTCATGGGGTAAAGTTTAAAGTTGTAATTGATTATGCATCGTTACATTGGTTGCAGAACCTAAAAGAGCCTGTTTGGCGTTTAGCTCAATGGGCTCTTAAGCTGCAGGCCTATAACTTTGAGATACTTCACCACCCAGTAGCTAAGCATCAGAACGCTGACAGCTTATCTCAGTTGCTGACCATTGCCATGATGGCGGATCTCAGCGATGTGATGTACAAGAGGATGCTCAGCAGAAAATATGACGACAAACCGCCCAAGTGATCAAAGCATTAAACGAGATGCAAGCGAATAACTTTTAGTGGAAGGGGGAGCTATACAAGCGTATCAGTAATTCTAAGGTGAATTTCCCATGACTTCAGCATGGCCTGGGATTATTATGATCGCCCACGGGGCAGTTGGACATAGTGGTGTGCACAAAACAATGAATTTGTTGCACCCATGGTATTATTGGGAAAGCATGAAATCAACGTGCTTGAAACCATTTCCATTTGCAACCAGTGCCAAGTGGAAAACATTCCACCAGAAGACCTCATACCAGACAATGAATCCACATTTTGCTTGGCATACATTTCCCTGGATGTCATCTGGCCTCTGCCAATGGGATCCAACTGGTGTAAGTACATTCTGGTGGTTATCAACCTCTTGACAAGGTGGGTTGAAGCGCGTCAATACAGGATCTAGGGGAGTTCACAGTGGCCAAGTTTGTAATGGAACGTATTATCCAGTGACATGGTTGCCCCCAGTTCATTCTTACCAATTTTAAAACCAACTTCACCTTACACATTCTCCCAGATTGGACGAGCTCATGGGCATCTACGGTGTTCTGATGACTCCATATCACCCCAAGTCCAATGGAATGGTTGAATGGGTTAATCGTATGCTGGGGAACATCCTTAAAAATCTGGTAACCAATATACCCTCTGATTGGAGTTCCCTTCTGTCTACCACTGTCTTTGCTTACAATATCAGCTACCAACCTTCTATGAGGAAGAGCCCCTTTCAACTGTTATATGGATGGCACCCCACTATTCCAGAATTGCTTTATTCATGCATAGAAGATACTGGCGTAATGGATCCACACCATTACTTGACAAATTTAGCTGATACATTGATCAAGTTGCAAACAGAAGCATACTCATTTATTTTGGCCAAAAATATTAGATTCAGGCTTCTGATCAGGTATAAAGGAGCAGTTTGACCCAATTCCAGGAAGTTAATATGGTTTTTTTAGTACTAGATGGTCAAAGAAATATGGTTTTGTTCTATGACCAGCACAGGTTTGGGTGGAAACACAAGCTGGACAACATAATGGTTACTCTATTTGAAATAATTGAGAAAACTTGTGTCGATGCATATACAATCAAAGACCCAGCAAGTGGTCAAATCATTAATTAAGTACTCACAAATTTTCTCCAAGCTTATAAACAATAAGAGGCTTATTGTCCAGTCAAAGAGGGGTAATGTTGAGATACTGATATGACTGAATTATAAGCCCTGAAGAGTTACAACAGAATGGTGAGAATCCGCCAACTAAGATGATATTTATGAGTATTCAAGCACCTTGAGATGAGGTGATATTGGGTTATAACGGGTTGTTATTAGATTGCCTCCAAATAAGACGATAAGGTGATGTCAACATTTGATAAAAATTATTAAGATCGCCTTGAATTAGGGAGTTAGAGTTGAATAATAACAGCAAAAACTAACGAGAATTTGTGGAATAGAATAGCCTAAGCTATGAGGATGGTATTGTCTGAAGCTGATGATATATAAGTGAGATGGGGGATTGAAAAGAGGAGGAGTTAGTAGAAAAAGAAGAGTGGAACAGCGAAGAGTTGCTGTAGTCTTTATTAATTGCTAATAGTGTGTCAGGGCAATTGCTCCTATTTTCTTATATTTTCAGGTCTGTTTGGAGGACTAATAATCTTCACATCATCTGTCCATTGTTCAGTAGGTTTGACCTGTGTGACCCTTATGGCGGATCCCAATGGTACCCCCAATACTTATAAAGACCTCTTTATGGACTCAAATGCCTTTTGAAATTTACTTGTCCACTGTTGGTATTTTTATCCATATTTCCAGCTGACTAGATTATCAGGGATTACTAGGGGAAGATTCCCTAATGCAAAGTAAATTGGACATTGGTTGACCCTGATTTTGGTTACTATGTTTGAGGGATTTTAGGTTATTTGCCTGGGTTAGATCCAGTGGGATCAACCTGGATGAATGCTTAAGATTTTGTCAGGAAGAGTTGCTGACAAAATAGGGGCATCTGATAGTTGATTAACTATCAGGTGTACTGATTGGGATTGGTCAGGTTTCATCACTAACCAATTGGTAATTTAAGGAGTAAGTTGCAAGGTGAGTGATGCCACCTGCAACTAGTGAATCGATCAGTTGGCTTGCGACCTCCCTTAATGGTAACAAGTCCAATTACCTAAGCAGGTTGCTTGCCAAATATGGTTAGTTCACTTGGATCAAGAGGAAAATGTTAGGGACACGTTTTCCAACTCTTTCCATTTTAGGTCTTGAGGATGTCCAATGACAGAATCCTAGTCAGGATGGGGAAGACCATTTCTGTGAGACGAGGATGTGTAATTCAATGGTAATGGCTGCCGTTTCATCAAGGAGGTGCCAACTGAGGGTTGGGAGCCAAATTCCCCACCTTAAAAGTTCTTATTAATTTCACTAATAAATATAATAAAATTACCAGAGTATTATATAGTTATACTTTCTCAGAAATCATTTTAGTTCTATTCTTTTTCAAGAAAATATTGCTGTGTGCTATAATTGGAAGATTCTTTAGTATGAAGAGTAAGGATCTGAGCGGGGATCCAGAAAAGCAGCTGAATCAAATCAGGGGCTCTGCCAACTGTGTGTCACTTAGAAACTGTAATTAGGGATCTGAGCATAGATCAAGTTAGGCGGTACTAGGAAACAAATCCCAATTTAGGACATCATAAGTATTTCAAGAGGAAATACTGGCTGAGCGTTGGTCCAAAATCTAGTACTATAATTCATTTATGGATAGTAGTCGCCATACTATTATCTACGATTATATCAATACTATCATACAATGCAGAGAATTGCACAAAACCTGAACCTGTGCAGTTAAGATACCCTTAGGGGTTATTAACTGAGGATAATCAGAAACCCTATAAATTTTAACAGTTGGTGCTCTCTACAGGGGTGTAGTTGAGTAGAAGAGAATAGACCGTGATGTTGTATAAAGATGAGATAAAAAACTATGGATGAAGTTGGCACCTGTTAACCAAAATGCCCTAAATTCAGTGGATCATTGAGAATTCGCAGCCTTGGAGGAGAGAGTCACCAAAATGAAGAAAGTGGTCATTAATGTCATGAGTTTCAGAAATAGTTACTTGGAAAAGTAACGCCATTGAAGAAGAAAGAAGGGGCCCTAATTTGAGAAGTCTTATGTCTAAAAATAGAGTGTGAAGTGGATTGCGTTTGTTTAAGAGCAGCTAGTGCAGTTATTGAGTGGCTGATTGAACAGGCCGAGGAGTTCAAGACTCACAAATGTGAATGTGAGTTATATGTTGCAGCCAAAGCATTAGTGGAGGAAGAAATTAGCAAACTAGTGAAGCATGAGCTTCTAGTTCTGTTGTCATGTCCCTGGTTGAATCCAATTCTTATCATGAAGAAGAAGGATAACTCTAATCAGGTGGTATTGATTATCAGAAGCTGAACATGATTACAAAGAAGGATTTGTATCCCCTAACAGGAATTTACAATGCACTAGATCGATTAGGAGAAGCAAGGTATTTCTCCTTGATGAATCTAATATTGAGATATTTGAAAATCAATTTGCCAAGAGAAGACCAAGAAAAATGTGCAATTATTACCACGCAGGGTCTGTATCATCTGACAAGGATGCACCAGGGTCTGTGAAATGCGCCTGCAACGTTCTAGAGTGCCATGGGTGCTATATTAAATGACTTGAAGTTGTCATGAATCCTGGTGTACTTGGACAATATCAATGTGTTCAGTAGGACGTTTACTGACTATTTGCACCACTTGGAGGAAGTGTTCAAGAGACTATTCACGGCCAACCTGAAGATTAAGCTGAGGAAGTGTCACTTCTTCAAGAAAGAGTTGGAATATCTGAGGTTAGTGATCAACTTTAGTAGACTGCAGCCAAAAGACCAGAAGATTGAAGTCATAGATGAACGGCTGTGGCAAAGAGAGTCTGAGATATCCAAGTGTTCCTTGGAATGGTCAGATACTATATAAGATTTATTTGGTATTTTTCCAGAATCACTGAGCCCATATTCCATATGCTGAAGGATCCAAAGAAAGGATTTATATGGAATGAAGAAGCACAGGAATCCTTCAATAAGTTATGCCAGTACTTGATAGATTCTCCAATTTTGAAATATCAAAACTTTGATCAAGAATTCATTATACAAACTGTTGCTTCATTAATGGCAGTTGGCGCCATATTGAGCCAAGTAGATGAAGTTTGAGGATGAACATTCAGTTGCATATGTGAGCCAGACACTCTCAGCTGCTGAGAGGAACTACACTTTAACTGATCATAAATGTCTTGCAGCCATTTATGCCTGTAAACAGTTTCGTGTGTACATCCATGGAATGCACTTCAAAGTGATGGACCACTCCTTGTTGAGTTGGCTTCAAATTTATGAGAAACAGAAGGATAACTGGCCCAATGGGCACTGAAGTTAAGGTCTTACAATTATGAGATTGTCCACTGAGTGGGGCTTCTCATCAGAATGCAGATGGTTTATTGCAGTTACCAATGGTCCAGATGGTATACCAGCAGGCGGATGAGCTATTCCAGAGAATAGTCGATGGTGAAATTGGAAATGAGCCCTGAGAAATACAAGGTGCTATTCAAAAAGTGATGGAAAACTGAGACTATGGATAGACAAGTTTTTAAGACAATCAATGGTTAGCAGTTACTATTTAAGGCTGTCAGAAAAAGCTATTGTTAAAGCCACACATAAGGTTGTCAGGCATGGAGGCCTGAGAAAAACGACTAGCCATATTCGCCAGTACTACTGGGAGTCAATCAACTATGATGTGGCCAATTATTTGGCTTGCTGCTTGGAGTTCCAGTTACACAAACCACTTAAGAATATAACTGTCTACTGACTGGTCCGTCCTGAATTTGCTTATCATATGTTGTCCATCAATGTAATGGGACTACTAATGATGAGCACAGGGGGAGTCAAGTACATAATAGTTGCAAGTGATCATCTAACGAGATGAGTCAAGATGAAGTCCCTGGAGAAAGTAGACACTACCAGTACTGCAAAGTTCATCCTAGATCAAGTAGTATACTGACATGGATGCCCACAGGTCCTTCTGAGCGACAATGGGACAAATTTTACATCTCATGTGATTTTGCAATTAAATGAAATTTTAGGGATATAAGGAGTCGTGTCTGTACCCTACCAGCTGGAGACAAACGGACTGGTGGAACAAGTTAATGTGATGCTGAGCATGACACTGAAGAAGCTGGTCACAGGAAGAACTTCCATGTGGGGAATGTACCTGAGCTCAGTGACATCTGTCTACAATATTAGTCATCATTTGGTGATGGGAAAAATGCTATTTGAGTTGTTATATGGGAAGAAGGCACATTGCCACCAATTTTATATTTGGTGGTGAATTCATCATTGGAGATGAGTGCCGAGTAGTACTTGAACTGAATGATAAATAGCCTAATTGAAATGCAATTTCAAGCATTCAATATGACTTTGAAGAAAAGTATATGAGCAAAAATACCAGACAATAAGAACTGACTGGCCTTATCAGAATACCAAATAGGCGAAAGAATTACCTATTGCAATATGCATGGTTTCAGGAGAAGAAACAAATTGGATGAATTTTGGTTGGGTCCGTTCAAGATTATCATCAAGATGGCGATGGACGCCTACTCCATCAAGAATCTCTTGGTTAGAAGAATAGTAAATCAAGTCCATGCTAAGTATTTAAAGCAATGAATTGAGGGAAAAAATATAAAAAAGAGTTCCTGAAGGACCGCTGAACCATTAAGTTGAGTACGTCCTAATGATCTAGTTAAGTCCAAAAAAGGACCGCTGAACCAAACTAGATGGTTAAGTCTTGAAAAAGTAAGACCTCTTAACTATAGAAAACTGGTAGGTCTAAATATACCTAGGATCCACTTTGGATGAATAAAATAAAAGATGGATTGCTGAACAAACAAAGGTCAATTCCCATGGAAAAAAGAAGAAAAAAGGTAGCTTAGAATATTAAGAAAAAAAGATTATTAAAAAAGTGTAGAAAAACCAATATATTTATCTTTATTTGAGGTGGGCTGACCTTGGGACAAATATAGCACACTGAGATTTATTTATCCAGTACAGGCTTCGAATTTAAAGCCTGTACTAGGGTGGAAGCAGTTTTACCTACCAGGATAACCACCTTTACCAATATATTTTATAATTTCTTTATTTTTTATTTATTATCCTCGATTTGGGGATGATTCCGCCTATGTCACCTCTTGGGGAGGGAGGATGAGTCACAGTAGGAGTAAATAACCCATTAGAAGCTATGTGTTATCAGACGCTAGTGAGGGCTAGACCTACTAAAAACCAAGTTTGTTGATCAAATGCAGATCCCTGTGAGAAAGTGACTAGAGGAAGGGAAATTGAAATGTCAGAAGAAGCCAAATGTGATAACCTGGAGTTGGGGGGAAGCAAAGTACAAGAAGAGGCAGTTAGTGAATAACACCAAGTAATCCTGATATGGCACCAGATCCAGAAGATTGGTCTTGATCGCTTGCCAACGTGCTTCATCAAGAACACTGGACATATGGGACAGCAACAAGCAAGAGATACTAGGTGGGGGTTGCCAATTATGCCCACTATCAAAGCCATCATTGGAAGATATCAATGGGATGTGCCAGAAACAAGATATTTGTGCAAGGAGCGAATGGCATCCTGCAATCAATGACTATGAGCTTCTCAGAAGCTGAAGCAGAAAGAGCAATGGAAGCCAGGAGAGGCTGGAAGCTTCATGACCCAACTTCAAAGAACTTAGCTGGCAAAGCAAAGAGGATAGGCTGCAATATCCCAATGTAGTATCTTAAGAGCGGAAGAATTCAGAGCTATGGACAAAGCCTCAGTGACTTGGGCCCTTAAGTCTGCGTAGGGGAGTTCAAAATTTATGCTGTTGCTGATGGTAAGTTTGGTGTCCAATACAGCTGGCTTTTAATATTGACTGAGTCAGAAGTGGAACTCTGGAAGCAAGTCTGATCCAGTAAGGAACAAATAATTGAGGGTGAATGGCATTGCTTTAGGAGGTTTGAAAATGATATTAGTAGTATCTGCAAAAGGAGCTGAATCCAGGATAGTTTCAAAATCTAACTAAGAAATTGATGACAGAGGAAGTAATAGTTGCAAGTTGTTTGAGATAATCAATAACCTGGTTTTAGTGGGGTTGGTTACCATTTCCATTAATTCCATGGAAGGACTAACAACTGGTACTTGACTAGGAGTAAAAGTCCTGGAAGTACCTAAGTAATGGTTCCGTTGTGCAGATCAACTCATCCGCTGAAAGAACTAAAGGTCTTAATCATACAAACTATTGAGCAGCTGTTGGTACCATGACTCAGAATTCAACATATGAGCTGGAAAAGAGGGGGATGTCAGACTTATATGATAGTCGACATTATGCACTTTAAAATAATTAAGCCCTGATTTTGAGAAATTAATTCAAAATTAATGGGATAAGCTCTCCAGAGAAGAATTAAGAATGATATGAGCCAAGAGGTTATTAATAGAAAATAACAAGGGTGAACATAAATGAGCATTCTTAATTGGGCTGCAAAACAAACAGTGACGGTAAGAATCTCCTGTTGAGGATGAGGAGAATCAGGTAATCAAGAACAACAGACCAAGAATCCTGAAAATGACAGTAGGTCATATGCCCTGATGGGGGAAACCAGATCCTAGGATTAGTAGTGTCATGAGTAAATTAATCAGCTCGACATAATAGAAGGTCGTTGGAACCATGCTCTGAATAGGTGGTAGCGAGGAGGAAGAGGTGGAGAGCTGCATGCCAAAGGTCGTTCTGAGCAGCATTGAGTAAAGATGATTGTACTCCGCTTGAACAGATGAAGTTTTTGACTGAGTGTCCAAAGCGGTGTTCTCCTACCCTTATCCTTTTCTCACTGGAAATCTAGGCTAAAGGGGGATGTGTTGGAATTTTTGCCCATATTCCCAGCTGACTAGATTACTGGGGATCTCTAGGGGATAATTCCCTAATGCGAAGTGAATTGGATATAAGTTGACCCTGATTTTGGGGTAACTATGTTTGGGAATTTTAGGTTGTTTGCCTGGTGCAGATCCATCCAGGGATCAATCCAGATGAATGCTTAAGATCTCAGGGGAAGGTTTGCTGATAAAATAGGGGCATCTGATAGTTAATTAACTATTAGGTGTACCAATTGGGATTGGTCAAGTTTATCGCCAACTGATTGGGAATTTAAGGAGTAGGTTGCAAGGTGAGTGATGCCACCTGCAACTAGTGAATCGATCAGTTGGCTTGTGACCTGCCTTAATGGTAACAAGTCCCATTACCTAAGCAGGTCGCTTGCCAAATATGGTTGTTTCACTTGGATCACGAGGAAAATGTTAGGGACACGTTTTCCAACTCTTTCCATTTTAGGTCTTGAGGATGTCCAATGACAGAATCCTAGTCAGGATGGGGAAGACCATTGCTGTGAGACGAGGATGGGTAATTCAATGGTAATGGCTGCCGTTTCATCAAGGAGGTGCCAACTGAGGGTTAGGCGCCAAATTCCCCACTATAAATTCCCTATAGTGTTCACTAGTAAATATAACAAATTACCAGATAACAAATTACCAGAGTATTATCTTAGTATACTTTATCAGAATCCATTTTGAGTTCTATTCTTTCTCAAGGAAATTATTGCTGTGTGCTCTATCTGGGAGACTCTTTTAGGATAAAGTGTAAGGATTTGAGCGGGGATTCAGAGAAGAAGCTAATTGAATCAGGGATTTCTGCCAACTGTATGTCACAGAGAAACTGTAAATATGAGATCTGAGCGTAGATTGAATTATACAGCATTCATGGAACAAATCCCTATTCAGGACATCATAAGTATTTTGAGAGGAAATACTGGCTGAGAGTTGGGCTGAAATCTAGTACTTCAATACAACTATGGATAATAGTCGCCATACTATTATCAACGATTATATCAACTACTATCATACAACGCAGATGAGGATGCACCCACGTCCATGCTCTCAGCGCTCTTCTGTATATTGTCCAACACAGATGAGGAAGATGAGCCTCCCAATCCTGAATCACCCCCCACCATGTATGCATAGCAGCTTACCACATCTGACCTGGTTTGTTTATTTTAGTTGTTGTTTTTAATTTCCTTGATTCAGTTTAAGAGATATGCTCTTCTCTTTCTGTTCATTTAAATTCTAGTGTAGTATATATCTTTTGCCCCTCAGATCTCAGTAATGTCCATCCCCTGGTCAGCTTGCCTTGGTTAAATAAATTATACAATGCAGAGAATTGCACAAAACCTGAACCTGTTCAGTTAATATATTTATAGGGGTTATTATCTGAGAATAATCAGAAAAACTATTAACTTTAACATCCACTTAAAGGGGCATTCTTTCCGTTCAATGTGTGAAGAGGTGCCGCTAATTAATAAGGACATGTGAGAACATCTTGGGAAGGGAACAGTATTCAAAAGGCTCCTAAATTGCTTTTAAGAAGTTGTAGTTGACCACAATTGGGTTGCCTAAGCAAGCATGGTGTACTGCATAACCATCTTTCAAGACAAAGTTGCCCAGGAAATTAACCTACTCTTTTAAATATAATTCACGCTTAGAGGGCTTGATAAAGAGCCAAAACATTTAAGGAGCATCTATAACTGGTTACAAATCCTTTTCATGCTGTGTATAATTAGGCTTTTGGATCAGGATATCATCAATATAAGCTTTATAATAATAGAGCTAGAGTTCTCCAAATAAGGGGAGGATACCCCAGTGGTAGAGTAGGGACTTCTACTGCTGCCTCCCCGAGTTCAATTCTGGTACTTGAACTTTGGGTAGGGGATAATTATGACTGTGTTGGCGTTGCGCACCAATGCCCCAAACTGTGACGGTTGAGATCTATCCTCAGCATCACATTGCCCTGATCTTTGGTAAGACAGGGCAGGCTGTGTCTGGATGTATGGAGGAGGAGGGGGCGTTGGTCCTGGCAAGGACGCCTAAGGGGCAGGAGCTTGAAGGAGGCCAAGGAGCAAGATGGACGTCCAAGTTGAGGAAAAATGGGAATCGAGTAACATGGGTAGTTTCGAGATTCAATTTGGATTCAAATCGAGAATGGAATGGAATGGGTGCTTGGAAGTTTCGCAGTTTGTTTGGGATTCGAAATGGAACTGGCGCGGAACTGTTGAGGATTGGAACTGGAACAGAACTATTGAGTGAGGATTCCGCGATCCTGCTGTAAGGTTTACACCAAGCATCAGTCAGATTACCACCATAAGCTTGTGTTATATTTTATATTAGCTTGTAGCATGTGTATATAGGGAAGGAACTGGGAGCTGGAGGCTTCTCAGTTCTGTTTTCTATCAACCTGGCCCAATATTAAATAAAAGAACTTAAAATTCATATATTTATACTTTGAGTTTATTTATAAAATATTGCCTAACTGCAGCCATGTTTGGCTTAAATCAACAAGAATTGGACTTTGAGAGTGAGCTTGGGAGAGCTATTGCCTCCCTTTATACCTTGTCTTGGAGTCAAGGCATGTTGCTGGGGTTAAGTATATTTGCAACTGTCTTCCAGGGGGTGCTTGTCCAATCTTGTAGCGCGCGCACAAGGAGAGTAGTATCAGGAGCCCTGTCAGCCCTATGGTCTGTAACATGGATTCTGTTGCCTAACTCATTTGTGGCTCATTGGAAGGAGCCAGTGCGTTACACAAACCAAGATAGCAAAGGCGGTCCATGGAGTTCCTGGCCTATCATATGCTGCGCATGGAGGTTTTCCAGATTTTATCCTCCTTTCCCATTTTCTTCACTCTCCTAATTGGTGTGGTATCATCCTCAGGTCGGCCCACATCAAATAAAATAAAATAGAGTTCTCCAAATATATCTTTAATAAGTCTCTATAAGGTCTCTGGAGCGTGCTTCAACCCAAAAGGCATCAACAAAAGTTGAAGATTTCTCTTCTAAATTAAAATGGCTGTAATCCAATCCTGAGCTTCCTTGACTCTCACCTGAAAAAGATGTAGACCAGGTCAAGGTTTGAGAGAAACAGAGACTTTGCAGATACCCAAGAAATGGACTGCTCCAGAGGCAGGTGGTTTGGATCTGTAACAATATAAAAGTTTAAATGTCCATACCTACACAAGACCTCAAGGTGCCATCCAACCTTTATGTGAAGACCACCAGTAAAGCAATTGTGGAGGAATTCATAGAGATCCAGCCCTATTAAAATGTAGTCTAGCCACAATACTAAATCCCTGACCTCCTCCCTAGTGTAAGGATAGAGAGGACAAAAATTTTGACCAGATTTGCAGTCAGATGTATTGAGAGTCATAAGCTTATTAAGATAAGATTTAGTAACAGCTATAAGTTAAGCATATCCTTTTAGGATTTCAATTAAATAAACCTTAGTTTTTTTCTAAAGTGGATGGTTCAGGTGTTGTAATGGAACTAAGAAATGCATCTGGAGGAGAGTATTGATAGGGATAAACATGACATTAAGTACTGCATTCTTTAAAATTATATAGTTTAAGTTGTTGTTGACATGATCGCATTAACACCATTCATCCCCCATTATTACTGGGTATACCAGGTCACTTTGTGAAAAACAGCTAATTTTTGGCTCGCGGGTGCTGACTCCGCTGGATTCCATAAATGGGGTTTTGATAATAAAGATGAATTAACACTATTAGACAAAAAGTTGGGGTTTATATGTTTTTATTAGTGTTGGTGTGAAAAAGAAAAACGAACCCTCTTGATATCTACTGTTCAGTATTTAAACTGTATCAAGGGTCAACTGAGATTCAATGGTAAGTTTGGAGTATCTTAGTTTGGTATAAATTAGGAAATATGTAAATTCGGCTTATCAAAGCTCAGAAAACTTGCTTCACTATGGCTGAACGATGGATGGGGAGTTATTTTTAGGCAAGAAATACCCATGGGGTAACAATTTAATATACTTCAGCCAATCCCCATTTGATAAAATTATTGAACCATAGTGGACCCCACAAAGCCTATAAAAGGGTTGGTCCCGCTTAGATGTTTGCTTTGAACTAGATGTAACCTGGGGTGAAACCTCCGATGAGCTCCCCAGGTTCCCCTGCATAATTGGAGCAATTCAACTTCCCGACTTTGTGCTATTTGCAAGTTTAGTATTCATAAAATTTGTTACCCCAATTTGTGGGGTTACACTTAGAAGCAACCAGGGTCTTTTGGCCAATAGTATCATTATTGCTGATTAAATTGCTCTTATCATCATTGCAAACTTGTAAATGTCTGACACCTCCCCTTTCGGCCTATTTTGACCCAAAACATTCTTTTCTTGAAGCTAGGAGGGCAAATGTCCAACATTACCCACCCAAGATCGTTGGATGGAGAATAGGGATGTAGGAAGCGGCAATGTACCCATTTAATGATAAACCCTGTGGCCAAGGATTTTATAGAATACTCTGCACCTCTCTTGTAGGTGATGATGAAAGGGCCTTTCTCAGATTGTCCCAAGCTTACCACTTATAGGTGTGATGCAGTTAGGGTAGTATAGGACCAAGCCATACACTTGGAAAGAAGGTAGGGGGGTTAAAGCTCATTGGCAGCCTTCCCTTCTTTTTCACCGTTTTAGCTATATTGGTCATAGACTCAGATTGGAGTTGGATGATGCACTGAGGCAATCTTTTCATGGCTTTCTTGGGTTCCTCAGCTCTAGAGTAGAATGTATCTTTATCTAGGAGGGCATGTATTCCTGGTTCCTTCCCATACAAGACACGGAATGGGGACATTTTCAAGATCTGATGATAACTAATATGGTAGGCTATAAGAGCACTGGTAAGAATTGATACCAATGAAGTGGATCAAAAGAGACCATTTTTCGTAGAATTGAGACCAAGGTTCCATTTGCTCTCTCCACAGTCCCACTGGTAGATGGATTATATGAAGCTGAAAAAGTTGTTGAGCTCCCATGGAAGTGGCCAGGATTTTTACCACTCTGGGGGCTAAGTTCTTACCATCGTTGCAGAGTAGTACTTGGGGACAGCCATGAAGAGTGAAAATGTTTTAATGTAAAAACGTGGCTGTGGCCTTGGCCGTTTTGGCAGGGAGAGCCACAGCTTCAATCCACTTAGTAAAGTGGTTAATGGCTACTAGGATAAAATTGTTTCCAATAATAGTCTGTGGGAGGGGACCTATTACGTCTAGGATGATGGTGTGGAACGATTGTTGAGGGGTAGTTGGTTGATATTGGTATCTAGGCTTGAAACTGGATTGCTTCTTACACGTGAGGCAGCTACCCAAGACTTTGACAATGGTTTCCACAGTCCCTTCCCAATAGTACCGATCCTTAATCCACTCATAGGCTTTCTTTATTCCTCTATGACCTAGGGTGGAGTGAGCTTCCAGGATGGCAGGTAGAAGTTTCTAAAGCCGAAGGTAAGGCAGACATTTTGTCCCAACCTGCTTATACAACTTCCCTCTCTCCAATTTGGTGTTTCAGAAGTTTCAGGCTAACATTTTCTGTATGGGCTCATCCTCATCCTCCCATTCATTAAGGTCAATAAGAAGTAGTATAACCTCTCCGCCTCACTATTATCCAAGTGAAGGACTGGCAACCAAGTTAACCTACCAACATTCATGTGATGGGTTCCAGCACGGTGATTGATCTTCATGTCATAATGCTAGCGCTTTAGAGCCCAGCGAGCTAAACGGCTAGTAGGATCCTTCATGTTCTGTAACCATTTTTAATGAAGCATGGTCTGTAACTACAGTGAAAGTGGTCTTATACAGGAAAGAGTGGTAGTGATTCTTAGCTAACAGAACGACAAAGCGCTCCTTCTCTGTGACACTGTAGTTGCATTCCATCTTTGATAGCATCTTACTGAAATAAGATACCGGATGATATACACCATTTTCATCCAATTTGGCTAAAATGACCCCAACGGCATAGTCTGAAGCGTCAGTAAACAAGATAAACGGTTTATTATAATTAGGATGTCTCATGATTGGGCGTTTTTTGTAGCAGATGCTTCAAAGTCTCAAAAGCGGCCTTCTGTTCAGCACCCCAATGGAAAGGGGTGTTCTTAATCAGGAGGAGGATGAAGGGTTCTCTGAGCTGGGCGAACTTGGGGATGAACTGATGATAATACCCCATCATCCCTAAAACAGCTGAATATCCCGTAAAATTTTAGGGAGGGGCATTTTTGAAATCGCTTTGACCTTATCTTGTATGGGTTGGATTCACTCTTGAGAAATGAAGCTTTTCAAGGAAAAACAATTTCCTTTGGAAGAAGGTACATTTTGAGGGCTTTAACTTGATATTTGAGTCATGTAAGCGTTGAAACATCTTCTTCAGATGATCAAGGTGTTCATTAAAGGTTTTTGAGAACACCATAATGTCATCAAGGTAGATGATGACACAAGTTAACTTCAGGTCCTTCAATATTTGATCCATTGCACGCTGGAAAGTTGCAGGTGCGTTTCACAACTCATTGAGGTAATTGGGTGGGTTGTAAGAGACCCTCACTGCAAATAAGAGCGCATTTCTCTTGATCATGGGGAGAAAGGTACATTTCCAATAGCCGCTAGCCAAGTCCATGGCAGAGAAGAAGTTAGAGCCAGAGAGTTTGGCCAGGGCGTCATCAATGCGGGGGATAGGATAACTATCCTTTTTAGTGAGGTTATTTAGTTTGCGGTAGTCCATGACTACCCAATGACCTCCGTTTCTTTTTAATAAGCAAAGAGGGGAAGACCAAGGGCTTTGTGAAGAAACTAGCAACCCCGCGTCTAGTAACTTCTGGAGCTCCGTCCTCATCTGCTGTTCTTCCACCTTTGACTTATGGTAAGGTTTGGATCTAATAAGACAGGCTTCATCCACATCAATGGAGTGGCTCCAGCCCTTCATGTGGCAATAGTCAGTATCTGACTTCGAAAATAAGTCGCTATAGCCTTCTAGTAAAGTATGGGCTTTTTTAGCTCATCTGGGATCATCTTATCCGAGATATGAACGTTGGGTAAGGTACATATTAGGCTATCCATGGGCAAGCCCAAATCCGCCATAGAGCCAATGAAATGGACACGTTCAATGTCCTCCACTAGGATAATAAGCCTCTGCCAATCTCCTGGTGTCTCCTTATAACCATGTCCTTGCCAGTGAGGTTTCCCAGAAGAATATTAATAGGCCTCTGGTAGGTTGGGTCTAATATCCCAGGCAATACCCGAGGCTCTTTGGGGCTTTTACTCTTAAGACTTATGAGGTGCAACAAACAGTGGTGTGGGATTTGGATCTTGATTTTTGTGTCACCCACTTGTTGTTCACCAGACTTAATCAAGTACTCGTCTGCAGCGTAGAAATGGATAACGTCCCTAGTATCCACTGAGTTGGGCAATTCCTTTGTGTTGTGCCCAGAGTGGAATAATGCAAAGTTATAGCGGAAAGGGGATATTCAACCAGGAAAGAGTATTCGTTCTTTCTGGGTTCTTTGTTATAGGACTAAAGGGACTTCATAGTTGAGTAATGAGAGGAAACCTTGCTTCATATTGATTATTCCCTCGTACTCAATCATAAACTGGGTACCTATGAGCATATCATAGGTGTTGTTGTCCAAGGACACTTCAGAGGCCAAAAAAAAGCTTCTCAATTCGAATGGGAAGGGAAGAGTATGCCCCAATTGCACAGGTATTATTGGGGCCTGCAGTTCCGAATTCTCGCGTGTACTCCAAGTCAGGTGCTAGCTTTATCTTCATGACAAGTTTACTGGAGATAACGTTAACGGGGAGCCAGTATCCAGGATGGTCATGCATGGATTTTTATAAGACCACTTTAACTTAGTGAGTGTTCTGCCAAAGTTAGGAGACAGGGCAAGACCTCTTTGAGCCTGAAAGTTGAGGTTAGTTTATGAGCAGTCTCAGGGTATTTATCCAGGATTGATTTCATGATATGGACCCACTAAAGTGGTCGAATCAAGCCAGCTAAGAACTGATCACCATCTCTGGCAGTGTCAGTAACTTTTGGACACCATAGAATTTGGCTGAGGTACGTTTCCTAAGGTATGGTGGTATCATCTACTCCTTCAGCGTTCAATCGATCAGAGACCTCCACTTCCATGAGTGCCCCCAAAATATAGTATCCAACGTCATTGTAACCCCCCTCAGATTCATTTCCAGGGGTATTCTCAACAACTGTAAATGTCGTGATTGAGGTGGGGATAATGGTCACATGAGGTTAGATAACTATCTTCTGACATACATCTTTCCAGAAAGCCCTTTATTATCACAGGGGTTACCCTTAGGGCGCGCAACTACCAGCTTGATTGGAGGAAAAAGCATAGCGGCTTTAGTGAGCTTGTGTGGGAGCATGGTATTGACTTCATTACAGGTCTTAGACCAACAGGAGTGAGTGATATCTGTTTTAAGTTGCACTGAGGGAGAGGTTTCACAGGGAGGATAGACACAGGTTGAATCACCCACAACTGTTCTACAGGCAAAAGCTCATCAATGGTTAAAACTGAAGGTTTCATCTCAGCTTCATTTTTTGGTGCACATAAATGGAAATCAGCAACGTCTAACAGAGCCTCTTTTATGTCGCAAATATTTTTGAAGTGGCATTTCACTGAAATGATATGTCTGGCTAGATAGGGTTGGGAAGCTAACCCAGTTAACATTCCTGTGATAGCATAATCAAGGGTTGGCATGTTAGACGTTAACAACCTCTGCGCAGCGAGGTAAAATCACTCAGCAAAGGCAGCGGTTGATTCGCCCTTATACATGCTAAGTCGCATAAATGAATGTTTATTCCTGTTTAGACTCTGCTTTGAACTGAATTCAGCAAAAATATCCTCTTTCACCTCTGCCCAGGTATACAGATTGTCCATGTAAGGGACTATTATCTCTTGTGCTAGACGACCTAATCAAGGAAGGATGTGTTTGATTTTTTGCATGTCTAATGATCCTTGCATCACAGATTCATAGGCATACAAAAATGAAGCAATGCTCCCCGCACTGAAAGTAAACTTGTCTTTAAGAGGGGTTTTAAAGGTGAATTCAAGCTCTTTAAGACGGGATAAAGCGCTTTCTAGGTGCTCTCCAAGAGCAACTATTCTTGTTTCAGTTAGAAAGAAAAGAACTGGTGGGTTACTCACGTTTAAAGCCTCCATTTTTAGACAATTTTTGTGGTGTACAGGTGACCCCATAGTGAGCACCACTTTGTGAAAATCCAGCTATTTTTTGTCTCGCTGGTGCTGACTTCGCTGGATTCCATAAATGGGGTTTTGATAATAAAGATGAATAAACACTATTAGACAAAAAGTTGGGGTTTATATGTTTTTGTTAGTGTGGGTATGGGGGAAAAACGAACCCTCTTGATATTTACTGTTCAGTACTTAAACTGTATCAAGGGTCAAATGAGATTCAATGGTAGGTTCAGAATATCTTAGTTTGGTCTAAATTAGGAAATATGTAAATTCGGCTTATCAAAGCTCAGAAAACTTGCTTCACTATGGCTGAACGATGGATGGGGAGTTATTTTTAGGCAAGAAATACCCATGGGGTAGCAATTTAATATACTTCAGCCAATCCTCATTTGATAAAATTATTGAACCATGGCGGACCCCAAAAAGCCTATAAAAAGGGTTAGTCCTACTTAGATGTTTGCTTTGAACTATGTAACCTGGGGTGAAACCTCCGATGGACTCCCCAGGTTCCCCTGCATGGTTGGAGCAATTCAACTTCCCAACTTTGAGCTTTTTTTACGTTTAGTATTTATAAAATTTGTTACCCGTTTTGAGGGTTAAATTGAGAATCAACCAGGGTCTTTTAACCAAAAGTATCGTTATTATTGATTATATTGCTCTTTATCATCATTGAGAACTTTTAAATGTCCGACACCTCCCCTTTTTAGCCTACTTTGACCTAAAACATTCTTTTCTTGAAGCTGGGAGGGCAAATGTCTGACACACGTATTGCTGAAAAGTAAAAAGCAGAATTCAGGGATGCCTGATTTGACAGGAAGTCACACGGTATGGCACTGAAATAAAGCCAAAGATACGCCTAATACTGGGGTCAAATTTTACCTTAAGGTCAAGTGATTGGGTTAACATGAGGTTCATAAAGTTACAGCTGCGCCAGTATCCAGCAGAGAATTTACTGTTACTTTATGAGAACCAGAATAAGAGCACAAGAGACAATAAAATAACCAAATCATGCTTAACAGAGGTCAAGAAGAGGAAGGAAAGGCTCATCATGGTTTATAGTATAAGATGGTCCCGTAGGAGATGATATAGATGGTACAACACTCTGAGAGGTTCCACTTTGCTCACCTGCTCAGGTGCAAGGTGGGTTTTTGTGGTCCAAAAGTACATGTAACTCCTTGTTTTATAAGGAGAAGGAGATACTCTTCTTAATAGTGTATACTGTGGTAGAAGAGGTATGAGAACAATTAGTACCTGCTGGGCCAACACTGCAACACTCAAAAACGTTATCAACATTTCTGTTTACTTGAGCCATTAAAGTGGGTTCTTTCTCTGGGATATGACTTGAGAGAGGGTTACAGCGCTCACTGATGGCAAAATTAGTACAGATAAGGTTTTGGTATCCTGTTGTGGGGTGTAACCAATAGTATGTGCCAGATATAATGCAGCCTCAAGGGATAACAGTTGAAGTCTGAAGATAGATGTCTCAAAAAGAATGGATCTAGTTAAACTCTTGAAAGCTGAGTTAAAACATTTATATGTAGATACAATATGAGTGCTAGACCCATGAACGCCTCTATGAGTGCTGCTAAATCTGATGTTATGGGTCCTAGGGTGAATAGGTGCAACAGAATTGTTAGCCTTGACTCTAAAGCGTGCAATTCCAAAGCCATAATGGTGAAAAACAGTGGAATTACTTTATTTATTGACTGAGCGCAGTATATCTCTAAATAGATTTTAGGCATCTCCATCATGAGAATTCAAGAGTGCCACACTTTATTGCTTATCCATAGGAGTTGTTTTTGAGAAGCTTTTGCTGCAAATCTATAATGAAGCTCCACCAAGGCATCAAAATCCTGATCAGCCTTTTCTCAGAGGGTTATGAGGAATATCCACAGTAATTTGAGGTGAGTCAGGATTATATGTGAAGGTAGGTTGTAGAGGGCATGCCATGCTACTAATGCTTTATAGAAGTATTTGAGGATAAGAAAATTGAGCAAACAGAAAAGGCCATGGTATAAAGGCATGAGAATTATCGACAATATATAAGAAATCACGTCGCCAATTATATTTAGAAGGGTGGAGAGTACTGAAGCTAATAGAATATTCAATATGCCAGGGATCCCAATAAGTGTAAGAAGACTGTAAATCTAATACTAAATGCGTAAAGATTAAGTGGATGGCCATATAGCCATAGATATAGCCATTCAAATGATGCTTTAACGGGAATCTTTGGATGAAATGGAGAGTAGTAATTTAGTAGTACTAAGCGCCCCCATTAAAAGTCATATAGAAGTAATAAGGCAACCACACGGCTTGAGGGTTAGAAACCAGGATTAGTATTAATGAAGTAGACATCCTAAGGGATCCACGGTTGGGTTTAAGTAGTTGAGTTTGCATTAACATAGTATTGAAAATATGCAAATTGCTTAGATCAGAATGAATTTCAGTTTGACATTGCCATAGTCCCAGTGCGATAATAAAAAATGAGTATATCATATAAGATAACTCAGTGGTCAGCATGGTTTCAGAAAAAACCTCATCGTCCAGAGCTCTTTGGACAGGAAACATAGTAATAAGGCGGCGTTATCTGTAGAGAACAACGTGAAGATCTGTTACTTTTAAGGGTTTTTATTATAGTAAAGATACTAGGGATGAGTTGGTGACTAACTCTATCTCATAATTGGGCCATTTTCTCATATCTGCCAATGAAAAAGGGTTGAGCACTTGTGATAAGATATTTATTTGTTCACAGGTAGAACACCAAGGTATCTGAATGGTCTTTTTCTTCTATACATGGGATTTTTAAATGGTTCCAAGCGCGTCCAACCTTGTTAAAGCCTTATAACAGGACATAAAGATGGCTGATCTTAAGCACACTGGAGCTCCTCTTAAACTGCTGATAACATAAAATCCAAGTCTGAACCTCTTACAAAACTCTGTTTTGTTGTTATTAGCACCAAATTGTAATACTAATAATAAAGACAGATTGTGTAAGAGTTTATTTTTTGATCTTAAAAATATATAGTGCTTAAAGAATTTAAAAATTCATAAAGTATATCTGACTTTTTAAACCACCTTACTCTTTTGGAGATTGTGCTTTTTAGACTTCATTTTCAGGGTCTGATGATTTCAACTTTCTAACTTTCTGGGATCTTCTGGGATAATTTTAAAATTATAACATAGAGCTCTGGCCTGTTTGTAACTAAGTGGTTGCTGTTCTTGATCAACTATAGTTCCTGTTGTTATTATGACTCTTGTAATCCTTGCATCTAAATGAGTGGCTTATTTGTTCTAAATTGATGGAATTTTAAAAAATATCTGCTTCCTGTTTGGTTATTTATATATCGCATCTTTGTAAGAATGGGAAATTCTCTTCAAATAAAGTTTCAGCAAATTTGTCCATCATTAGTGCTTGTGAATAATGAGTATAAAAGGGGTTTCTACAAGGAACTTTCTGCAACGTCATGCGCTTATTCTTCAGGACTGGTATCTATATTTGCGCATACTCTAACATAATGGTGACCAACTTTCAAATTATTGCGGTGGTCAGGGGTTATAAGAGCCTCCTTTGGAAAGCTAGTTAGGGTAAGCTGGGGCCTCCTAATGGCTCAACTGTGTAAAGTCTGTGAAAAATGTGTGATTAGCTAACACCAGAACCCATAGAGGCACGCTGGTAGGGTCCTGTAATGACCTGAAACAAGTGTGGGATGGTAGTGATGACTGTGCCGACCTATTCTCATGAGAGTCTATCATTTCCTGAGGGGAGAATACAGGAAGGAAGGGGGTACAAGTTGGGCATGGCGCCTGTCAAATGACCTCCCCATGATCTGAGGTTGCACTGGTGTGGACCCCAGGATAAGGAGGTGCAAACCTAGTTAGCTGCGCTTTGGCGCACCTGCCTACAATAAAAGCCACGGTTTTCAAGTTTGCCTGAAGCTTGGCTAGCTGCTAGTTTAGTCAGCATGATCTGTCTGGTGATGAAAAGGATCATGCAAGATAAGTAAGGCAAATTCAAAAGGACTCCAAGGCTCCCTTAGCAAAGAGGGGCCAAAGAGCACAACTCCACTAAAAAGCAGGTGACAGAGGGGAGGGCTTCGGCTTCTCCCCCTAAGGGGCCTTAAACATGGTGGTCATCAGGTCTTGTCTCCCACAGGGGGAATAAGAGGCATATCTCATGTCCTTGCTGTTGCAGATGAGCTTAGTACTTATACAGGGTGGGCATATGTCAGTTTAGGGTTAAAGTGAGCTACACCCAATTGTGGTTGGGCCTAACTTTGGTGATGCTTAGGGTTTCTCAGCCCTAATGTGGTGGGGGAAGTACCCCAGGCCTTCATCCCACAAAACTTGCCGGCACTAGGAGCCCCTCAGGGCATTTTAAACACAAAGAGACTCCTTTGTACGTAATTTCAGGTCCATCAAAGATTATAAAAAGGTTTCAGAGGTTTGTACATCTTTTAAACGCATGCTCATGTCACATGAATTTAATTGCTATTATAGTTAGCTTGATTAACAGTACCAAGCGTAGTATTATTGAAATGGGGGGTTTTAGAGGTAACTTTTTATAAGTCAAGGAATTAGCCTCTATAGTTAGCTTTTCTCAACATTACCCACCCCAAGAAAAGAACTAGGGAAAGACCTTAAAACTATGCATGGATTTGGTTAAAGGTGATTAGTGTGGTATCAATTTTTAAAGAAATCTTGGTTTCTCTTCCCATAACAACTATTGCAGGTCCCGTCCATACATCCCATAATTAACAGGTTATCATCCACGCATATGGTAGAATATCAGTTTCTGTCCCTCCTCAGATATGGCCAACTTAGATCTTTGGTCACTCTTTAAGGTACTCTCTTTATGTGACTTTATGCTAATGCTGATGATGTTCACCTGTATCTTAACTTATCCTCCAAAAATTATTCCTGGTATTTGGTGGGAGGTAGATTTTTCCTATCTACGTCCATCACAGGAGCCAACAAGCTTAATAACGCGGATTCTCTTCTATATAGCGCTTTGAATAGAGACATGTCAATGGTCCTGTGGTATCTCAACAAGTAAGCAAAAATGGAATATGACACCAAGATATCCTATTTAAATTCGTGATAGATGGCAATCATATCTTTAAATGGATGCAAAAGTTATGTTTACTCTTTTCAAGCATCCAAAGGTAGATGGTGAGAACAGGTTTGGCAAATTGCTTCTTGAATCCCACTAAGCCCATCAAATGTCTTACAGCGTCTGAGATGAGGCTCCTGAAATTATAGGGATGCAGTATCTGAGGGCATCTATGGCGGGTAATGACCTGGTTGCAGAGAAATCTTTTGTAACTCTTGAGGTGAACGCATTAATTGCAATTGCTCTTATCCATTTGGTAAAATGATCTATTGTGACAATGACAAATATATTTACATTGGATGACTTTAAATGGTTCAAAAATGTCAATGAAGATTTTTAAAAGGGGTTCTTAAGGGACAGGATGAAACTAAACATTTTTTGGGAGGCTTGCTTGGGTGTATTCAACATGAGCTTCAGAGCCTAATGATATCGTCCAACATTACCTCACAATTAAATCTCTAATTGAGACGCTGGTATGTCTTTTGTAGCTTTCTGTTGCCTCCTTGACTGTGTCCTTTTTCAGAAAGGTTAAACCATTAATACCATACTACTTAGAATTTTAATTCTTAATACTGAGTCAAAGAGGTGGAAGATTTTCAGGATGATGTCAGCTTGGCACCAGGGTTGTGACCTCCCTGAAACATTCCTTGAGCTTAAAAAAGATTAAAGTATGGCCTGGGGAGTTCTCCCCAAAGGGAGAATTTAAAGGTTTAACTTGCGCCATCCTAAACCTCAGTTTGGAATATTTCTCTATTTGGCCATTCTGGCACATGTCTTACATGGATCGTTGGGGATAAAACAAGGTTTTTTGCATGAAAAAAACCTTAAGTTTCTAGGGCAAAGGCATTTCCTGTTGCTCTTTAATTTTCTTTCTGTGCTCATAATGCCTAAGAAATGCTAGGATTCATTTTCTTCTTTTTTTACGTTAAATAGAAATAGAAGTTACTTTGGTGGTTTTCATCCTCACTTAACTATGATCTTTTTTCATGTTTAAGATTTTCCTATATTCTAAGGGTTAAGTTGGGTAATAGAATCCAGTTCTAGAATATTACATCAGTGGTCCAATTTGGGCTTTTGAATTGTTTTGGCATCAATTTTCTCCACCAAAAGTAAGGCATCTGGAAAATGGAAATTTGGGTGGTTCCATTCATTACAATTTTCTGAAATCGATTTATTTCCCTTGTCCAATTCAAATTCCAATCTTCAAAAACCTGATTTTGTTGTTGCCTTGGTTCCCATTTGTGATTAACCAGAACTGGAGAGAGCTGGTGACTACATCGATGAATCCCCCCTTGGGTTGGGACCATCTAGTACTAAAAAAAAGAGAGAGAGCTGGTGACTGATGGCCAACTTTGGAACCAAGTGATGGTGGGCGTTTATTCTGATAAGACTCCCACTCATCAGAGATCAAAGGGCACTGAAGGAACCTATCTAAGCAGTTCTCCTCACTATCAGTCAGTCCATTTTGTGTGAGGGTAACTGCCTGGCCACTCTGGACTGTGCACCCTTTTAGGTGGTATAGCCCAGCCAAGTGCCAGGCATGCTCCCCCGCATTGGGTGGTCTGATCTAGCAGTTTAGTCTTGACTCTCCCTCTTTGAGTTTCCCTCACCATGAGGGATCCATAATTTATTCTAGATAAAATTTCTTGGGGCTCAAGGTAACTCACCCCAAGAAGCACTCATGGCGGCGGCCTCCTTCTTGAAAGCTCTTCTTTTGGATGCTTCCCTTTAGTGGGGGATGATATGACAAAACATTTCAAACTGTTCATCCAATTTTGACATGAAATATAGATTCCAAATCCTGAGTCAAAAGGCCTGGTGGATTTCCAGCTGAGGTAAGCTTGTCACCAAGGTTATGAACTCCTTGAGCCATTTTTAGGCTCAAAAGTGCTTAAAGTATGGCCTGGGGAGGGCTCACCAAAGGGCGACCTTCAAAGGTTAAACCTGCGCCCGTCTGAACTGAGGTTCAATTTTAATCTCTTTGGTCATTTAGGCACATGCCTTACCTGGTATGTTAGGGGCACAACAAGGTTTTTTCGCATGTACATAACTTTAAGCTTCCAAGGCATTAACCTTCCCTGGTTGCTCTGTCTTTTCTTGTTTTGCTTGTGTTAAAAACTGGTTCTTTTGGCCTCAAATTTTAAGAACTGGCTCTACAGATAAGGCCCAGAAGTTAACTGCAAAGGTTTGGTATGTGCACAAATCTAGTTGTTTGATAGTAATTGATGTGAGCTAAAATAGTATGATGATTATTATCAATAGTTGAATAGATAAACCTAATATGGTCTAATGCTAGACCTGTGATAACTTACGAAATACTGATTATTTTTAACTATAGGGACTTCTTCCATGTTCCAGCTGAACTTATTCAATTCTCAGATTCAAAGTTCCCAGCCTTTCTTCTCATAGCGCTGAGTCTGTGGAGATTCACTTCTAAGGTCTGATTCTCTTCTAATGATATCCAATCCTTACTTTTTATACACATAAAAGAGTCCACAATTAGTGTACTACAACAATAAATAACTGAAGATGAATAGAACATATTTCCCAATAGGAAGAATCTATTTATTTATATGAAATACTAGGGAATTTATAGAGGGAATTTTCTCATTCAACTCCTAAGTTAAAGCCTCAGCCATGAAACAGCATCCATTGCCGTTGGACTTCCATATGACATCTCTACCAGTGATGGTCTTCTCCATCATGTTAGTGATTCCTCTGTCAGACATCCTCAAGATCTGAAACGGAAAGAGCCAGAAAACGTGTTTCTAACTTTCCCTGTACAATTACAGCAAGGCAACCAAATTTGGCTAGCGACCTGCTTAGGTAATGGGACTCTTTACCCATTATGACAGGTTGCAAACCAACTAATTGATTCTCTAGTTGCATGCAGCATCACACGCCTCATAACTTCTTATTAAATTCCCAATTGGTTGGTGATAAAATTTGACTAATACCAATTGGTACACCTGATAGTTAATCAAAGATCAACTATCAGATGCCTCAACTTCATTGGCAACTTTTCCTGATTAGATCTTAAGAATTCACCCAGATTAATCTCCAGTAAATCTGAACCCAGAAAAATTACTCAAGGAATCCTCAGATATTATTAACCCAAAATTGAGGTCAACCAACATCCATTTTATTTGCTAGCGGGACTTATCCCCTTGGCAACCCAGCAGATAACCTAGGAAGCTGGAAAGATGGGGAAAATTCATACCACATCCCCCTCTTTCCTAGATTTCCAGCGAGAATAGGATCAGGACAGGAGAATACTGACTTGACCAGGTCAAATATTTCTTAGTTTCCAGTGGAGCACAGCTGATCTGCAATCAAAGATGCTCAGGACAACCTTAGGCATGCGGTTCTCTTCCTTTTCTTCCTTGCTACCGCCTCCACAGAGCGTAGTCCTCATGACCAACTGTCATACCGGTCTAGTCAATCTACTTGTGATGATGCTAGTTCCAGAAAGCCAGGCTTTCCCCAGTCATGGCATGCAACCCATTGTCATACTCAAGATCTCAGTTCAGCATCCTTGATTTCCTGTTCTCCCTCCTCATCCTTGACAGGAAGTTACTACCATCAATGTCTGTCTCATGGCAAAAATAAGAATGATCAATTATATTTGTTCTTATTATTTTCTCTTAATAACTTTTTTGGATCATATCCTTCATTTTCTTTTTCTTTCTTTTGAAGAGCTTATTTTATGTATTAAAAATTAATTGTGGAGAAATTAGAATAAATTAGAGTTTAATTTGCACCAAATAAAATAACTTCAACCACTATAAAAAACCAATATTCCACCTCTCATCCTGCTCATATGTCAAATTTTAATTCTCAGTATCATCAATATCTTGACAATATTTCTGTTGAAGATACCCAGATCTTCTAATTGATTAGTCGTTCTTCTCAGAGAAATCTATTCTATGGTCCCCCTAGGACCCATACATCAAGGCAAGTGAATGTAGGTAGTCTTACACTGAACTACCAGAAATGGTATCTAATCCTGATGAAACCAGAGTAGTGACCATCTCAAATGACTTGTGGCCAATTCTCCCTCTTTAAATGGTTCCTAATTTGGACTTTGATACTCTCCTAGATTTGGCTCCTTTTGCAGATAATCCTACTATTATCGTCAAGCCTCCTGAGGCAATGCCATCTGATATTAGCCAGTTGTTTTGTGCCAGATCTGACTTGCTTCCCAAGTTCCTTTTTCAACTCAACCAATATTATAAACCACCTGTTCTTTCAACAAAAATGGCTATCAGAAATCATGAACACTTTGAGCTTTCCCTATGCAGAATCAAGGAACCAAATAACTGAGGCTCTTTCCATAGCTCTGAACCCCTTCAATCTCTCAAGAATCTTAGATTGAGAAGATGCAGCCTATGCCCTTCGTTTTGTGAGCCAAGTTCTTTGAAATTGGACCACAAAGCTTCCAGCCTCCCCCAAATTCCATCGTTCATTCTGTTTTTATATCCAAAAAGCTTGTAGTCATAGCCTTCAGGATGCTACCCACTCATTGCATGACTACCTCATTTATGGCGCTTTGCATCAATACCTCCCTCTTATGGCTCTGATTGGGGGCATGATTTGCCAACCTCCAGATAGTATACTTTGCTCTATGATGACTCAAATGTCCATCGTTCTTGACAAAGCCAATTGACAAGCGCTCAAGACTAATCTTCTGGCTCCAGTGCCATATTGGGATTTCTTGGGGATATTTGCCTACTGCTCCTTCTTCTTGTTCTGTTGCTTCTATCCTCAATCCGGGTATTGCAATTGGCAAGTACCAACATCTCAATTTCTCTCCCCCTTGTCATATTCTCTCAGGGTTCAGCCTCTGCTCAGCGAACTTGGCTCTAAGTAGGTCTATGTAACGGATGACTTTGTCTCATTTGTTATATTCTGACTCAGATTCAGATTTTCTGATTCTGAGCTGGATTGCTTTATAGAATGTTTTTGATTTGTTTTATAATACTTTTGGTTTGTTCATTTTGGGCGCTGGGTTGTTCCTCACCTGAGTTGTAGATTAGGCTTGTGTGAGCCTAATCAATGACTCAGGTGAGGCCCTGAAGCGCTGCCTTTATAAGGCGCGCCTGCCCATTCTGAAGTTCACTTCATAATTTTCACCCTAGCATTTCCCTTTCCTGGGGAGCATTATCAGTTGCTCCCCAGACAAGCTCTGTTCAGTGGGTAACTTTATTATAATAAATAAAATAAAGGTTGTTTTGGGGTTTTCTTACCTCACTTACCTGTTGGTCTTTTCACCTGTCAAGGAGTTTTTGAGTAGGTTGGTGTCAGAATTGCAGATGACCACATAATCCAACCAATAGTAGGTGAATTTTTGGGGCTGTCAGTGCCTCAAACCTCTCCCTACACGGTTAGGCTTCTTCAGTTGATTGTCAGTGCACCAAAGAATGGTTTGAATATATGGTAGTCAGAATTGGGGTTTTTCTGATTGTTACAGTCTAGCCCTTTCTGGCGTTCAATATCAAATATATTTTGATGGTTTATTTACTCCTACTGTTATACATCCTCCCTCCCCCAAGAGGAGACTTAGATGGATTAATCCCCAAGTCTATTATAACCAATAAAATATTATATAATATACAAGTTTTTATGTGTTTTTCCTTTTTTCCATATTTTTATCAATTTTTATTGTTTCTTTCTTACTATTTTTATCTGGGACATGACCTTAACTTGGTTCAGCAGTCCATCTTTTTATTTATTATTCCCACAAACAGGTTCTGTAACAATTGACAATTGTACATGAATTTCATAAGGTTGGAAATTATGAGTTTTGTGTGCATCAATAGTTGCAATTCCGTTATTATGAGTAGGATTTTCCTATTTGGGCCAATACCAGAATAAATTATATAAAATTAATTATTTGATTGGTTGTCCATTTTGAGGTTCCCCTCTGATTCTCCATCAAGTTGCCTGGATTCCATCAATTCCGGAGGCTTTTGTGCCCCTCATTACCTCCAATTCATTTAGCCTTTTTAGGAAAAGTATATCAAAGTGAGGTCAGCCCATCAGACCTCACTTTGGAATTCTATTCTGACTTTAAATCCATTACCAATAAAGGCTGCTATTTGCTGGATTTGTTTTATACAGTTTTATTTATTTAAAACAAGATTGGGGGTGCAGATGGCGGTGCAGTGTGGAGGAGAGGAAAGGGGGTAGACGCGCTGGGATCCTATTGAGAGTGGCCTTGCCCTGGTGAGAGGGGAAGGAGCCAGAGTGGCCCGAGGTGACAGAGGCTAGTTGACCACACCTCAGCTGGGTAACCCCAAGGTGACAGAGGCTGTAGGGATGCACCTCATCCTGGGGGCCCATGGCAACAGAGGCCGGTGCACCGCACCTTGGCCCAGATGCCCGGCAAGGCCATCCATTTGGACAGGACCATACAGAGTTGGTACAGCCACATATGGGGGTGGTGGTTTAGGGCTGGCGGCGGGCTGGTCCTTGGGAGCCCCATCTGTTGCAGGTTCCTAGGTACACTCTGACCTACCAATTTTTCATGGTTCAGAGGTCTTTTTTAAAAACTTAACGATTTATTTTGGTTCAGTGGTCCTTGTTTAGAACTTAACCAAAAATGTCAAACCATAACCATCTCATTGATTCAGTAGTCATTTGGGAACACTCTTATTATATCTACATGGATTAACTGCTTTAAATACTTAGCATGGACCTAGTTAACAATCCTTCCATATGCAAGGTTCTTGATGGAATATGCATCTGTCACTGTCTTTGCATTAAACTTGAATGGGCCTGACAACAGAACACCTAACTTGTTTCTTCTTCCCAATACATGCGTGTCAAAATAGACTACTTTATCACCTACGTGATATTCAGATAATGCCAGTCAGTTCTTGTCATCCATCATTTTATCCTTGATTTTTTCAAGATCATATTGAATTCATGCAACTTCATCTCAATCAGATATTCAAAAGTCAGAGAAAGTTTTGTTCAGAACTCATTCCCAGTGTTAGTTCAACCATTGAATATAAATTTGGTGGTAAAGTGCCTTTCTTCCATAAAATAACTCAAACAGCTTTTTCCTATTGCCGTATGGTGACTGATGTTATATGCAAACGTCACCAAACTGAAGTATGTTCCTCATGTGTAAATTCTTCCAGTGACTAGCTTCCTCAGTGTCATGGCTAGAATTTCATTCTCTTGTTCTACCAGTCCCTTTGTCTCCAGCTGGTAGGGTACTAACATGACTCCTCAGATCCACATTACTTCACAACCTTGGGATCACGTGGTACGTGAAATTATTCCATTGTCACTTAACAAGACTTGCAGTCATCCATGGCGGTATACAACTTGATCCAGTATAAACTGTACAGTACTTGTAGCGTCCGAGTTCGCAAAAGCCTTCATCTTGACCCATATGGTCAGATAATAAATTTCAACTATTATATATTTGACTCCCCTTGTGCTCAAAATCAGTAATCCCATCACATTGATGGACATTGTATGTCAGGCAAATCCAGGGAGGACCAATCAATATTCAGTTGTGTTCTTATGTGGTTTGTGAAACTGTTACTCCAAGCAGCAAGCCAGATAATTGGCCACATCATATTTGATAGACTCCCAGTAGTAATTCAAATGTGGTCAGTTATCTTTCTCAGGATTTATGCCCAATAACCTTATGTGCAGCCTGATTGATTACCGTACATTCTGATGGTCTTGGTAATAATTGTCATTTTCCATCGATCATTTAAATACTTAACCATCCTTGGTCTCAGTGTTTTACATCGCTTTCTAAAGTGCACATTGGATCTCTTGGGGCTTGTTCCCAATTTCTCCATTGACCATCCTCTGAAACAGCTCATCGCCTGTTGGTTTTACCACTTGGACCGCTGGTAACCTTGATAAGCCATCTGCATTTTGATAAAAAGCTCCCACTTGGTGAACTATCTCAAAGTTGTAAGCTTGAAGCTTCAGGGCCCATTGGGCCAGACACCCTTCTGGTTCTTTTAGGTTATGCATCTAACGAAGGGAGAAGTGGTCTGTCAACACTTTAAAGTGCATACCATGAATATACACCCAAGACTGTTTACAGGTTTAAATCACTGCAAGGCATTCAAGCTCAATAACGGTGTAATTTAATTTTGCTGCTGATAACTTCCAGCCTCATAAGCTACTGGATGCTTGTCCCTGAGCTCATCTACTTGACTCAGTACATCACATATTGCTGTTACAAAGCATTACTCTGAACTATAAACTCCCAATTGAAATTCAGATATTCCAAAATCAGCAAATTTATCAGATACTGATGAAAGACTTTGAAAGAACTCTGGGCCTCTTCATTCCATACAAATCCTTTTTTTGGTTCCTTCAACAAATGAAAAAGGGGCTCAGTAATCCTTGCAAAATTCTGTATAAATCTTCTGTAATATCCAACTATTCCAAGGAACACTTGGATATCTCAGAAACTTGTCAGGATGGACATCCGCTCTATGGCCTCAATTTTCTGATTTTGCAGTTGCAGCCCACTGAAGTTAATGATGAACCTTAGAAATTCCAACTCTTTTGTGAAGTGGCACTTCCTCAGCTTAATCTTCAGGTTAGCCATGGGCAGTCTCTTAAAGACTGCTTCTAAGTGGTTCAAATGGTTAGTAAAGGTCCTAGTTAGCACATTTATGTCGTCCAAGTACATTAGGACGCATGACAACTTAAAGTCATTCAATATGGCGTCCATGGTCCTTTGGAACGTTGCAGGCGCATTGCAAAAACCTTGTGGCATCCTAGTTGATTGGTATAGCCCCTGCGCGATGATAATTGTGCATTTCTTCTGATCTTCCATCAGCAAATCAATTTGCCAATATACCAAGAATTGATCCATTGTGGAGAAATACTTTGCTTCACCCAATTGATCTAAAGCATCATCAATTCGTGGTAGTGGATACAAATCCTTCTTAGTTATCTTGTTCAACCTCCAATAATCATCACCTAATTAAAGCCATCCTTTTTCTTCACTATCAGGATAGGGCCTTCCCAAGGGCTTGACAACTTTTTAGGAGCTCATGCTCACTAGTTTTCTGATTTCCTCTTATACTACCACTTCTGCTGTCTTTGACCATCAGATCAGTCTCATTCTTATAAGTAAATTTTCCCCAGCGTCAACTTTATGGATGACGTTTTTTGCACATCCTAAGTCATGATCATCCTGGGTAAAGATCTCCTGATACTTCTTAATTGTTTGAGCACGTTCTCCTGCTGTCATTCCATCAGATTAGCGAGTTGTTCTTGGTCAACCAATAAATTAATATTCTTGGCAACCCCTGCTGGAAATCCCATCTCATCAAAGGTCCCAAAATCATGGAGTTTTCGCAATTATGCTGTCAGGATCAGATGGACAAACACGACGATTTAATTTTTCTCAATCTTCATCAGTTTTACACTCCAATTCGCCATTAGAACTCAGATTTCTCCATGGCCTGGCATCACTATCCCAGGCGCCACCCATGGCTCTATCTTGGACTTCTTCCATGGGCTACCAACCTCTCCATAAAATATCTTGGGTAAATCCAAAGTCAATCTTACATTAACTATTATCTGTAATCATGGAGGTATGGTGTTCAACGTCTTGATTTGTACTGGAATACCCAAATTTTTACAGGATTTCCGTTAGCATTTTTATTTGCCTTCATCCAACCAATTGATAGCAAATTAGGATAATGCCATCATTGTAGATCAGATTGATGAAGTTTTTTCTCTTAGTAAGCGGAGTTAGTCATTTCTCTAATAGACTAGAGGTAGCATTTGACACAATATGGTCAACGTATTATCCTCAAAGTTACATTTTACTCCATATTTCCTTAGAAACTTGGTCATGATTAGAATGTTAGACAGGCGTAAGAACGCAGGAGCGTTTTAACAATTAAAATTGGGTAATTTTGGCTTGGTTTTGAATTCCTAAATTTTCTCTAGCTGAAACGCTTGTATTGGCTACCTGATTGACTTGAGGAGTAACCTTGGGTATTATCTCCAAAATAGTAGCAAATGCTGTCAGCATATTCCTAGAAGTTATCTACTTCCCATCTGGAGTTCTTGAGACCCTTTCTTTGTCGTCAGTCACTGCATAGTGTTTTCATTCACATATCTGATTCTTCATATTGTTGACTTGTTTTACTAGTCCTTCCATATCTGAGCTGAGTGAGCGCAAAAAAACACAATACTCTTCACATTCAGTTTTTGGGAATAAGACTTCTTTGATCAAATCTCTTTCTTTCTTTTTCAATGATATTGTTTTCTGAGTAACTCATTGCTGGAATTGAAATCTTCTTTTACTCCTTCCTCAAGCTATGTGACTCTCTCCTCTATGGCAGAGGATCTTCTATGATCAGCTGAATTCAACGCGTTCTTGTTGACAATTTCCAATTTCATCCATAGCTTTCTTTTTTCTTCTTTATATGCAATTGTAGATGAACTTAACTTAGTTGACTACCCTGTAGTGAGCACCAAATGTTAAAATTTAGGTTCTTCGCTGATTATTCCCAGAGATTGATTGTGCATGTTTAATATGTGCATAATTTACGTTGCTTGATAGATATATATGATCAATAATAAGATGACTATTATCTGTAGTTTAATAAACAAACTAGATGTGGTCCAATGCTAAACTTGGATTAATCCACGAAATTTTCTCAACAATTAGTAACTTCTTCCCTATTACAGCTAAACTTAATCCAATCTCAGTTTCAGAGGTTCTGGCCTTTGTTCCTGTCACGCTGAGTCAGCGGAGATCTACGACAAAGGTCTTCTTCTCTTCTAAGGATATCTAATCCTTACTCTTTATCCACATAAAAGAGTCCACAGTTATTATACAACAATAATTTAACTGAAGATGAATAGAACTTATTAATAAAAGTTGCAATTGTACAGATCTTCTTTATTAATATAAAAATCTAGGAAATTTATAGGGAGAATTTGGCGCTCAACTCCTCAGTTGGTGCCTCAGCCATGAAATGGCAGCCGTTGCCATTGAATCTCCCTAGAATGTCTCTACTAGCAATGGTCTTCTCCATCAGGCTAAGAATTCTTCTGTCAGACATCCCTGAGACCTAAAATGGAAAGAGCCAGTAAACGTTTCCTTAACATTTCCGTTTGATTACAGAAAACCAATTACATTAGGCTAGTGACCTGCTTAAGTAATGGTATTCTTTACCCATTATAGCAGGTTGCAAGCCAACTAATTAATTTGCTAGTTGCAGGCAGCATCACTCGCCTCACAACTACTGATCAAGTTTCCAATCAGTCAGTGATGAAACCTGACCAATCCCAATTGGTACACTGATAGCTAATAAACAATCAACTATCAGATGACCCAATTTTGTTGGCAACTCTGCCCAATGAGATCTTAAGCATTTGCACGGATTAATCCCAATGGATTATAACCTTGTTTAATTACCCAAAAATCCCTGAACATCATTAACCTAATCGAGGTTAACCAATAGCTGATTCATTTGCTTGTGGGACATATCCCTTAGCAAACATTAGATAATCTAGGAAGCTGTAAAGGTGGGCAAAAACCCAACAATTTTTTAAATTTTACATACAAATTGACATCTTATACACTATTTAAAGTTAGTATTATTCAAGCTGGGCCAACCTGTGGATGATACTGCACAATCAATGGGCAAATCAAATGAATGGAAAAGGAGGATAAATCTTACTATACCTCCACATGCAGTGTTCTGATAGGCCAGGAACTCCATGGATTGCCTTGCTATTCTTTATCTCAGTTCAGGGCATTGGTGCGCAACACCAACACATTCATAATTGTCCCCAACCCAACATTTATCTATCAGGATTGAACACAGGAGGAAGTGTACATTGAGTCCATACTCTATCACTGGGGTATCATCCCCTATAATACTTCATTTGAATTATATATTTAGTTGTTTTCATTAGTTCATTTATAAACACTATATACTAAATTGTCATTTATAGTAACTCATTTAACTTATTTAATTAGCTGTTTCAATTGGTTCAATTATTAAATACTAAACAACCTATCCTCCATCTAAAATATTATAGAGTTGAAACACTATGAAATCATTACATACCTAAGATTTTGACCTTATCTTCAGCATTAAGACATATACATGTCAATAAGATTATTTAGTTTTTTTGATAAGCACAATGATTTTGTGTTAGAATTAGATGGATTTATGTTTTTTAGTTGGTTCAATTATCAAATGCAAACCTTACTAAATGTCTTCAACAATATTTTATTTAAACTATCTATTTAGTTTTTAATTAGTTAAAACATATGAGAGGATAACCCAGTGGTTTAGTATGTACTTAACGTCCACTGTCTCTTGAGTTTAATCCCAGTAGATAAACTTTAGGTAGGGGACAATTATGACTGTTTTGGCGTTGTGCACCAATGCCCCAAACCGAGATAGAAAATACCATGGTGGTCCATGAAGTTCCTGGCCTATCAGAATGCTGCGCATATAGGTTTTCCAGGTTTTATCCTCCTTTCCTATTAATTTGATTCCCCCTTAATTGGTGCAGTATCATCCCCAGGTCAGCCCACCTCAAATAAAAGTTTTATGGTTCAATTATCAAATACTAAACATATTAATCACCATCAACAATAGATCGTTTAATATATTTATTAGGTGATTTAATTAGTTTAATTATCATATACTTTAAATTTATTTGTTGAATGCTGACCAGGGAAAGGACTTTACCAATACAAAGCATTAAATCCTAAAACAAATGGGTGACAAAACAAAACCAAAATAAACCTCCAACCAAGTTAGGAGCGGAAAAGTGCTAACCCATTATGGCAGAAGGGGAGGGAGGGTCAGGAGGCTCATCGTCAGGCACAGCAGTGACAACAGCAGTGACATGATTGATGAGGCAGATATAAGCTGAGAGCAAGGGAGTTGGGCATCAGCATGGTGTGGGTTGCAGGTAAAAATGAAAGAATTAAGATCCAAAATATCAGCCTGGAGAATAGAGTCTACATATTCTGCAAGATGATGTTCAGCTTGAAGGTGGGCATCTGGGAGTAGTGCTAAATTGGCAAGACTTTTCTTTGTGATTTTAGTTTCTGGGTTAAAGGCTGAAAGGCTATAAACATATGAGGCTGCGTTGGCGATTGTGTAAGCCAACTTGGTGATTTTCCCGTCCTTCTTCAGGAAAATCTGGGGGAAAGTTAGGCAGATGTAACCCAAATGAGAGCCCATAAACAGATTTTGCTGCTGCTTTTCAGAGGAGGAAATTATGGGGCAAGTCCAGGGCTAAGGCATGCTGGTGGTCACTTTGGAAAAGGATGGCATTGGATTTAGGGGCAAACGTCTGGGCGGGAGAGGATTGTCAAAATCAGAATTAAGAGATTCTGACAAGTCATAGCCGTCTGTGGGGCTTTCAACTGATTTATTCTCCTCATTCATGACAATTTCACCTGATTTTTCAACTTCATTTAATATGTCCCAAGGGTTTTGATTAACATAATCAGGCGAGGCTTAATAAGGGTGGATGGTAGTTGTCAAATGGGAAGTTGTTTGGTGATGAACAGTGGCCCAAGCCTGATTCCTATTGGTGGGTTGTAATACAGGTGAGTGAGTGTGGCTGGAGGAATTGGAGGGAGCAGATTTTCCGCTCTAGCCCTGCAAGTGAGGGCGTTGGGGGGGAGGTGGCAACAAAACACTCCATTTGGATGCCGCTGACAGGGGGTCAGAGACAGCAGAAGTATCAGCATAGGGGAGGACTTCTTAGAATAGTTTAACCCAAAACAGAGTGGACAAATCTGTCAACCAATGTTGACCTGTGCCAAAAAGAAATGCTCTGGTGCTGCAGCAATGTGAGCATGCAGGGGGATTTGTTGGGTGATGGTGGGATAGTGTGGGATGATAGTGGCAGTGGCACGAGAGGCTGCAAGGCGCTCAGCCCCAGAGGAGACTGTGAAGACGAGGTTGGGCTGAGTGCCATAGGCCAAAAGCCCTGAGATCAAAGCATCATACAAAATTTGGGGTGGGAGATGGGAAAGGAGATTTGCAAATGACACCACCAGGGTGGCATCAGAAGGGAGACGAGTACAGGTGGTAGGAATGGGGTATATATAAATTTAAGGAGTCATTGATGCTGCTACAGCGTCCTCCTCCATGTGAAAGCCAATATTAAAATAGCCCTTAAAAGGGCGGAAAGCAATAAAGTCAGATGGTGCAAAGGCAGCGGTGGCCAGTTTGATATTTCTTTATTGTCATGAGGGAATAAACGCCTATAGTCAACACAGAGACAAAATTGAACTTTGGAGCGAGGAAGGGCGAGAGAGATAGGGGGTGGGTTAGATGTGTGCCAGGTGGAGCACTAAGTCCTATAGAGGGACAAACTAGCCATAAGAGTGGGGCGGACTATTTGCACCTGTCTTAATGCACTTCCCCACAGGATGGGAAACATTAGGTGTATCACCGCTGCCTCATATTGGGGCAGCAGGTGACAGATCCAAGGACATCAATCAGGAAATGGACATGGCCAGATGGCGGCAATAAATTAAAAATTGTTATAATTTTCTCAAAAGTGAGTTTGAGTGGAAAGAAAAGCTTTTGTTATCACATACTAAATTACTAATTGATATCTACAACAATTCAAATATCAAATTAACCTTGGTGATTTCATTGGTTAAATTTTCAAATATTAACCTTACTAATCACCATCTACAATAATTTAGGCTTATTACACTATGATAATCTTTCATACCTCAGATTTGGAACTTATCCCCAGCAATAAGACATATACATGTAAAAATTGACAAGCATATTCCAAGATCCAGTCAGGACCTTGAACTAATTTAAAAACTCAAAAAATTCCAGGATACACCTGTATCTAAGAGGGCAAAAATGGATACCTTGTGAGGCCCCAAAGAATTACAATAGAAAATAAAATTAAGTATAATTCTTATTTGTAAGTTCACAGGATATAAAAGATTAGAATTAGGATTGCTGGAATACTAGCGGGTCTAATATCAGTTATATAAGAAGTGTCTACAGCCTAAGGGGTTGCCTCACTCTCTGCCTGTTGTGCAACAACTAATATATATACCAACAGATTTAAGGCAATCTGCTTTACATTGGCCCCCACTTTAACTAACAGTTATTGAACACTTGAGCACTTTGCTGATGAGCTAGAAGATTTAGGTTTAGGATTTTAAAGAAACAACAGCACAATACTTTTAATTATTAAGATTTACATTTGGCTCTAAAATAACTAAACTGACCATCTGCAAGCTCAAATTCAGGATGCTTTGCTTTGGTCAAGGTCTTAAGTTGATCCTTTAATTCTATCATAGAAGCTCTGATTAGACGACCATGGCGCCAACAAATACCCCACAAGATAAGCCAAGGGTTGCCAATGCTGTTTATCAAGTAAGATCAACACATCACCCAATTCATAGAGCATGGTGTAGAAGGTGAAGATTAAGGGTCAGTCTATTATGTCATGCTTTTTCTGATAAAGATAAAACTGAGCAGCCATTCCAATTTAGTAACCACCAAAAATGACTTATAAAACCAAAGGTATAGCCATCAATTATAGTTTGCATAAATGATGAGAGAAAGATACTACTGTGGGCCGCAACTACCTTTACTGGAAACCATAGCTTTAATGGATTCTGTGACTATATTTATAGATATAAAATATGATCTTTATTGGTTTTTAGAATAATTGCGAATAAAGATTATACTGGCAGCAAAATCTGCTGTGGTATGCTGCCTTATATACAACTCAGGGGAAAATGGGGTGTGTATCAGGGTCAACCAATCATTAGTATTGTGATCCAAGGATTAACACACTAACAAGCATTCAGTAATGCTTAGGGCTGATCATATAAGTTCAGATTGTTATAACCCTTGTTTATGTTGCCAATAATTCTCTCTAAAAATTTAACACACAAGTACAGCTTAGCAATTAAATGAACTGTTAGGTAGGATGGGCAAGACATCCTAATGGCAGGTTTCATCTCGCCTACCTTGGCTTGCTTAACATGAGAGGCTTCTCGCTGCTCAGGTGGTCTACTCTGCGTAGATTAGACATCAGACAACCTTTGTTTAGATCACAATCATCCTCATAAAGAAAAATTCCTAATGATGCTACCCTGTGTAACATTGATCTCTTTTGTAAACTCCTTGTTCCCATGGCAAATCTCTTGGTGACACTCTTTGAAATGTTAAATATGTTGGCCCTTGGGGCTCAATGGAATCAATCCAACCTCTCACTTGGCATCTTGGCTCCACAATATGCGTTATAGAGTGTCCTGTTCAATCAGAGAAAATCTCAGACTGGTTACTTTATTCTGCTTTCCAGCTAATCCCAGACTAAAACTGGCAATTAGTTCACTTGTACCACCATACATGAAAGTAAAAAGATAAAACTGAGATTCTCTAGAAATATTTTCTATCAATGGAAAGAAGTGAAGTATCTTATGTTTCTAGCGAAAATCAAGATAGTAAAAGATTTAATATTTTGTTAATAAAGTAGCATTTTGGGTATCATTACGGTGTTTTTCATGATCCTCTAGTTTGACGGCGTCTAACTGCTGCTTTCATGGCTTCATCTATTTGCTATAATCTTCTAACCATGAGCTCCTTCTCATGGTGACTACCCATGAACCTGGATGTCTATAGGCCTTTCATCTGTACACACTTCTGGGTTATGGGAGGTTACATATTCTTAATAGTGCTTAATTACCAAATATGATTATATGCTTGTCAATTTCAGGTTTTAGCAATGGCGTTCCCTCAATATGCCTCACATCATACTATAAGTGACTTATGAGTTTGTTGATTATTAAAAAGTTTGGTAATATTCATCCTTGAGTCTTGATCATTCCCATTGGGGTAATTTGGTCAAGTCATCGCCTCATCAGCAAATTGCAAATTATTTTGGCCCCCAAATGCATAAAAGGGGGTCGATTTTCATACTGATCTTTGGCAATGCCCTCATCTTCATTAAAAGTCCTTTGAATCATAATGACAAATTATTTCACATGACTTCACTCTGATGGTTTGGAAAGTTGTTTGGTTTGCCCAAATTTTAAAAGGGTGCTTTATTTTCCATCTGAGGCAGGTAGTTTGCCTGCACCTCAACCATTTTGGGGCGAACCCTGATCATTCCATCAGTCAAGGAATGATCAACTGATCTATCTGTTCCTCATCTTTGACACTTTCCCTCCAAAGACAAGACTGGGGGATGACCTAAGGTACTGGGCGTGTACTCTATTAAATAAAAAGTTAGTATCATCTTCCTGGAAGGAATATTTAGCTTCTCTCATTGTTAAGACAGTAGCAGGCCTAGTACAATTGGCCTGTAACTTCTCTGGGTGTGTTCCTTACAGAGGATTGAACAAAACCTTGTCCCCTAGGCTGAAAACTAATAGTTTAGTTCATCTTTGACACTCCCATTGACTCTGAGGGATAGCCTCTTCAATGTTTGAAGCTTCCAATTGAATTCTGATAAGTTCGTCAGTTAACTCCTGCTGATGTCTTCAGGTGTCAGGTTCTCTATGGTCCAATGTGATTATTGGTACCAGAAAGGTTAGAAGTGCTGCCTCTCGCCCATAAAAAACTTTAAAAGGGGCATACCAATCACTTGGTGGTGGCTCAACTGGTAATCCAATAACGCTGAGGGCAGAAACTGATCCCTTTTGATTTAAAACGAGGGTCATTTTTTTAAATCCCTTTGAAGGTTCCATTGTATCACTTGATGCTTCCATTTGAGGATGGAGTGAAGAGGGTAGTGAACTTCTGATTCACTCCCACTAAGTCTATTAACTTTCTCACTACGTCTGAGATGAAGTTTTTTCATTGTCTGAAAGTAAGACTTTCGGTGACTGTGGCATGTGATGACTTAATTTGTACAGGATGTGAGTGACAAAGTTTGCATATATGTCTTGACTGCAGAGGCCTTGACCCACTAGGTGAAGTAATCAATCGCTACTAAGATAAATTTTGCTTTTCTGGAGGCAGTTGGTAGTGTTTCCATCAAATCAATTGATATGTTGTTGAAGGGTGCTGTAGGGGGAAATGTTGTAAACTCTAATTGCTTCTCCAGTGAGAGGAACCTTGAACAAGGTATGCGCATCTCCAAAGCTTGGTGCACTTTGTCATAATACATTTCCAGTAAAATCTCTCTTTCAGGTATTACAGCATTTTTTGAAATCCTTCATGTCCCAAGTTTTTGGGCCTCCATAACCAACTCCATTCAGTCACTGGGCAAAATATAGGGGTACCACTTGTTTTGAATCTTCTTTTTGTAGTTTCCCATCAACATGACGGTAACTTTGGAACTTTTCCTTAGAATCTCTTAAATTCCTCTGTTTCATCCTGCTAGGCCTCTTCTGGTACTAATTAAGTTGAAAGTCAATTGCTCTCTGGCGCTTACAAGTGAGCCACCTGTAACTGTGATAGGCCATCAGCATTTAGGTTTTTTCTTCTTCTTGATGTATAGTTTCAAAATCATAACCTTGGAGGAGTACAGCCCTGTGGGCAAGGAGTTCATCAGGATCCTTCATGCTTGGCACCCAGTATAGTGATGCGTGATCCATTACTACCTTAACATGTACACCATACAAGTAATATCTGGAGTATTTAACCACTCAGATCACAACCAAGCACACTCTCTCAGTGAAAATATAAACCTTCTCTGATTTTCTGAACACCTTTGAGTAGTAATCAATTAGGTGATCCACTCAATCTTCATCCAATTGTGCCAGGATCGCTCCAAATCCTATCTCACTGGTGTTGTTATAGAGGTGGAACGTTTTAATAAGGTTAGGATAGGCCAAGTTTAGCGCCTCTACTGTTATTGCCTTTAACTTCGTGAAGGTCTGCTCCTGTTCCAGGACCATTCAGACTTTGTCTTATTGATGAGCAAGTATGTGAGGGGTGATGGCAAATCCATAAAATGGGAGATGAACTGTTAGTAATATCCCACCATTCCAAGGAACACTTGGATATCCCTCATGCTTCTTAGTGACTCAATAACCATAATGGCTTTCACCTTCCCATCTTCTGTCTTTATTCCACTATGGCTGATATTTTGCCTCAAAAACTCTAACTGTCTCTTAATAAAGGTACACTTGCTCTTTTTCAACTTCAGATTAATATGCGCAGCCGCGTAAAGACCTCCTGTAGGTGAAGCAGATGCTCTTGGAAAATTAAGATAAATATGGTAATATTGTCAAGATAAATCATTACACTGGGAACATTTGAGATCGCTGAAAATGCGATCCATCATGCGCTAGAAGGTAGCAAAGACGTTACAGAGCCCCTGAAGCATCCACATGGGCATGAACAACCCATGACTATTGATCAGGGCGCATTTCTCCTGATCTTCTGTCAAGAGCTCCATCTGCCAGTAGCCACTGGCCAGATCCATTGCTAAAAAGTACTTCGAATTTTCAGGCGTTTCAAAGCATCATCAATGCTTGGGAGCAAGTATAAGTCCTTATAAGTTATATCGTTCAAGTGGTGGTAATCCATGACTAATCAATGGGTTTCATCCTTTTTCTATACAAGCAACAAAGGAGATTCTTAGGGACCCTTTGACGATACAATTAGCTCTACTTTGGCTAGTTGTTTCAGCTCTTGAGTAATAACTGCATCCTTTGTTTTTGAGCGGTGGTATGGTATAGTTTTGGAAAGTATAGAGGAACCAGTATCCATCTTTTGAGCCTCCCCTTTTAGAGGCCATAGTCATTAAATCAAGTACTGAAGATGTCGCTGCACTCATCCAACAGCTCATTAAACTCCTTCTGCTTTTTAGGGGTCACATACCCAAACTAAAGCTCATCAAAATACCCTGCTGCTTGTACAGATTTGTTGTCCTGGAAACTGGTCAATCAGGCCAGTGCAAAAACTTATCCCTTTTTGACTCTGATAGGTTGAGTAGTGGTATTCTCTTTCCGCTTGATATCTCTTTTAAGAGAATTTAAAAATTAAAGCAGTACTAAACAACTCCAAAAAAGTGACACACAGCAAAACCCCAATGACATTGGCCCTACCGCCTGCTGCTCCAAAATGGGGCAGTGGCGAAACCCCTAGCATATTCTTCCCAGTGGGAAAGTGCTTTAAAACTAGGACGACCAGCTCCCCCAATGCCTCAGGTCAATATGTTCCGCCCAAGGCTCTTGCCCTCCACCTTGCACGTTCCCAAGCGGTACCACATAGCCTCACTATTCTCCACTGAAGCAAGATGCAATTTGGCCTCCAGGTTGATTATAGCAACTTTTTTCCCTACAATAATAAACAAATCATAGAATTAGCCCAGGCGCTTATGCAGCCTGCAGGCTTTATTAACTTCCACCCCTACAAAGGGTACTTTGACCTTGGCTTCACCTGTGAAGCTGATGCTGCAATTGCAGCCAACATTCCCCTGGTGTTCCATGGAACCCCCATTCCAACCACTCACACATGCCTGCCTGATGACACCACTCTTGTGGTTCAATTTTCAGGCCTCACCACCCACCTCCCCTGTCATGGTTGGATGACTTTATAGTAGGAACTGATGCTAAAGATTAGGCTGGGCGACAGGAGGCCCAGAAGGTGAAACTTCAGGCTCTTCCTGACCTAAAACACACCTTAGATCAACGCTGGGTACAAGCCAAGCATGCCCAGGTTGATACTAATGGGGTGCAAACCGCCCAGCCTCTTATCTCAGCTCAGGCACTAAAATGAACGATTTACATTATAAACAAAGATGGTTTGATTCGCCTGGTTGGAGAGCAAGAGTTCGAGTCCCGCTCAAGCTATGAAATTTTAAGCTCAGGTAAAATATGGCTTTAATCAATTACTTGAGTGAAGGCACTTTCAGTGTATTTTACTAAAACGGATGGAAGCATCTGTTTATTGGAGCGTCAAGGCTTGGGCGCACTTCCGCAGAGCCTGAATTTCCCCAGCCCACTTTAAATATGGTTTTATGAACAACATTCCTTGTTGGTCGACTTTCTTTAATAAATTTACCCGTTATTTTACGTTTTTTTACAATGGTTCCTTGGTCAAACATGGTGGTGGACCTCTTCAGGGAGGTCTCCAACTATGTGGGCCACTACCTATTATCACCATTTACATGAATCCCAGGCGCTTTCTTGGGCCGTTCAGGTCCCCTCCAGACTGATACACCCAAGACTACTCGCATCAAGTTACCCTCGACTATGGACTCCCCATTGGTGTCTACTCCAGTTGGGAGTTTTCTTACTTACCTGTTCTCATATGTGGTGCTTTACACCCTCGCCTGGGTTACCTTCTGCTCAAGCACCATTCTAGGTGCCCCATTTCCCATTCTCTTAACAGCTAGTTCCCTAGCAATGTGGGTTCGCGTCCCACATCACCTTGCTGGGAACAAGAGAGTTACAGACACTCTCTTGACATCCCCCCTGAGACTTTATAAAACAAACTAATAGCTGAGTTATCAGTATATGGCGCTGACCCAGTTCCACAATTTTTGGTTCCCAATAAAGCCAACTGACTTGCAGGACCTTACGCCTTTGCAACTATATGTCCAATATCAAACAAAATTGCCTTTTCAATTCCCTTTGCACCATTTTCCCCTATGCCCCTGACCAACCTTTCTGGGCCAGAGTTAAAAAAGGGTGCACAATCTTCTATTTGCTTCAATCTGGACCACTCAAAGCGGCGCTGCCCCACCATAGCCCAAGATGGAGTCCACATGCTTGACTCCCTCATGATGCTCACATTGCCAATATGAAAACTTTTTTCAAATGGAGCACAATCCTCCCTCCCCCTCCACCAAAAATGGTAAATGCAACTGCCACTGATTCAGCCAATAAGGAACCTATATGTCAAACCCAAACTCCCACTTCAACTAATCAGGAGCCATAATGGACCCCAGTAAATTCAAAAATTCCACCCAATCACCCAACCCAGCCTACTCATATGCTGATCACTTATCTTTTTAACCAAAATCCCTGGGATTATTTGGAGGAAGTTGATGATTTGGGAAATCCTGTCCCTGACTTGGTCAAGGCCCAGGACTCAAAATGTACCTAAATGCATATTATGCAGCTCAATTTCCAACTTGGCACTATGCTCCATGCTCTAATGCCAATAAATTCTAAAAGTGACCACCAAATCGCCAAAGAGGCTGTTGCCTCCTCTGATTGTGACCCCTTTCAAAAGGCCGTAGCAAAATCAGTCAAAGTTGGCTAAGGGGATACCCACCCCTGTCCTTTCCCCATTAATCGTTTTCATTAAAGAGAATTCCTTTGATTACACCAAGTTGCCAACAAAGCATTAAAAAAGTTGCAATGTTCATAAAATTTGGCCTTAAGAACCACATTACCAGAAACAACATTGCCACTTTCACCACCCCTACCCAAAGTACGCCTTAAGGCTGAGAAAGCCCTATCCAAATATATCACCACCCTCCTCAAAGCTAAATTTGAGCTACAAGAGCCACTATGCTATCTTGACCCCCATTTTGAAGATGCATCCACGCCCATACTTTCAGTTCTCTGACATAAACTGTCTGACACAGAGGAGGAAGATGAGCCTCCTGATCCCCACTCACCCCCCACCATGGATGCATAGCAGTTTACCATATCCAACCTAGTTAGATCATTTTTAGTTTTTATTTTTATTTTTGATTTGGTTTGAGTGATACGCTCATCTCTTTCTGTTTGGTAAATTATAATCTAGTATAAGTTTTCTCCTCAGAGCTCAGTATTGTCTGTCCCCTAGTCAGCTTGCCTCTGTTAAATGAAAGGTTGATTAGTGGTATTTCCCAAGATAATGGGCAGCTCTCCAGACTAGTTTGTGTCATAAAACCCTGGTAATACTCTGGGTTCTTTCTTGTAGATTTTTTTACAGCTGTATACTTCCAAAATGGTATCTGGCAGAATCTTCACACTAATTGACAGTGTCATCCAGAATTGATCCCCTGGTCAAATCTCTATCATTTTGCTAGTGCTCAGAGGAGGCCCTTTTTATGCACTAACAGTATTCAGTAACTGCTTCACAACCTTCTCCATCAAGGTGTAATGGATGTGGTAAATAAATTTTTTCATTTTCAATCAAGAACGCAATTGTTTCCATGGTTGAAATCTTCATCCCCAATAACAGTGGAAGTTGGTAACTTAAGATACTCACCGTGATGGCTGTGAAATCAACCTTCACTTAAAACTCTAAGAGAAACTGCGTCTCAATTAGAAAATCATAGTAGGCGTTGTCTAAAACCTCTGCCAGTGCCATTAAGACCATGCGCTAAAGCATAAGGGTAGCGCTGAATAGACTTCTAGAGCGTGGTTACCCTCTGGTCCTGCAGTGTAGTACTTTACATTATAATCGATATTAATAAAAACTTCAGCTTCCTCATGAGCTTAGAGGATATGATGCTGATTGGAGCACCAGTGTCAATACTGCCAAGGCGTGCACCTTCTGTATAAAACTTCAATTTTGCTTATGCTCTTAGTGAAAGGGTTCTCAGTGGCCAATACATCTGTAGTAAACTCTTTAAACATTCTAAGAGTTGTAGCACTCATGGGTAGCTTTGACAGTATCCTCGCCATCTGGTGCCAAGTTCTTTAAGGTAGCCATAACTAGATGATATCCTTACTCAATTGAATTGATGATCCAGAAGGGCTAACTTTCTTACGCTAGATAGGTATTGCTCAATTTAGATCTGTTAGTGACATGGACTCTTAATCTAGAAGTTGCAGCCACTGTGCTAGGTGCCATTAACCTGTGGTATCCTGTACTAGCCAAATCGTTGTCTTTTTAAATTTTTTCATCCTCAGTGTGGAGATCCAACCAGTTTACAGAATTGAGGGTGCCTCTTTAGGGGGTACTTCCTTCTTTTTATGGCGAGTAACATACAATATTGTTAAAAGTGTCCAGGTTGATGGCACTCATTACAGGTTAACTCTTAATGAGGCAAGCACTCAGTTAGTTTAGAACTCTTTTCCTTTTTTCACCCTTATCATTAGTGGCATAGATGGCCTTTCTAAATCGTCTAGGTGGTGCCCATGGCCTTATATTCACTTTTATATGCTCATTGTATGTTGAGTAATGCATCCATAAGCACTTTTAGGGACATCGCGCTCTTTACCACAAGAATCATATGCATCTTTAAGTTAGTATGCATATATAAGCAACTCAACAGAACAGTTTTTGCAGTAGTTAATTCATTGTTCATGTAGTTCAAAAATGTTAAGCCTTGAGATAATAGCATGAGGCGTAATTTGTAACTAACATATTTTTTCCATTTTCTTCAGGAGGAACTCTTACTTTATATTTTATGCGTCTTGTTCACTATCATACTCAGAAAGTGGGATACTCTTCACTTTAGTCCAAGCTAGTCCAGGTTATAAGCTTGCGCTAAGGATCTCATAAGCCTCATGGCTCATACACTTTTGCATGTGGTGAGCCTTTTGGTGATTGCTAGCGCCAACCATGCTGTTCTCATACATCAGAAGGAAGCTAGAAACTGTTCCTTCTCCAGGTGTATGTGGTCTTTAAGTACAGTTTGAAGTTAATAGCTTCTTAAATAGGGTTTGCATGCATCATGGTCAGTTGTATAAAAGTTCTAACTGGTTTTTTTGACATTCTGTTGAGCGGCCCATATAGGTGCCTCCAATCAGGTTACTGGTTGATTAGAGGTAAGTTCAAGTAAAGTATGCATTTATGCCTTCAATCCATCTATACTCTTGTCCTTAACAAACAGTATATTGTCATGATGTTTCAAGCGCTCTCCATATTTATTCAAAGTGCTTATGATTCTGCTATTCTTTTTTGAGTAATAATTCTTCTCTTCTAGATTCTTAGTAGATTTTAGTTTTATCTGAGGTGATGGTCCTCTTACAATAGATAGAGAGGCAATTTGTGCTCTTCTTGCAGTCTCCTTGATTTATAAAGGTCATCAAATAGATTGTAAAATTCTAATTCAAAGGTACAGAGTCTTTAACTTATTGTATTTTCCTCCATCACCATTATCATAAAGGGATTTTTTGCATGATATACTTCCATATCTGCTTCAATGTAAAATGTTCATGAGAACTCTCATAATTCTCATTAGGGCCTGATGATGCATAACTGTAGTGAGAACCACATTCAGCAAGCCAACCTTGGCTCTATTAACATGTGAGCCTGACTCACTGCTCAGGGGGTCTACTCAACGCAGATTAGGCACCAGAAAACCTTTTGCTTAGACCACAATCATCCTCATAGAGCAAATTCTAATATCATGCTACCCTGTGTGGCATTAATCTCTTTTGTAAAATGTTTGTAACCATGGCGCTTCTCTTGGTGATACTCTTTGACATTTTTGTTATACGTTGGCCCTCAGGAATTAACAGAAGCCAACTATACCTCTTTCTTGGAAGCTCAGCTCCAAGTTATCTGCAATATAGAATGTCATGTTTAATAAATGCAGATTTTAGACTGATTACTATATTCTGCTAACTACCTAACCTCAGACTAGATACAGGCAATTAGTTCACATTAATCACTATAAATGAAAAAAATAAAACTAAGATTCTGAAGAAAGAACTTAAATTATTTTAAAAGTGAATTATCTCATAATTCTAGCGAAAAATCAAGGTAGTAAATGAATAAATATTGTGAAATAATGTTCATTTTTGGTATCATTATGAGGGATTTTCAGAATTTTCTAATTACACAGCGAACAACTGCTGATCTCATAGTTTCATCAATTTGCACTTATACTTGTATCTGTGAGAACCTTTGTGCAGTGATTAAACTGAACCTTAATGTCCAGTAGCCATTTCATCTGTCCCCACTTTGGGGTAATAGGCGGTTAGATCTTCATATATTGCTTCATTACCAAATCTGGTAATATGCTTATTGACTTCAGGTTTGAGCAATGGCAATCTTGATGCGCCTTACATTGTGTTTTAAGTGAAACTTGTGATTAGTTTGTTTCAAATTTGGTAATATTTATTCTTGAGCCTTGATTGTTCCCATCAGGGTAATTCAGTTGAGTCATCACCTCATCATTGGCAGATTGCAAATTATTTTACCCCCCCCAAAGGTATAAAAGGGGGTCAATTTCAATTTTAACATGAGAAATGTCATCATTTTTATTAAATAAAGACTCTGGATCATTAGGAAAGTTATGTTGCATGAAATTACTCTAATGGTGAAAAAACTCTTGGTTTATCCAAAAATTATAAAGGGGATCATCTATTTTTATCTGTGGCAGATAGATTGCCTGCACCTCCACTAGTTTGGGGGTAAATCCTGCTCATTCCACAGGTCAAGTAATGATCTGCTGATAAATCTGCAGCCTAATCTGTGACAGCAGGGTTGGTTTGATGGACGGGGTCCCTGAACACTGCCACAAAGCAATGGGGAAATAGGGCCCAGGTAAATGCCCACAAGAAGGGTAACCCTGCTGTGGTAATATCCCTTAATCTATGTATTTAGAAAGCTCTTGACTATAAAATTTTAGATTATTTTTAGAGCTATACTAGCGCAAAGAAAAAGGGTATGACCTCCAGAAAGTTCATAAAAGGTTGTGACTGCTTATCAAAGCTTGGAGTGTGGTCCATAAGCACTTTCCCTTAGATCTATAAGAAACTAATTTTAAATTTTAGAAATAATTTTCAAATTTATTTAGATTACCAATATATTATAAAAAATAAGCTGCTTTATGAAACTACGTCAGTTTATATTTATATCCCAAAAACTGTGGAAGGGAAGGTCAAGTTCTCTGTGGAGTCTGAGGGCATCTTCTTAACAATGGGGATATTATGAGGGTCCCAAATTTGAGTTTTTCTTATTTGCTATTTTAAAACTAAGTTTAGTTAATGTAGTAGTTACTAAAACTTTTTGCATCTATTTTTATAATTTATCATTCTTACCACTCATTCTGTTGTCAACAACCTTATTAATGAATTTTAAATTAATTAAAAATAAGTTTTTGGCTGCATCTGATTTACCAGATGCGGCCTTTTTGATAGTCCTGTTCAGTATCATCTGAAATGGCTGCATCTGGTTGATTAAAATGCCATTTTTGAGGCTTTCCCTTAGTATCAAACAATTTTAGTAATACTGTATTTGGATTAATTGGTTGGTCAGAGAGCCGTTCATGAGGATTCCCTCTTTTTTGACTAATTTAGTGTTATTGTGTTTGGTGGCATCTGGTTGGCCAGAGCGCCCTTTATGAGGATTTCTTTTCTCATCGCCATCATTATTAATACTAAATTTTGAGGCATCTGATTGCCAGAATGCTATTTTTGAAATTCTTTGGGATTGTAACCATCTCCTTCAGCCATGATCTTTGTAATGGGGAGTATTAGGGCTATGTGGCAGTTATACAATGCCTTGACTGTTACATCTTACCCATAGATCAGAGCCCCCTTATGCTCTAGAACTCCTCTACCTTCTGTGGGCAATTGATTCAATTGTCAGCAGTTTGCCAGGTGGACTCTTCCACTGGGTAACCTAACCACTTCACCAGGTACCAACGCTTCCCTCAGGTGATCTTTATGTCCAATATTTCCCCACCTTATACTTGGCTTCTCCTGGGTTACTCAAATAAATTTCCTCCAGCTTCTCAGAAAGAAACCTTCATACTTCTTAAGTTGTGAGAAGTGCGGCACCGGATGCATATTAAATCCCTTGGGAAAATCAAGTCTGTAGGCTAATTTATATACTTAATGGAGGACTTTGAATGGGCTCAGTGCAATTGGAGCAAATTTTCTGCTGCTATCTAGGACCGCGTAGTTCTTTGCATTAGTCATCATCAGGTCCCTTCTTTTAGCACTGTGGCCTCAGATTGGTGAGCATCAGCCTTCTTATTCTGCATCTCTACCGCTTTCATTAAATTTGCACATAGGATTCTCAGGTTATCATTCATCCCAGCTTCCATGCTGTTCACCTCTGGGTTTGGACCTCTGGGGTGGTTTTCCACTATCTTAGGGTGGAACGCATAGTTTTCCATGAAGGGCGACATTACCATCAATGAGTGTACTTGATCATTCTAAGCGAATTTGGATAGTTTTAGACAGTCAACCCACCGTTCTTGTTAGCTGGTCTTGTAGCAGTGCAGGTATTTCTCAAGAACTTGGTTAACTCATTCAATTTGGCTATCAGACTGAGGTTAGTAAGCTGATGATCTGAATGGTTTGATCTGAAGATTTTCCAGTAGGTGTTGCCAGAAGCTTGAGATAAATTGTGGGCCTCTAACTGACACTATCTACTCAAGTAGGCCATGGCGGGGAGAGCACCTCATTCACAAAATCTCTGCTGTGCCCTTTGCTATGATTTTGGAAGTACACGTAAAGAATTTTCATCCTTGGTCAGTCTGTTCACTACCACCATGACAGCATCATAGCCCTTCAATTTTGGAGACCCTGTTATGAAGTCCACACTTAGCAAGGACCACAGCATCTCCACGATCTGGCAGGCAATAATTTCCTAAATGCTTATGTATGGCATTTTTTGATCGGGCACAGATTGTGCATACCAAAATGTACTTCCTCATGGAGCTAGGCACCCCTGGCTATGATTAACTTCAGGAAAGGAGTTGTATCATTTTCTCAATCCCCAGGTGTCCTGCCAAGAGTTTGTCATGGAATTAGTTTATTGCCTCCTCCTGGCGATTTTCACTGGGAAGCTACAGTCTCTCTTTGTAGAGGATAGGCCTTTCTTTTACTAAAAATTCTTGTAATTTCATTATCTAGACCCTCCACCAGGTCCCCTCAAGTGTGACCCCATACTCCAAGTGTTGTTGGGAGGCCTGAAGCTTGTCCATCAGTTTGTGAGTGACATTTTAGATGGTGGTGAACACATTTTGGAGCAAAATTGTTGCCATGTTGTAGGCATCTAACTTCTTTGAGAAATACCATTCCCAGGTCTATGATTTAGTAGGTCTGACATGAAGTTGCTTACCCCTGGTTTATACATGATCTTTAAATCATAATGCGCCAGCTCAAGATGCCCTTGGGCCTGGTGATGGTTCTTGAATTTTGGGCTCTTGTAGAATTTGAGGGCGCGTTGGTCAGTTACAATCATAAATGGGAGCCAGGCGTACAGAAGGTATTTTCGCCATTTTTTCAGAGCTGATACAATCGCCAGGAGCTCCTTATCATACACAGGGCAGTTTATATCAGTGGGTAGCAATTTCCTACTAAAGTAGCTTACAGAGTGGTCTACCCATTTTCCCCCTCCTACAGCAGAACTGCCCCAATTGTGAAGTTTGAGGCATCAGTCTTCACTATGAAAGGCCAGTCAGTGTCATGGCGGACAAGTACCAGTGCCATCATGAGGCTCTCGTTGACAGCTTGGAAATCTTTCTCCTCCTCCTCTCCCCACCAGAATAGCAACTACCCTGTCAGATTGGTCAAGGGTGCGGCAGCTTTAGAGAGGTCTTTAGTAAAATATCAAAGGAAATCTACCACAACTAAAAATCATCAAAAGCCATTCTGTTTGTAGAAGGTAACTACTCCTTCACTACCTTCAACTTTTCAGGGCATATGGCTGTCCCTTAGTGGAAGACTATGTTCCCAAAAGATAGAGACAGATTCCTTGTTAAACTCACATTTTTAGCTTCAGATAGAGGTTTACTTTTTTGAGAGCATTCATCACGCCCAGCTTGTTACTCTTGTGATCCTCTTTAATCTTGAAGAACATAAGGATATTGTCCATGTATGCCACGCAGCATTTACCAATCAGGCTGCCCAAAGCGTTGTCAATGGTGCACTGGAATATCTCTGGGGTGTTCTTGAGACCAAAGGGCATTACCTTGTACTTGAATACCCCCAAGTGACACTTGAAGGCCGTGGACTGTTGTTGCTCCGCAATGACACAAAAATGGTTGAACTTGTCAGCCAGGTACAGCTTGGTGAGACCTGACTTTCTGAAATCATCTGGAAGATAGACTCCATCAATGGAATGGGATAAGAGTCAGACTCAGCTATCAAATTCAACAGCTAGTAATCTACATATTGGCAGAGCTCACCACTTGATTTTGGGATGAGGAGTATGGGTGACACCACAAGAGACTTGAAGGAAAAATTATCCCACGTTCCATTATATCCTTAACATACACTTCTAAGGCCTTTTCCGCCTTTAGGTTCAATGGGTAAACTGGGCAACCCTTGGGAAGCTCTGCATCATTTTTGTACTCAGATGCAAGGGAGAAAGGCCTATTCAGGGAGATTGATGGAGCATTGTTTTTCTGGAACAGGTGGCCGTATGTTTGAATCTCCTCAGGAATTTCCATCACAGGTTCTTGCCCCAGTACCGCATTCACCCCAGACTTCCCCCACTAATGGTGAAGAAATCTAGTTTCACTAAGGGTTAATCATTTGGGTGCAGCATAACCAGGCGCTCCTCCAGTTTAAACTGAGGAAAGTACTTGTGCCACAACCGCATTCCCAGGATTATGGGGTGAGGCAGGTTTTTAATAGCGCTTAATGTTTCTTAGAGCTTGTGAGGCCCCAGTTGAAGCATCACTTGGGGCTTGACTTCCCAACATTTCACAGATTTTGAGGTGTCCACTAGTGTAACGTTTCCCTTTCATTCCATCTCCAGCTTCATTCTTTGCGTTAACCTGACATCTAGATAGTTGTTATCTGCCCCCTGCGTCTGCCAGCACACAGAGTTTTTCCTCAAACCTCCCCTTGTTTCTCCCAAACTGTAGTGAAAATTGAACTTAAAGTTAAGATGAGGCTTTTTCTTTATTGATTGTGACGACGTGTGCAAAGGTCAGATGGAAGTTGTAGGTAGTAATGGGAGCGCCCTCTCTGGGGTTTGGAGGAAGTCTCTCCATTGGCAGGACTGTGGAGGGGGATCCTTGAGGGGGCTACTGTGAGGGGATGGAGACAGTCTCAGGTTCCTCATGGTGGCCATGGAACTCCCCTGTTGTGACATGAGGTGGGCTTTTCCTGAGCTAACGCCAGTTGCTCTCCACCTGGGTTGCAAGTGAAATATCTTAATCAAGGTAGGCTCCCAGGTGAGTGGCAGCTATGGTGGCAAGCAAGTTGGAATGGAGGTTCTTGTGAAACATACATGCAATATGGAAGGAGATAACTTGGTCACCTTGTCCAATGGGAGGTACACATGGGCATACTCCATGACCATCATCTTCCCCTGAGTGAGTGCTAGGAGGGCATACCAAGTCACATCTTAGGAGTCATTGGGCGTGGCAACTCTCTTAACCAATTGGAGATCTATCCAGGGTAGGGGGAAGAGCTGACTGAGTTTCCAATAACCTTGTAAACCAGTTTGCTAGGTTTTGGGGCAGGGAATACATTTCCTGCGCAATCTGGAGCAACATGGGGGCAGTTACTCCTGAGGCAGCGGTAAGCCAGCCCTGAAGTTTTATCCAGGAGAAGGTTGCATGTAGTGTGCTTAGCTCCATGAAGGTGAGGGCCTTTCAGAATTCTGGAGAAGGCTGCTCAGAATGGGAGAGGAGTTGGATGTGCCTGTGGGAGGGGAGAAAATGATTGGCTTCTCTCATGAGGAACAGGGGAGAGAAAATGACAGTCAGACATGTGGTTGGGTGTTCATACCATGCAGGCATGGGTCATTCCAAAGGATTATCTACCATCTCTTAAAACAGGGACATTATGTTAAATAAGCTTCATCCAATGTGACAGATGGGGTCTCTGAACATTACCACAAAGCAGTTGGGCAAGAGGGCCCAGGTAAGTGCCCACAAACAGGATAAACTAGCTGTGGAAATATCCTTAGTCCGCATATTTGGAAAAATCTTGACTATGAAATTTTGGATTACTGTGAGAGCTATACTAGCGCAGAACAAGAGGTTCTGATCTCTGAAAAGTGCATACAAGGGCATGATGGCCTTGTCAAAGTCTAATGTGTGGTCCATAAGCGTTTTCCTTAAATTTCAAATTAAATTATGTTCATTTATATGTTTAATATTACTATCTATTAAGTTGAATAATACATTTTAGAAAATGAATCTGCTTTACACAACTTTGCTTGGTTATATGTACCCCAACTACTGGGGAAGAGCAGGTCAAGTTCTCTGCAGAGTCCGTGGGCATCTTCTCAACAAAAGGATATTCTGAGTGTCCCAATTTTCTTTTTCTCTTCTTGATCTGTTCCTTAACTAGGGATTGGTACTGTAGAGGTTATCAAACTTTTTTGCAAATAATCTTTTCATTTTGATAAATTCTCAACACCCACTCCATTTCAACAACCTTATCACCATATTTTAAATTAATTAAGTAAGTTTTTGGCTGCATCTGATTCACCAGATGCGGCCTTTTTTAGGCCTGTTCAGTCTCATCTGAAATGGTTTCATCTGGTAGGTTAAAATGTCATTTTTGAGGCTTTCCCTTAGTATTGAATGATCTAGCAATTTTGTGTTTGGTAGTCCCTGGTTGGCCAGACTGCTGTTTATTAGAATTTCCTCTTCATTGACCAATTTAGTATTATTAGATTTGGTGCATCTATTTGGATAGAGCACCCTTCATGAGTATTTACCCCCTTATTACCATCTTTTATAATATTGAATTTTGAGACATCTGAATTGCCAGAATTCCATTTTTCAAATACTTTGGGTTTTTAACCATTCCCTTCAGCCCTGATCTTTATAATGGGGAGGATTAGGGCTATGTGGCATCATACAATGCCTTGACTGTTAATGTTGTTAGGTTTGATTTTAAATCAAGTTAAGTGGTTTAAAATTCTTGAACCTATTAGAAATGACTTCATCTCACTAGTCAGAGAGTCAGAAATGTAACAATTGAGTTTGTCTCAATCATTACATTCTGACTCAGATTCAAATTTTCCAAATCTGAGTTGGATCACTTTTAAGTATTCTTGGTTCAGTCATTTTGGGCACTGGGTTGTGCCTCACCCAAGTTGTAGATTAGGCTTGTGTGAGCCTAATCAATGACTCAGGTGAGTTTCCCAAATGGCTGCCTTTATAAGGCATGCCTGCCCATTCTGAGGTTCAATTTATAATTCTAAGTCAATTTCTCCTAGCATTTCCTACCTGGGAAGCATTGGTGGTGATGGCTCCACAGAAGAGCTATGAATGGCAGGGCCTTTTTATGTCCAGAATAAAAATAAAGGTTGATTTGGGGTTCACATACCTTGCTTACCTGTGGGTCTTTTACCCTGCTGGGGAGCTATTTTGAGCAGGTTGGGATGTTTCAACTCCCCTAGAGGACTTTAAATAACCAACCAGGATTAGGGGAGTGTTGGGTTTGTTGAATGCTGAGGGTACCTCTCCCAACATGGTTGGCCAGTTTGGTTGCTTGTCAGTGGACAAAAAGAATATTTAAATATACAGTAGTCGGAACTGGGGTTTTTTCAGTCTGTGACAAGAAAGGGCAAGGTGGTTGTCAAGCTCAAATTAGCTTTGTGTGACTTGTTGGCAATTGAAATAGGTTTATTCCCCTTAGAGATACCCAAATTTATCTTTTGGCCTTTGCTATATTGTGGGAGGAGACAACATTGTACCTGATGCTACCCTCTAGCCTCCACTACTGCCTTACACACACCTTTAACCCTTCCCAACAACTCCTTAGTGATAGGAATGACCAGAAGAGGAAGAAACCTTCAGAGGGTAGGCTGTGACCCACCTCTCATTCACCACATGGGCCAAATTGCCCTTGCTGGTGATAGGAACTGCTACCTTCTTTTAAGCCCTTATTAGTTCTATGAGGAACTCCCTCCCCCATTTAAATGTAAGGGTTGTTTCCCAGAACTTACATCATGTTACAGTTTTAGTAGATAGTTTTGTGTAGGTGATTCTTATATAAAAATATATTATTGACTTAAAATCACTATAATTATAATTAACATTTGTATAATATTAACTAACTGTTTATACATAAAAGTTGAAGTACTTATTTAAATATAAAAACTTTATACATGATTTATACAATGTAACCTATAAAAATCTGCAAAACGCTTATCTGAAAATAGTGAGATTCAATAGATATCAAAAATAGTCTGTCATATTTGAATGCTATTAAATCAGTTTTCTAATTTTCTAGAGTTGTATTTGAAATTAAATCTGAACTGATTATAGTTACCAGATCGGTGTATCCCCCTTTAGGTTGGGACCGCCTAGTGCTAAAAAACAGATTATAGTTACCAATGTCCAAGGGTAACTTTTTGGCATGCTTTAAGTGATATCAAACACTGTGCTGTGTGCACTATTGGTTTTAATATAATTGAATTTTCTACCCCTATGGAAAAATGCTTAAATCCAACTATAACCAGCAATTTACGGAATTTCCTTGGGTTCATGAGATATAAGAAGTCATTCCAGTCAATTGAAACCTTCCTTTATTGAACTCAATCTTGCTATAAGCATATATTCCATTAGGTTTGCACTTATCACACAAAGCTTACATCAATTTATATGTCTTTGTATAGCATTCCAAAATACTTTTCTGACTCAAGTAAACACATCATTTTTACCTGTTATCCATATCATTTTTAAAATAAAAAATTTACTTCTTTCTGTTGAATAACTTCAAAATTTTTGTTCATTGATCAGGCTTAACTCGTGTAAACCAATCTATACAGAAGCAGCTGCTTAAATCTACGCAATTTGCAGGTAAAATTATTACTTTACCTTTAATATAAGATAGAGTATACTTAATTTTAGCCTAAGAAAATATGTGGCTAGTTCAATTTCAAAAATCCCTGTTTGGCGCAACTGAAAAGATAATACATAAGGAAAAATTAAATTAAAAGCAAAGACATCGAAAATTAATTTAATCAGCAAAAATAAATCTAAAAAATTGGTTTATAGAGCCTCGACATCTTAAAATCAAGTATTATTGAAATACTAATAAGTACTAACAAAAAATTCAAACGTTGTCTTGATAGATTTTAAGCAGACTTTTGAAATGAGAAGAAACGGGTGACTTTAGAGAGCCTAAAGAAAAAGGCCTGAATGCAGGTCGCTTTGGCGGGTTGTAGTCTTGGGTTAACATCAAGCATTTGACAATTTTCCCCCAGACCCAGGCTTTTGGATAACGATCAAGCTCCCCAGTGGAGTTAGCTTCCATATTATGTAAATTACCAAAGGGCCTCACAAAAAGTATAAAACGTTTTAACTGAGAATTGGTGCTCAACTCTGCAACTACTAGCAAAACTGAATGTTTGTTATTAAGGCAGTTTTCGATAAGTTGTCTGTTGCTTGTTATATAAAATCGAGCTACTGTAACTAATTTGGAACCCAACGTTTTGATAGAATCCTCTGACCCTTTGAAAGCGTTCTCCTGAAATTTCTTTTCTAGCCAGTTAAAAACAGGCAAGTGAAGTGTATTCACTGAACAGTCTAAAGCTCTATATGAATTTGGAATAGACTTGTTACTCCCAATACGAAGAAAAAGAGTGCACTATAAAAAGGAGCAAAATTTTAAAGTTAGCAAAGATGGAAGAGCGTTAAATCAAAAACCAACGCGCATACCTTTCTTTCGTTGGAACAAATTCTTTGATCTCAGACATTAAACTTGTCAAAGATCGGATATACTTAATCTCTGGTAATACTATAAGACTAAGGTCTTAAATAAGCATATAAAAAGTATACCTTGTTATTTTACTCTTTAATCTTCTAAGAAAATCTCGGAAGTTTTCACATCTTTGAAAATAATGGCTTTTAGTTGTAAACTTCTCTAGCAACTCTGTCTCACGGAAATTTACTAAATTGTATAGAGATTCGGAAAATGGCGTTAAGGGGTGGTGGATTTTTGTAAAGAGAAAACTCTAGACTGGCAAGGTCATCTCCTTCGGTATGATGTTTGAGAAAAATTTGTGCAAAATCGCTGCTGAAAATACAAATAAAAATGTAAGTCGTCAGTTTATCAAGAGGCAAATTATGAAAAGGTGCAGTCGTTGAATAATCAAGAGTTAAAGTATCGTTAGTTATTTTTTCATTTAAATCAGGCAAAGAGCTTTTCTCAGCATTTTCATTTTTAACTATTTCTGCTTCGTAGTTATTGGCGGAATCCAAATCCTTTTTTCGAGAAGATTTTGGCTTATTAAAGCCATTAATCTCAGATTGTTGAATTTCGTGCGAAGATTTTTTTGGTGCAACATCAAAAGTCTCTGAAGTATCTGCTTCATGAGGCGCAGTCACTTCAAGCAACTTTCTCTTCCGTGCTATCTCTTGCTCAAAAGTTAAACGCGTAGGAAGATATAGCTCTTGATATCCTAGCAAGGATAATTCGGAAGCGTTTATTCTAGCACTACTTTTTGGAGTTTCAGCAATTTTGCCCATTGCTTCAGCGTCTAAAGTTAAAGTTTTTGAGTAATCAAAGGTAAAATGTAAGGTGACAAAATTACGAGTTATGAAAGTGAAACTTTGTTGTAAAAAAAGAAACTATAAACTATAAAATGTGAAAGAATACAAAAAGTGAAGAGGGGTGGTAGTATAGCGGGGTGGTTCCTGCTCCACTCTGAGTTGGGTTTTGATTTAAACAGGTTTGAAACCGGCACAGGTTTAAAAAACTCGGCTGGTATATTTGTCCCAAGGTTGACCCGCCTCATTTACTTTATAGTATACAAGAATTAGCCTAAAGTTTTTCTTTACAAAAATATTTTCTGTTTATTTGTTTCTATAGGATACATTATCAAATGAACAAATAAAGCAAAAATCCCTAAACTTTTTTACAACTACTTTATAAAGTTTGGGAATGATGATATGCTATTTTTTAATAAAATCATATAAATTTTAATAATAGGTCTATATAAGATCTAAAGCATATGCTTCCAATAGTATTACATAACACTTTGGCTGAGAATTTCATAATCATTTTATTCGATAGTTTCATAGGTTTTGTTAAGTGGTTGGTAGTTTTTGGCTGTAATGTAAGTTTAATTGGTTTTTGCTAAGTGTTGGTTTAATTTTTGGTTGATTCGACGGGCTCAATAGTTTCAGGTAAGTGATTGATGATTTAGTTAATTTGGCAAGCTTAATTAGTTTTGGCTAAGTGGTTGGAGGCTAGAATATTTGATAGGTCTAATAGTTTGTGAACACATTGAAAGCTAACAATATAAAAACTAAAATAATTTAATATCATCTGTAAGTTATAGACACCATAGCAAAGCATGGGTATTTTACTAGTCTAATATAATGCTAAAAAATTAAAGTTTAAACCTATGCCATATGTACTAATCAGATAAATTTTATTTATTACCATTTTGCTTTACTATTATCCAATCAATATAATCTATAAATATGGCTTTATGTATGATCTAAAATTTAGAGTTTTAATCTATAAATATATAGCCAATCAATAAAGTTTAGATGCTTTACTATTATCTAATCAATTTAATTAGTAAAAAAATTTAATTTAGATATAACTAGATTTTTAGTCTATAACTAGTGGAGTTATCCGGCATTGCTCAGGTTTATTTATTATCAGCTGATTTGAACTGATTAATTTCAATTTTATATTATAGCTAACAGAACCTGGCTAAAATTTTCCTGCATTTGTACATTTATTTATATAAAAAAGGATAGTCTATATGCAATCTAGAATCTATAATGCATTGTGTAAAATGTGGAAAAATAATAGATGACTCATACTGATGAAATTCAATTATTTTTATTGGTATAAATAGATGATGAGCTATATAAATTTTTTATGAATAATTTATGTGAATGAACACTATTTTTGACTATTCTATTTGCTATATAATTGAACTAACTTAAAATAATTGAAGCTAATACTAACATCTAGCATAATGCAAGTGGATAAGTAATCTTTTTGGTTTTCTGAGTTGGTGTATTGATGTAAAAAGTTTCTGGCTTTCCTACTCTGGAGCAAGCAACATATATCAACCATGGAAAAACATGGATTTTCTAAATTTGATCTGGTAATGTACAACTGCCCTTGAGCTTTGTTGATTTTCATCACAAAAGTAAGACAAACAGGAAAGCGTAGGCATTTAAATATGAAGGGTGTTAATTCTTGGTGTAAAGGCTTGATTCCACAGAGTTGGTTTGCACAGGGTATTAGCAACTGAGCAGCCAAATTGGATGATATAAAGATTGCCAACTTTAATAAAACTTGATAAACTATATACAGAGCAATCACTCCTTTATATGACCTTTATTATTGTATACTAATTGCAGACTTATCTGCAGCCACCTAATCATGGGGAAAAAACCTCCTCCTCAATATTCTGTATAACTCTTTATATCTTGGTTCCCAAGCTGGATGCATCTATAGCTTGATAGTCTTCTATTTGTCTTCCCTTTTCTAGAAGCTCTCATTTATATGGAACCTTGGCATAATTCCCCTCAATTTGCCAAATGGTCAACATTTTGATTGATTATTATCCATATACCTTTTCCATCATTCTTGAGACTTGTCTCAATTCACACTCTAATCCACCAGTATGGGTAGCATATCATCCAGTCATATCAACTTCCTGACATTACCCCACTTTGACTGGATGATAAGCTCTTACTGTTTATATACTCAAAGGAACTTTGCATGAACTCAGTTGATAATCTGACCCCCCCACAGATTTCTTAATAGTGTATACATCCATGCCAGTCTTCTCAATTATCTTGAATAGCCCAGCCCAGATGTTGGAGATCTTGTTTTTCCACCCAAATCTGTGCTGGTCATGGAATAAGACATGGTCTTCTACAGCAAACAGTGGAAGTTCACTCCATCTCTTCTGATTGGCTGCCTGATCATAAATCTTCTTGGCTAAACTGGTAGAGTAGGCTTCCATTTGCAGCTTGATCAATGTATCTATAAAAGTCTTCAAATATTGCTGAGGGTCCACATCACCAGTGTCCTCTACACACAAGAAAAACCAGGTGGGCAAGTAGGATGTCAACCATATATCAGTTGGGAAGGGCTCTTACCAGTGGACAAATGATAGCTGATATTATATGTAAACACAGCTGTAGACAGAAGGGCACTTCATTCCGTGGGTCAATCCTTTACCAATTTACAGAGTATGTTCACTAGGGTTCCATTGACCTGCTCCACCATTCCATTTGATTCCAGATGATAGGGGGTGGTCAAAACCCTGAAGATCGCCATCAACTCATTCAACTTCAGCAGGATGCACAAAGTAAAATTGGTTCTGTTGTCCATTAGAATGAATTTTGGGAAGATGTGTTGCTGTATAACACACTCCATAATAAACTTGGCAGTGGTGACTGCGCCCAAGTTGTTAATGTCCCTGGCCTCCACCCATCAAGTCAAATGATCAGTGGTGACAACTATATACTTGGATCAATTGGCGCTAGTTGGCAGAGGTCCCACTACATCAATGGAAATGGTGTGTCAGGCGAACTGGGGTTTAACCAGCTGATATGTGGTCTTTTTGTGGAATGGCTTTTCCACTTAACACTGATAGGAACAACTAACCGTTTTCAATAAATCATAATGCATGATCTCTCAATATTGATGGGGTCACAAAAACTACAGCATTTTCCGCAATCCTCCATGTCCTACAGCCCAATGAGCATATATAATAATCATGGGTTTAGCCAAAGGTTTAGGGAAACTCAGTATCGAGTCTCCAATCTGCTTATATAGTTCCTCCTCACATAGAAAAGTATCCTCCCTGAGCCCATCTAATAAGATCACCTGTGGAAGCTCATCCTGGTATTTTTTCACCACCATCTTCTCATACATTGTGTCAGCTAAATCTGCCGTTATAGTGACCGTTGGAAGTCAGAAAAGACAATCTGTATTTTGGTGTTTTTCTCCCAGACAGTGTATAATCTCAAAATTGTATGCCTGGAGCTTCAGTGCCCAACGTGTGAGCCATCCTTCCAGTTCACACAGATTCTGCAGCCAGCACAAGGAAGCGTGATCTGTCACTACCTAGAATCTTACCCCGTGTAGATATAAATGAAACTGTTTGTAAGCGTAGATCACCACTAAAAACTCCTACTTGGTCACAGCGTAGTTTTGTTCATGACAGTTCAAGCTTTGACTACAAAATGCGACAGGATGCTCCATGCCATCATTGTCCTTCTGGGATAATACTGCCCCTATAGAAGAGAGGGATGCATCTGTTTGTACTATGAACTGTTTGTCAAAGTTGGGATATTGCAAAATGGGTGCGCTTGCTAATGCAGTTTGCAACACATCAAAAGCATTCTGGCATCATTCCGTCCAATCAAAAGAAGCATTTTTCTTTAACAACTCAAAAAGTGGGGCCCCAATGCAACTGAAATTAGGAATTAACTGTTAGTAGTACCCGATCATCCCCAGAAACACTTGAATATCCCGCTTATTACCTGGCTGAGTCATCTTGCTTATTGCTTCCACCTTAGCTAGCTGTGGTTAAACCCATTTAAATCCACAATGAACCTGAGGTATTCTAATTATTATTTAAATAAATGGCACTTTTGAGGCTTAATTTTGATATTAGCAGTAGCGAGGTGACAGAACACTTGTTCCAAGTGGGCAAGGTGCTCTGTAAACATCTGCAAGAACACATTGATATCATCAAGGTAACCTAAGATGAAAAACAGCTTCAAATTACCTAAAATTGTATCCATGGTACGCTGGAATGTAGCTGGGGCGTTGAACAACCCTTGTGGCATGCAAGTCAGCTAGAATAATCCTCTCAAAGTGATGATAGCACATTTCTCCCATTCCACTGATGGAAAATTGATCTGCCAGTACCCTGAGATCAGATCCATGGCAAAAAATAATTTACCCCAACCAAATGATCCAATGCATCATCAATCTGTGGAAGAGGGTAGGAATTTTTTTTGGTATGATATTAAGTTTGCAATAGTTAATAACCACTCAATTCATGCCAACTTTTTTCTTTACAATGAGTACAGGTGATGCCCACGGACTGTTTGATGGCTCTATCATCCCTTGCACAATAAATTTATCCACCTCGTCTGAGACAACCTCTTCCACCGCTTTTGATTGTCTAATAGGTCGCAATTGAATGGGAGGGTGATCCCCCATATCTATTTAATGTACCACTCCTTGAGTGCACCCCAAATAATGATTGTTGTGTGCAAAAATATCTTGATACTTTTCAAATAACGCCATAGCCTTATCATGCTGTTCCACTGATAATCCAGTAAGTGCTTCCTGTGGAACCACTTTCAGTACTCTGAACAATGAGCTTTTCAGTAGTCTGAGATCCTCCCATGAGCCAAAACCATGAATATGGTAAACTTCCTCTATAGTAACTAAGTGTAGGTAAGCCACCACTTGGTGCCACTGGATTGTTATTGTATCCTTCTGTAAATTCGCTAGCAGCACCTTCACCTCCCCATTCCCAGGGAGCAGTAGCCCTGAAGCCACATGTGGTTCAAGCTGTGAGTGCTGGTGAGGCACCATAATTTTCCCATAAAGCCCTTTAGGGACATTGATTTCAAGTTCAGTCCCTACTATGCACTGGTGTCCAGACAGTAGGCTCAAAGCACTCGCTGCCCAAAGCAGGATCCCTTTGTACTCATAAATCTGGTTGGGGAGGGCTCTAGTTCACCACTTCATTTGTCAATATTGAACAGGAATCACTCTGTCACTGTATGCTAAATTGATTTGACTAGAGCAAATGGATTAGTTGGGATTCCACAAGAGGTAAAATAAATGGGGATCTGTTGTCCTAAAATATTAAGAGTTTCCTTCATCATATTTATCACACCACCAAATTTCCTCATAAATGCTGCGCTGATTAACATGTCATAGTTGTTATTTGGCAGAACCACCACTGGAGTGGAAGCCCAGATTGACCCAAATCATTAAGAAATTGCGCTATATGCTCCTTCAGACACAGTTCTATGCGTCCCTGAAGTTCCATATACTACTCTATGGTCCACATCCAGTTTCAACAGAAGCTTAGCCACCAACCTGGTAGAAACTATGTTCACAGGGGCTCCCATGTCTATAATAGCGCGTATTTTTGTGCTTTGAACGAAAATGTCACAGTAAGTGCATTCCAAGTAAGAAGAACTATCAGTGTTTATTTCATGTACATCCAAGGGCTTTGTGTTACTTAAAAAGAAGGAAATGCCCTTACCAACATGAGAATACTCACTAGCAATTTTCTCCACCAGAATGGCTACATTAACCCCTACTAAAGAGGTAACGTCCATCAAGGGATCCGTGTTACTTGTGCCAGTCTGTTCCAGGACTTCCATGCATATGGCTTCTTCACGTCCTGGAAGAACTCAGGGCTTGGGGGAGAATTTTTACTCTCTGAAACAAAAGCAGATGTATCCAATGTAAGTTGTTGGTATAACAAATCATCTGATTGAGTTCTGAATACTACCCAAAAAGATGCTTGGGAATTGTTAGGGACAAGTGAATTGGACTTAGCAGAGGTAGAGCATCCCATCTCTAATCCGCTTGAGTTTTTCCCTGCTTGATTTTCTCAGTTGGCATCACATACACTTGTGGTTTGCTAGGGAAATTGCCCGCATAATGCCCTCTTTGTCTGCACTGGAAGCAAGTATTCATAAAAGGTTCAAATATATAGCTTGTGGCAGAAGGACAAGTTCTAAAATTGATGGTATGGTTTCAGGGTCATGGATTAACCAGCAGAGCGTACATAGGCCAAAAAGGGTCCGCTGATTTGTGTTAGGGACAAATACGTTCCAGCAGTTGATAGCTCACTCACTGCAGCCCATATCCTGAAGAGTTTGTTGCGGAGACAGCAGAGGTTTTTTGGGCTACATTAGGGGAGCTGATCATGGCGGAGAGTCAACATAAGGTGTTCATAATTCAAATAAGTCCTGCATCTTTATCCAAAACATGAGACATAGCGTTATGTAGTTCCTGATATGGTTTGATGGCTGCCGTCATCACTATACCAACATCCTTGGTAGATAAAATGTTAGCTCCAAGTAGTACATGTGCTTTTGCTGAGAAACGTTCAGTGTGTTTTAACAGGGTCTCATTTTGGTGAAACTGTATAGTCAGGAAGTCAGCCTTCCATTGGCCCATCTTGGTTGCGATCCCAAACAGCCAAAAAACAATTGCTTATACATCTTTGTAGGACAATGAGTTATTTGGAAGATAGCAGGTAACTTGATCAACGCTTTCCACATCTAGAGTGGGCAGCAACAGTTTCACTTTCCACCAATCAGAAGCCCCTTCCATGGTGAATTCAAATTGCTTAAAGTAACTATATAGAATCCTGTCACAGCTGAAAGGAGGCAATATCTCAAATTGAACAGCTTCACCTTGCTCCAGGCTCTTGCTGCAAGGAGAAGGCGAATTGGTTCCTGAGCGACTAAGGGAACCACCCCTTGTGAACTATTATATGGTTGGCTGGATGGACTCAAATCTGTCAAAATGGACTTGGAAGAAGTAGTGTTGCACGGGGGGTCCATCACAACACCTGAGGGATATTTGTTAGCTGATCCATAGCATTCTTCCCCCAAATCATCACTAACTGCACCACTCCCCCCAGCTCTGGCGTGCTCCACAAATTTTTCGTTGATTAACTGCTCCATTTTAACTTAATAGCATCTATGTTATCCATCCTGGAATTCCTGTTACAGTATCTCATACTGATGTTGCAACTCCCAATTGAATTCCCACTCAACGTTCAGTTTCTGCTCCACTACAAAAAGTCATAAGAGAACATCTTTGATTATGTTTTGCATTTGTGCATGCTGCTGGCTAGTGTTGCCCACTTGTTGAATAGCATTGTTTATTTGGTTAAGGAGGGTGGCTTGTTCCCATACCAATTCCTTGTTGGCCCATCAAAGGGTATCAAGCCATACTTGCATGTCCGCATACTCTCTTATCTCACCAATCAGAAGAGGAAAAGATTGACAGCGCTCAGCCTGGCTAACAACTTCAAGTTGTGTAACCTGACGGATTAGCTGCAATATTTGGGGGACGTCAACCAAATGATAAGTGCATTATCTGTCATTCGCTGACTACTCCATTTAGTGTGAACTTGGTTTAATTCAGCTAATACAGAACTGACTTGATCCGCCACTTGCCATAAGTGTTATTTATCCCATAAGATGAGCAATCACGGCTTCAAGCGCTTCCACCCATACTGCTAGATCCATCATAAAGTGCTCAATATTGCTTCCCAACAATGTTACATCCTGAATCCATTCCACTGATAGGCCACGCTGATCCAACAATTCTCCTATTACCTGGGGTAACTCTAGATTTAACTTTGGTACCAAAATGTCCAATTGATGGTGGACGTCCCCAACACAATGGTCCATCTGTACCAGCACCCCATGCACCTCCAAAATGAGCAATTGAGGTGGTCGAGCAGGTGGTGAGTATCATTTTAATGTGCTCAATCAAACTGCATTAATTCTTTAATCTCTATATTGTGGAGAGCCAGCACACGCAGTAGCTGGCAAATAGATGGTTGCACATAAGCAACTAGATACTCCTCAATTCTGTGGGTACCAAGGAGGCAAGCCAACTCCATTGTATTCATGTCCAAATAGGACATGTACAGGGCATAGCGATTTTCTTGGTCTTTTAGGTTATAAAACTCAAGGCATACTCCCCCGCCTCATCTTTGTATAGTCAATACCTGCACAACAGCCACTCCATAATATCCTGCAGCTGCTGAGGGTTCACATTTGTGGAGCATCCTTGTTGGTCAGCCATTAGCTCAGGGCAGTTTCTTAATTGCAGTTGATCTAACTTCATCATCATCTGGTTCAGTTACAGTGAATAATACTGGTTTGTTGTAAGGTGGCTCCCATGCTTCTTCAGCATTATATGCATGGAATCCAATCAAAATTTTTTCATTTTGAATGAGATCTTAACATTGTATTCTAGCGTTGTAGAACTACAGTTGACCAGTGGCCCCATGTAGTGAACACCACTGTTAATTCTTGAAATAAAGGCTTGATTCCACTGAGTTAGTTTGCACAGGGTATTAGCCACTGAGCAAACAAATCAGATGATATGAAGATCGCCAACTTTAATAAAATTTGATAAACTATATATGGAGCAATTGCCCCTCATTTGGCCTTTATTATCTTTATAATAATCGCAGACTTTATCTGCAGCCACCTAATCATGGGAAAAAGACCTCCTCCTCAATCCTATGTATGACTCTTTATATCTTGGTTCCCCAAGCCAGATGCATCCTCAGCTTGATAGTCTTCTAATCATCTTCCCTTTTCTAGAAGCTCTTATTTATATTGAATCTTGACATAATTCCCCTCAATTTGTCAAATGGTCAACATTTCAAATTAATTAGTATCTATATACCTTTTCTGTCAATCTTGAGACTCATCTCAATTCCCACTCCAATCTGCTGGTATAGATAGCATATTGTCCAGTCACATCAGCTTCCCAACAAAGGGCAAATCAGTAGAAATTATTGGAATTTGTGGAATCAGCACATCTTCTCCTTTACATTTGCTATTAATTATTGTTGCTTCAATCATATTCGGCATCATTTTTTCATAGAAAGTCTGGTTCTATTGCACAACTTTGGCAGGTTCAGACTCCAAAGGGGCAGCATTGGTGAGCCAGCTTTCAAGGTTAATATGTGCATTGGCATTCCAGGAGGCTCCAATAAATTGAGAAATTCAACTGGTTAATCAACATAGATATATATATCAACATCCAATTATATATATATATTGACAAATTTCATAAATTTATATTCATTACTTATTGGCTCATCAGTTTTTAGCTTTGCTTACACTTACATTATTAGCTTTAACTATATATAGTTTAAATGATAAAAAGTAATTAAATAAAAGTGATTGTGCCAGAATTTTAACAAATGACCTTTATAAATACAAGTTTAGAGCTAAAAGCTGAGCCAATTATGCTAGAGAAGGTATTTGTAAAATTAGTCAGGTTTTCAATTAACTTTTAGATTTAGATTAAGTTCTAAAGAGCTAAATAACCCTTACAAAACACACTTTTAAAAATTAAAATTGATTAGTACAAGCCCAGAGAGAACATTAGCCTGCCTGTGAAGTACTGCACCTATAGAGCAGTACACCACAGCTATAACACTTAGCGTAATTAGGTCTTTCCACCTGTCTATTCAAAGCACAAAGAAATGATCAGCTTAATCGCGCCAAATACAAATTTAATTAAGAAGTATATCAAGATGGATGTACCATTTGAATAACTTCCCACCAACAAAGGCCCCAGCATGATTGATAATAATAGAGGCCCAACAAATAGATACTCAACTGGTAATGAATCAGCTACACAAATGACCAAAAAATGATCAAACTCGACCAAAACCCAAAAAAACCCAGCAACAAGTGCGGTGAACACAACTGACTCCCCAGGATCAGTTTTTGGCAAAAACCAGACAATTGACACCACCCTTAGGGAGCATGAAGCAATGCCAAGAACAGCAACATCAAGGATACTCCCCACAAAACATCAATTAGGTGAGGAAATTGGGGCCTCACAGAGAAAAAACTTTTATGAAAAAAATAAAAAATTCTGACAAAGTTTTGGTTGGATTGGATACCAAATCCAATTTGACCAGTGAAAGCCAAGAGCCCAGTTAATCTTGTCAACAACAAAATTTTTTTTCAACTGAGATGGGGAAAATATCTGTCAATGCTCAAAACAATTACCTAAAAAATATGTTGGAGACCAGTCCTCTCAATGACCAGTCAGGGGGGGAGAATGGTCCCTGACCATGATCAACCAGGCAAACTGAGCAAACCATCAGGTATAATCCCTGATGAACCATTGGATGCAATCCCAACAAATCCAAGTCACCAGTGGGGGCAAAATCAGCTCAGAATCAATTGGTGAATCAGAGTGAGCTGTCAGGGATCATTCCTGTCAGGGATGAAGGAGTATAGGGCACTAAATCTGAAGGATTGGACACCTGAAAAGTTCATCAAGAAAGTAAAAGTACTACTGGAAGGGTCCAAAACCCCAACAGCATTCAAGACATTGACCAGAGCCCCAGTAAAGTTAACTCCCATCCAGAAGGTCATGTTAGCCAACCATGGTGCGTATTTGCATAAAAATAAGCAATGGGAGGCCCTACAGTTCCCTATTCAATGGTGACACAATGGATCTCCAAAAACATTATGCCAGCCATTGCGGCCATCTGGAATGATCACAAGTTTTCCACTGGGGCAGCTAAAAAATGGCTCACCACCCAAATATTGCTTGATATGGCAATGCTCTTCAAGGCGTCATGGATCTGAACTGAAGACGCCCTTGAATGGATGAAACTCCCTATGGAGCATTAAGTGATCAAAGCCACAGTTCAAGAAGATTTGAAGCCAGCGGATGCAAAGGCTTAGATGGCAGCCAATATTTACCTCCTAAGTGCAATGGAATACAATAAGGTCAGAATATCAGTGAGATTTGTACAAGCTGTTGGGAGCTTGGACTCACTTCAACGGAATTATCTGATTATGCAAAACGTTTTCCAAACGTTTTGACCACCCTCAAATGGTCCTGACATATCATTTCAGTTGAAACTGCGTTGGAATGGTATACCATCACATTCTCCCCAGAGGAGGCATCACCATGGATTGTGGCCAGGGTCAAGGCCACCGAGGCTCTACACTGGTCATACACCCAAATCCCGCTGGCCACCACATATTACCTGATGAAGGTGGGCTGGATGAAGGAAAAGGCGGTGGAGTGGGAACCCTTCTGGAATTGGTCACCAGAAGAGGCCATTAACTGGTTCACCAACAGATTCACCCCATTGAAAATAAAATACTGGTTCCATGTGGGAGCCAGTATCAACCAAGTTTGTGAATGGGAAAATCTGGGAGTCACAAAACCTATCCACAAAACCCTCTGAGGCTGACTTTTCCCATTGAGAAATAGAAACTCTGGTGTGAAGTTTCCACACTAGCTGAAACCGCAGACTGGGATGCAGTGGGGTTCACCCCAGCGTTGGCCCAATTGTGGATGGAACAGAGATTTCACCACAGGCAACTTCAGCAATGAAAGGGGTCATAACCCTGGATCTGAGCTGAGAATGGCTTAAGTGGGGATCCAAATTGAAACCATCTGGGATTAGAAGCAATCCTTACTGGAACCAAAGGTAGCTGCCTCATATGCTGACAAATGTTTTTCCCCTTTCAAAGCCTTTTAGTGGTGTGAGATGGGAGTCTTAGTCACCATGGCTTAAATTTTCACAGACAGCGGGTGATACAGCATTATGGTAAGGAACTGGTGCCAGAATAGTTTGATTACACTAAAGGCCCTCCAGTAATAATTGCAACCAACATGCGGCCTGGAATCCACCCCCAAATTATACTGAGTGGGATTTTTGCTGAAGGATGCCCCTGAGTGTCAAAACCTTGATATCGGAGCACAGATGGCTAGGAGCATTATCACCACAGTTTCAGCATACACCAAATTGAAAAATCCCTCAATCAGGGATTTAGCCTTGATGAGTCAGTAAGCTGGATAATGAAGGGGAAAACCCCCACTGAAGTACCTAAGTCAAGCACAAAATCCAAGTTGTACAGTGCAGTTGCAGCCCATACCAACAATAACACATTGAATGAGGCCAGAAGACATATCAAATACATCTGCCAACTAATCAGCGGAGGCTTCACAGACAGCAAGAGCCTTAAGTCATATCAAAAGGATGCAATATGAATCCACTTGCAGTTGGTTCAGGAGGATTGGTCCGACCTGATAATGTCAATTTAAGGGAGCTTAAAAAGTAATAGCATGAGGGGACTTTGACCATCACTGGTACTAAAATGAAGATATATCAATATTGTGATCCCAGTTTAACTGGACCATAAAAAACTCCTCATGATTGTAATCAAGTATAAGGTAGTCTATCTGCAAACAGAATTGGCTAGGTACGCTAACCAAACCACATGGTGGGTGACATTCCAAAACCTTCTGACTGATTGGGAGAGGGAATGGGTGCACAAAGCAATCCAGATTGGACTATCATACTATGGGGAGGTATGAGAATTTTGGCAAACCAGTGGTGATTACATTGAAAATTGCCTTTTCCCACAAACGGTCAAAGCGCTATATGAACTGGCATAGTGGATGAAGCCAAATGAATTTGACTTACCCTGATTCATCCACCTGCCTGGCCTAAGCAGAGTCATGTATGTTGAGCAAGAAGACACAAAGCAAGTATGCCGGTTTTGTTACCAGACTGGCCATACATTGGCTCAATGCCACCATCAATAGGGAAAGACCCCTCAAGAGTATGAATAAAACCCTGTTGGAGGGGTCATGAAGATCATGGCCAAAACATTTTCTTGATAAAAATCTAAAAAATGGATCCTGTGGAACCTAATGGAGGTCGCAGACCTGAAATGCCAATGGCAAGAGTTGGATTTTGATCATAGAGAATAATGGAAATGAGAAACGGCCAAATGCCCTGAAGTGGATGAAAAGCCCTTCATCAACCCAAACCTCAAATTGTAAAAAATGGACAAAGGAATGAGCCCCAAACTGACAGCACCATGCCCATCCCAAGCAGAATGGACAATATGCAAGAAGAATGATGGCAGATTGCAAAACTGAAAATCCCCCAAGAAGGGATGGATAGCACAACATGCCAATAAATTGAAACCTAAGCCTGACAAGTTAAAAATATGAAGTCAACTTGGAAATTGTCAGCAAACAAACCTGATGAGACTAACAATCAAACAACCAAAACAGCATGATTGGCAAAGTTGGTCAATCAGAATCTGAACAAAAAGGACAGATGCACCAAAAAATTGAATGAAGGGGTGGAAATCTGATTGATGGATTAGGGGGAATCTGCCACGTCACCAGTAGGGACAATGAGCACCTAGATCTGGAAGTTAAACAATCACCATTGTCCATCAATAGGGAGATGGGGATGGTGACTGAATTACTGGTGCACAGAATTCCTGATAATACAAACCCAGTTCCGTCCAACTGCCCTCAAAGGTTGACCAATGCCCCCCACCCACCCTCAGCAACACCAACCACCAACAAGCAAACTTCCATCTGCAACTAAATTAAAAATCCTAAAAAATATTAATCCTCAAACCCATGGGTCAAGCAGCCTGAAATAAGAATTGCAACCAAAAATGCTCAGGGGATGGCAAGTATAAAAACAAGAAGGCGGAAGATACACCATTTTAAAACAAATAATAATATAAACATAACTTTAATATCAGAAATGCAAGCAAGTTTCCAAAAAGAAATGGTGCTGAGCTTGATCTGTGATGCAAATAATCACCTGTGGTCCCACCAAATAAGCTGTCAAGCTCTCTGGATGGATCATGTGACGTTCATCACATTAAAAAAGAACATAGAACTGGAATTTAGGGAGAAAATTCATACCAAAAGGATTCTGATAATGATCAATATTCATAGAGAAACTGGCAAGAGCCTTCAAGTGGTGGCAGTCTATGCTCCACTGAAGCCCCGCAAAAACTGAATATTTTGGGATTTTTTTAATGGAAGTACCAGATGAAGCAACAACAGTTATAGCAGGAGACCTAAATTGTTGGACAAATGTGATTCAAGATACATTTCTGACAAGTGAAAGTCCCAACCAAAAGGCCAATGAGATGCTAGAATACCTAGTCAAATCAGGGATGTGCCTCACAATTGACAAGGAGGATGATAACTCAGCCAACCTAACATGATGGACATACAACTCCACTGAAACCCCACAAACTGGTTCACGCCTGGATTATATACTGGTGTCATCTAACCTCAGGCTGCTGACGTCCAACAGAAAAGTTAATATAAATGATGAAATTGACCACATGATTGTCTGCGCGGATATTGATATGGAGGAACCACAAATGGCAACTTTCACCAGCCATACTAAGGGACAGGGAATGGCGCCAAACAATTGAAGCCAGACTAAATCAACTGGTCACATATCTGGATTATCACCCAGAGATAGACCCTCTGGAACAATGGATCCAGATCAGAGAGAAGATGAAGAACAATAGCATGAAGTTTGAAAAAGCGACAACCTACAAGTAAACTGCCGCCATGAAACAGCTGTAAACCACACTGGAGAAGTTGAAGCTCAATTGTTGGGACACCGAAGGATGGTAAAGTGAGTACTGGACAACACACAAAAGGTATTAAGTTTTAATGGTAAAACAGGATTTAAAGTGATGGACCAACTCTACCTACTGATATCAGAGCTTAGTGGGGATGATGACCAAAGAGGGCCTGGTGCACCTCAAGGAAATATAAACCAACGCTAGGATACAGGAAGTAGAGATGGTGGAATGGGAAGTATCAATGGACCCAGAAACAATCAAGTGTGAGATCAAACGCTTATATGGTGAACTATTCCACCAACAAATAAAGGAGCAAATCAGTGACAGATGACCTAATTGAACTGGCTAAGCTGGCACTCAGGGGCTTTATGCCAGAAGATGTCGCTAACCTATCCATAGAAATTTTAATTAATGAAGTTAAGCGGGCACTAAAATAATCGCTGAGAATGAAGGCATCAGGCCCCAACAACATGTGTGTGGAGGTGTACAGTGTAATCCATGACCACATAGTGCTAGAACTTAAAGCTCTATTTAATCACTTTTTTTGAAATTAACAGCAAATCCTGGTAGACCAGGAGACCTGAATTGTACTCTTGTACAAAAAGGGACTCTGATGTCAACTACAGAACTGGCATCCAATCACACTATCCAAAGCTAGTTATAAGCTCTTAACGTGTCAAGAGAGTTCTGTAACTCTCTTGTTCCCTGAGAGGTGGTGCAGGATGCAAAATCACACCGCCAGGGAACTAACCATTAACAAAATAGGAAACAGGAAACCGCGTAGAGTTTCAGAGCAGAAGGGACACAAGGCAAGAGTGTACAACGTGGTATATAGGATCAGATAGCCAAGAAATATCAAAACTTGGGTGAACCCAAAGAAGGAGTACATAACTAAATGTTAAACTAGTGCCAGGCGGCTTGTGTGCCTTGATCTGAAGGGGACCAGGAAAGCCTAATGGTGCACCAGAAAAATTAGTTAATTGGGATAAAATGTAATAGCCAACATCGTTAAATACCTCCTCAAAGAGGTCCACATACAGGTGCACCCAAGGAATCATAAAATAAAACGTAAGATAATGGGAAAAGCTTAGTGTAAAAAGTCAACCAACAAGGAATGTTGGTCACAAAGGAACATACTTTAAACAAACTCAGGGAAATTCTGGGTCAGTGGAAGTGGTTCCAAGCCTTGATGCACCAATAGGTGCACGCTTCCATCCAAAAGGGTAGCAAACTTTGAAACTGACCTCACTTAAGTGATTCAATTGAAGTTATACCTGACCTGAGCTCATAATTTCATGAATGTAATGGGTTTCAAACCCCTTTTCCCTGATTAACCAGATTGTCTTATTGTCATTAATTGAGTAGCTTATCCATTTTAACGCCTGAGCTGAGACAAGGGGCTGGGCGTTTTTCACCTCACTTTTACCAACCTGATCATATTTGGATTGTACCCAGCGCTGGTCCAAAGTGTTCTTGAGGTCAGAAAGGGCCTGAAGTTTAACCTTATGGACCTCCTGCCACCCAGTCTTATCCTTGGAATTGGTGCCTATTATCAAGTCATGTAAACATGACATTACCCTCTCCTCCTTTTTGGGCTCCACCCCCATCCAGGGGCATTTGCTAAAGAAAAGTTTTTATGGGCAGGGGCCAACTTCATAATAGTGACGGATGGCTAGGACTTTGATCCTGCAGCCTTAGGGAAATGCTCATGGAAAGCTACAATTAGCTTTTAGGCATGAACGCAGTTATGCGCTGGAACCCAACTGTTCATCACTGCGCCAAATACCTTCCAGAATACAAGATACTTGAGCCTTCAACTTTCCTGATGAGAGGTAGCAATCTCCTCCACTTCCCATTCTGGTGTCCCATCCACAAGATAAATTTTGGGAGTCTCTGGAGGGGGGCCCTCAAACAACGTAAGTTTGCTTTAATGGAATACTGAAAAGATTTGAAAAGATTTGAAAAGAGGGGGAAGATTCAACTGGTACAAGATGTGCCCACCTTATTGCAAAGCACCCTGGCCCAATCCTCTTTGGTCCCAGTTTTTTGCATGGTTGCTTGATATGGATGTTTTTAGCATCCATCATCATGAGATCTACTTACTTGTACGCAGGTCCAACCTGTCTCTTACCATCAGCATTCTTCTTGTAAGCCTGCATGGCTGCATCTAAATTTGTGCCCACCCCTTGGTGTACCTTATTGATTATTTTTGAAAAGTCCACCACTGCTTCCACCTTGGATCCACAACAGGGCTTCATATTAAAGGCAGTATTGAAAGCATAGTTGGAAAAGAAGGAAGAACAATCGATTGATGCATGTTGTGCATTGTTATAATTGAATTGGGCCATGGGAAGATGGGAAATCCAATTTGAATGATCTGCGGCAGTGTAACACCACAAGAACTGTTCAAGGCACTGGTTCACTCATTATGTATGGACATTCTGATTGGGGGTGATAAACAGTTGAATGGCAGGGACGGATTTGTAAAGTCTTACACAACTCTTTTTAAAAGACAGAGGTGAAGTGAGGCCTCTGATTGCTAATAATTTCTTGAGGGACCCCATGAAGAGCAAACACATTGTAAACAAACAACCTCACCATATCTGCCATGGTAACTGTGGTCCTGTAAGGAATAAAGTGGTCAAACTTTGTAAAACTGTCTACCACCACCATGATAGCATCATAGCCATCTGATACAGGAAATTTAACAATAAAATCAACTGATAGGGAAGTCCAAGGCCCATCAGCCTTTTGAACTGGTACCAATAATCCTGCTAAATTCTGGCGGTTCAATTTTATTTGGTTGCAGACTAGGCACTCTTTACAATATCTGCCTGTCTGAGAAGCTAATCCCTTCCAATTGTATGTGTGGCAAATAAGCTCCAGGGTCTTCGCCTTTCCAGGATGACCAACGGTGATCACATCATGATGGTTCCAGATGATTTCCAGATGAAGTGGTCCAGCTGACACCCATAGGTGCCCCTGAAACCATATCATCTCATCCTTTACGTGGCAACCTCTGGTAATATTCTCCTGATTCAATGCGCTCTTTGCAAGGACTATTGTATATTCTGCTGACAAAGGCTGGAAAAGGACAACCTTCCTGAAAATACCATACTCCTCCATATTTTCTACAGGAGCGAGCGCTGGCCCACTGGCCAAGGGAGAGGAAGTTTGGGACACAATATTACCTGGTGGAATAATTAATTGGGTATTATGCACCTCAACCTCCTTATAATTGGGAGCTAGTGCAGGATTACGGCTCAAAGCATCCACCAAACCATTCTCATTGCCCTTTGTAAACTTATAAGAAAATGCAAATTGGGCAAGCGTTTCATGCCAGCAGGTCTGCTGTGGGGTTAAGACATGAGGTACGTGGTAGTACATAAGGCATGGTGATCTGTATGTACATGGAAGGGTTGGGAAGAGCCATGCAAGTGATGACTCCAATAGGTTAGTGCCTTAACAACTTCTAATAACTCTTTATCATATACAGCGTAGTTTAACTCTGGTAGAGAAATTTTCCAAAAATATCCACTGGATGCTCTATTCCATCTTCACCTACTTGTGATAAGGCTGCTGCTATGGCAAAGTTGTAGGCATCTGAAGGAGCAATGAACTCTTTATTGTGGTTGACATGGCAAAGAACGGAAGTGGACAGAAGCATACACTTTACTGCTTGGAAGGCATCCCCCAAAATGGGGGACCATTGATGTACTTTTGCCCCTCTTGCCTTGTACAAAGGCGCTGCAACTTCAGAAAGGTTCAGTGTGAACTTCTTAAGGAATGTACACATCCTAAAAAGCTCCTTAATTCCTTAACAGAGGCTGGAGTGAGCCACTCACAAATTGCCTTCTCCTTGTCAGGATTTATCACGTGCCTTTGGTCAAACATGACGTTGCCCAGGAAGGTGATCTGGGACTTAAAGAACTCACACTTACTGATTTTCAGCGTAAGATTGGCAGTCTGCAACTGTGTCATGAAAATGGCAGAAGAAGTTTAGACTGGCCTGCAAGTTGGGATGTGTAAGCACCCAAAAAGCAAGCCAGAATGCCAGAGGCATTGCTGACCAAATGACTTGATATGGAGCCAGGCATTGGGAAATGACAAATTGTTGGTGCAGCACAATAGTAAGTATGATCCTGACAATGAACCACAATGACCCCACTCTCAACTTAGGGGGTCTTGATGCAGGGGGCGTGATCACAGAGATAGTCTTGATGAGTTCCTTGGCATATGGGGCCATTTTAACTACGTGGCAAGAAGATGGATTCTCTCTTGCAATTGGTAAACATAAGGCCACAAGATTCCCATGTATTGCTGCTGGAAGTTCATGATAGCGGGGTTGTAGAGCCAAAAATATTAGACTCGCTGAATCTAATCAATGATGGAGGGGGCCATAGTGATCAAGAGTACTGGTAGAGCCCATCCAGTATATGGACTAATGGGCCACCAGGGAAACGCCATCACGGATGTGGTCAGAAGAGATAATAAAAATTGTTTGGTTTTTTGGCAAAATTTTATTGAAAGTAAATGAAGAAAATCAACCAACAATTTTCTCAGTGCTATTCAACTGACTAAATAGTGGTCAATTGGGGTAGTGACAAGCCAGGATCAGAACCCTCAATTTCAACCTAACTGGCAAATTATTCAATAATGGGCGGGTTTGTTCCTTAGGAACTGACATCACAAAATTTGGCGGTGGGCTGAGTCACTGTTGGTTTGACCTCGAACATCCAAACTGAGGCTCAGCTACATTTCTGATGGTTGGCACAATGGCATTTGGCCTGATGAGCAATGAGAATCCCCCAAGGCCACCCCACATAGGGGCGGGTCCATTTGGTTGGGAACAGGTTTATGATGCCCAACCCGCCCACGCTCAGTTGCTGGGCTGTTTGTTCAGTCAGTGGCATCACATTTTCCACAATGCCCAAATTGCCAACAGGGGGCTTCAAACCCTTGTTGATGGCGCCTGATGCTATAGCCTGATCATCAAGGATGATCCCTGATAACTTTGGTAGGAAGGTAATTTGTTTGATCAACATATTGATCAAATTGGAACTGTCAGGTGTTCTGGCTGATACCTCAGTCTTCAAGCCTTTCCGGCCATTTGAGATCTGGGCATTGGCCAGATTGCCATTCAAATTAGATCTGACCAATTTCAATTTGACAATCTCAGTGCAGATTTTGCTAGTTCCCCATAACAGTTCTGCTGAGGTGAGTGTGGGTATTGGGGGTGGGATCCAAAGCAGAAGAGCTGTTGCCCACCGCTTATCTACTATGTGAGCAAGATTGCCCTGAGTAACGAGAGGTACCACCATCCTCTTTGGTGTCTTCTTACTTGGTAATGGAAAAATGGTCCAATCAACAGCTAGGGGACATTCCCCGGGACTTACAAACTGCTCCACCACCTGCTGAAGGTGTACTGCATGAAACTCATTGTCAGGGGAAAAACCAAATATCATCCATTTAGGCAACTGCGCATACTCCAGCAGGTCCCCCAAAGCTGCATCAATACGGCGTTGAAAGATAGCAGGGGCATTCATAAGCCCAAAGGATATAACCCAAAAATGGAAGATTCTTTTTATGGTTCAGAATGCAGTTAACCACTCCTGGACCTTCATGATACTATCTGATTAAATGCATTTAAACAATCCAGGTTGGAGTAGACTCACGCCTTCTCCACATAGCATGCAATCTGTGAGTCCAAGGGGATGGGATGTAAGTCTGGTACAGTGACTTTATTAAGATTCCCATAGTCAATGCATGGGCATAAGGTACCATCTGCCTTCTCAAAAAAGAGAAGTGGGGAACACACAGGGGAGGTTTGCTAAAAAATAGCACCTGTGACCAACTGATCATTAACCCACATATCTAAAGCTGCTTCATCTCATACAGTCAATGGGTAAAATTGTGGAAGATAAATACACCATATCCACAGTGAGTTTGAACTTGCAATCAAACTCTGAATGATCAAGTAGTACATTAGCTGAAGCCACATCAAACAAAGATTCCAACCCCTCCAGACAGGAAGGTAGAGGAACCTCCACAGAGATTTTCAGCAATGGGGCAAGACTAAGAGTGTGAATATGGGGCTGATGGGGTAAATTGCCCTAAAAGTTGGCTTCAGACAAAGGATCAACCAACTTGTAACCATTTATAAAAGAATAATGATAGGGCGTTTTCTTTCAAGTAGTTCTGACATTAAACTTTATCCACCACTCTACACCCAAAATGATGGGGTACAAAAGGTTTTTAATATCTTGGAAGTGGTCAGACTAATGATAGATGCCAACTTGATAGTCCACTGACCCCATGATTTTCAGAGTGGGAATACCTTGAGAAGCTCCTTCTCTAACCATACCACCTGGCAAGTAACGCATCTCAAAGTATTTGGCAAGGTCTTGGTCCATAAAATTTTTAGAAGCTCCACTATTCACCAAAATAGTCATGCTGATATTTCCCAAAGAGGATGAAAGGGTAGCGGTCAACAAAAATATCCAGACTGGTCTTGATTCAAAGCAGAAAATGATGACATCTCGCCAGAAAATTCTTCCTCTGGCTCAAACAAGCCTTCAGGGTATGTCTTTGAATCATAAAAAGGTGAGGGTAATTGGTCACTTTTACTACTGAGGCCACATATCCCACCATATCTTCTGCAGGTGCATACACCTTATCATATTTGAAACAAAGTTTCCTTTCCACCTTCTGAGTGCTGCAGATCATGGTAGGGGTCAAGCGAGGGTTCTCAGGGGTAATTTGATATAATAGAATGGGGTCATTGTCCAAGCCATAAGGGCTAATATATGGCTCATTTTGTGATATAGCATTTGCGTTATAAAACACGATTTCAGGCTCCCACAACCCCATACCTGCTCTGATGGCCAGGTTTGCTTCATTATCCAGGGCCATCACCCCCAAGCCCTTAATAAATTCTTCAGCCTGCACCGCAGAAATGCAGTACTAAGAGAAATTGTTATTATTGATTCATTTTTTTGTTAAGTTCAGGTCTAGATTCTCCTGGACCCTAAACTTTTACCAAAATGGGGAGAGAATCAGTAAGGAGCTCTGCCAGGTTCAAGGGAATACCACTAGTTGCAGTTGCAGCTTTTATAGGGGCAACCACAGATGACATCATCATGTCAGAATCATCTGAAACATTTAATTTAGACTCAAGGCTAGACCCCTGTTTGACTTCAGATTCAGCAGAACTTAAAGGTTTAAAAGGATAAGATTCCTTCATTTTGAGGGATGCACGCAACTTTTTGGGACTCATATTTATGGAGGCTGACCCAGGTGATACCATGATGGCCAAATAACATGACCCCTTCCAGGTTGGGATGGAGAAATTACCCCAAAAGAGCTTCAATCAGATGGTCAAAGTTGGGAGGGTGTGACTGCCAAATTCAGGGGGTTTCTCACAGAGAGGTCCAAGGTAGATCAGAGAAATGACGTTTTAATGATGTTTGGTAATTGTAGAGCCTGGGCTTTCTCACAAAAATTCAAATATAATTTTACCAGGTGACCAGCTTGTCACAGAGAAAAGAACTTGTAGAAAAGTTGGATGGATGCTACATCTGGATGCCATTGCTCCAACCCATGCTCCAAACCCTCCACTGATCTCAATAAAAGCAGATGTGATTGGAACACTGCAAAAACCCAGTTAGCCACATCTGGAGACAGATGATATAACAAATCCACTCCTTTCAAGGGCGGATGAGAACCAGACAAACTGTAATTATCCAAAGAAGCTTTTGGCATGAGGGAAGCCAAGGCCTGTTGAATTTACAAGTAAATCTTAGGAGAAAGGCAAGGAATTGTGACAACAGGATAATGAAAAGTTCAAGACCACCAGGTATGAGCAGAAATTATGGGCACTTCCCAGTTGGTAGTTGCAAGAATACCGCTGAGATGCACCAATACAAAACCAAATGAGAAAACTGTGGTGAGCACCATCGTGGCAGTGACAGATGGCCAGCACACCCAGTTTAAACATAAAGAAAGTCCCACACGGATAATTCTGATTCATGTAAAATAAAAAGGTTGGTTGACTAATTTCAAGAAAGTATCTGTAATTCTCTCATTTCCTGAGAGGTGGTGCAGGATGCAAACCTATACCACCAGGGAACTAGCCATTAACAAAATGGGAAACAGAGAACTGCGTAGGTTTCCAGAGCAGAAGGGACACAAGGCAAGGGTGTACAACGTGGTATACAGGATCAGATAGTCAAGAAACATCAAAAACTTGGGTGAACTCCAAAAAGGAGTCCATAACCAAATGTGAATTAGTGCCAGGCAGCTTGGGTGCCTCGATCTGGAGGGGGCCAGGGCAGCCCAATGGTGCACCAGAAACTTTAGTTAATTAGGATAAAATGTAATGGCTAACGTTGTTGGAGACCTCCTAAAAGAGGTCTTCACACAGGTGCGCCCAAGGAAACTTAAAATAAAATGTAAGATAATGGTAAAGTTTATTATAAAAAGTCAACCAACAAGGAATGTTGGTCACAAGTGAACATACTTTAAACAACCTCAGGGAAATTCTGGGTCAGTGGAAGTGGTTCCAAGCCTTGATGCACCAATAGGAGCACGCTTCCATATAAAACGGTAACAAACTTTGAAACTGACCTCACTCAAGTGATCAATTGAAGTTGTACCTGACCCAAGCTTGTAATTTCATAAATGGAAAGGGTTTTGAACCCCCATTCCACAATTAACTGTTTTGTCTCATTGTCATTAATTGAGTAGCTCATCCATTTTAATGCCTGAGCTGAGACAAGGGGCTGAGCATTTTGCACCTCACTTGTACCAACCTGATCATATTTGGCTTGTACCCAGCGCTGGTCCAAGGTGTGTTTGAGGCTAGAAAAAGCCTGAAGTTTAACCTTATGGACCTCCTGCCACCCAGTCTTATCCTTGGGATTGGTGCCTATTATCAAGTCATGTAAACAAAACAACACACATTATTGAATTAGCTAATAGCTATGGCATTGCACACACTCCATAAGGCCCAAAATGGGTTCATCAAGGGCTGGAGTATTTGGGACAGTAATTTATGATCCAAAACATACTCCAAGATGCGTGGGGGACTGAGCAGGGATATCTCATGTTTCTCGACATGAAAAAGGCCTACAACTGGATAGCATGATCATTTCTGCATGAGGTGCTAAAGGCAGTCAGTATCCCCAAAACCTTTAGATCATGTATAACAAGACTGTACTCAGGCCTTGCAACCAAGGTAATCATTATAGATGGTGTAACAAATAATATTCTGGTTGGGCAGGGTCTCTGACAAGGCAATCATATGTTGCAATTTTGTTTAATTTTGCAGCTAACATCTTATTGGCAGCAGATGTGAGACTCTGGGGCCTAGTCCACCCTAACCAAATGCTGCTAAAAATGCTGGCCTTTGCTAATGACATGTTATTAGGTATTAGCTCACTGACTGACCTACAGGGTGCCAAGGAGCTACTGGACCTATAGCAGTGAGCTTTAAACGTTAAGATAAACTTGGCAAAAACCTCCATAATGAGGATTGGTGTCCTAAACTTCAGCCTACTGACTGACACAACAATGATCATAAACTCCCATATGATCTTCTACCCCAGGATAATCTTTAATAATAAGAAGCAAGTTCTACTAGAAATGGAGCAAGAGGTATTATCATGTCTATCAGTCTGAATGGCATGCTGGAAAAATGCCAGACTATACCTCAAGGAGAAAGTGCTGGCAATAAATGTATTCATCTTTTCAAAATTGTGGTATGTCACCCATGTGCTGCCAATGAGCCTGAACCTAGAGAAAAAAATCAGGACAATACTCTGGACCTTCCTATGATATAAGGCCAAGTGGCACCAATAGCACTAGAAACTCTGTCCAAACCAAAGTCCAAAGGAGACATGTGCCTTCTGGATTTCAGTCCCATGCTCAGCGGATCTGGACAAGGCTATTCCTTAGATTGATGCAAATGCACATGCGCTGCTTGACCCTAGCTTGGAGCGTGAACTGGGATAGAGCTCAGAGCCTTCAGGAGCTATTCTCACCCCACTCACTACACAAATAGATGGTGAGACACCCATAAATGCCCTCCCAAAAAGGCACCCCATATTACTGGTAACTGTGTGATTGGACAGTGCACCTGGGTGGCTGGTCATTTGAACTAGCAGATTGGGATGCTGACCAAATCCACAGAGATGTCAAGGCCCATAATTCTACAAGGATTTCATTGATAAATTGGAAATAATGAAATCAAATTATCCACAAGTATGCCATCAAGTCATTCAAAATCAGCTATAAATTGACCCTGATCAAGTATGGGGATCTGCTCCCAAAACCTGGGCACAACCCACCCGCTCAACCATGAATCTTAAATGAATAGGTAACCAAAGGCCATGTCACCAACTACCAAATAAAGGAGTTGATCTTGGACCTAAACTTCTAACTGCTAAGCAACAGTCAGTAACCTGGTGGATACTTCACTGCACATTTAAATCTGGTCAACACAGTGGACCAAATTACTTGAACAAGGAGTGCCCCATATGAGTCAAACTGGAAGCAGATATCACTTACTAATATTATGAATGTGCCAAGGTCAAAAAATATTGGTCCACAATGTGTTACATCCTGTCAGGTGAACAATCACTGACAGAAATGCATCTGTTGCAGGACCTTTTTTTGTGAAAACCCTGCAATCGTCCTGATCCAATTACAAGCCTTCATTTACCATTATTATATATGGGTGATACACTCAGCTCTCATTGCCAAGAGTTTGGTTAATGAGCACCTCCATCACATAGGTTTGGTGTTAAAGACCATTCAGATTATCTCTAATCAGTTCCATCAAATAATAAAATTATTGCACCTAATCCCAGATTTTATAAAGCTGCACATTTGGCTTTTCCTGCCAGATCACTTGTTGTGATGAAGCAACTAATCAATTAAAGATCAAATGGCCTGTAAGCCTGCTGATGCTAGAACTGTGGCTAGCAATGGTGATTGCCAATCAGCAATGGTTGGTAGTGCTAGGTCTCTAGTGGCCTAAATTCCTGGTCCTTTATCCTTGGCCAAATCGCCTGTGTTCCACCCTCCCCTCTTACTTTCCTTTTAATTTTTAAATAAAGTATGAAGTTTTTTTAAAAAAGGAGCCAAATAACCAATTAACTTAAAATCATTTGGAAATTGAATCAACCAAATACCAAACTGCTCAGCTGTAACAAAATAGTGAATACCATCGAAGTATATATAAAGTTTTCACTTCTTGTATATAAAACTTTTTATTTTACTATGAAAATAATAATTTTTAAAATCCATAAACCTTCTCCATGAAAAAATACTTATATGTGCCAACTTTCATGGTGATCAGTCAAACGGTGTCAGGGTCTATAAAACATATATATACCGATATACCAACATCCATTTTTTATATATGGATAAATGGCTATTATAAGTCAGTTTAAAATATGGTGCCGACTTCAAAAAGGGGTTTATTGAGGTGGCTTAATTTCTCGATTATTTCATACTTTTTAGAGCTTTTTTTAAAGGAGGTTCTTTTTATACCAATTTTTTATTTTTTTCAAGGTTCCCGGCATACGACAATTTTTCAATAGTCATATTTAGGCCCCGTGAGAAACTCAACTGAATCACGCTGGGTGACGAACTGTTAAGGTTATAACCGGTACAATTTCGAAGTATCGGATTTCGACCGAAGCTCCAGCTGGAGGGTAACTTTGAGGTGGCGATCAACTTTTAGATGATTACCCTTAACCACGTTGGGGCGGCTTAACTTATAAGTTTGGTAGATTTTTAATTTAAACTTGGTTAAGCGGTGGTTGAGATTCCGATTAGGGGTATAGAACCCTCTTTAGTTCGGATATATAAACTTCAAGTGTACATGAACCTCACCCAAGTGGCCAACTACCTGTACTCCGGGGGGATCCGGAACTTGAATTGGAACATGTAAGGGTTTAACCCGTACCTAAACTTTTATTCCTATGTTTGGGGTTGGAGTTATCGAAGGTTGGTTAGTTTAAGGGGGGTCCCATTATGGTTTTAAATGCCATTTTGAGTTATCCATTTTATCGGCTTGCCTTGATAAGCTTTTTAGGGCAAAACTTAGTACCCCACGATATTGTTTAGTTGGATGATTGACGGTTGGGGTGGGTTAGGGTAGGGTCGGTGTTACAATAGAACCTTTATGGTTGAGGATCAGCTTTAGATATTGGATAATGAATTGACCCCAAGCTCAACGGCATTTATCAACCGGGGTTAGAAGTTTTAACGTCGATCGGCTTTTGGTTTGGTATGATGGTTGAAAAGCGTTGTTCAACCATAACGATATACTTTAAAACGGGGGTAAAAATTATGAGCTCGTAACCCAAAGTTAACGTTGGCGTCAACGGAACCTTTAAAAATCTCGAGGGTTATAACTTTTACGGTATAATGTTTAGTTTTTAAAGCTAAAGTTTAGACGAAATTTACCTCGGTTTGAACTGCGGCGCCCCGTCACAAATTTCGGCAGCGGTAGTCCAGGCGTATCGAACCCCGCACTTCCGCTCAAGGTTGCCGTCGACCGGGTTACGTGCGAGCTATCGTAGGCTTCAGTTGCAAATTATTTGGTTGACGTAGGTGGGGTTTATACCGCGTTTTAAAAGGCGTAGTTAAGAGGGTTAAACTCCTAGACCTCAAGTTTGGCTCTTCTTTACCGCACGGGTTCATCTGATGGCCAAGGTAGCTTAGAGGGGTAGGCTGGGTTTCTATGGGACTTGAACCGGACCTTACGCTGAGGCTTAAATCACTTGGGTAATTGGTGAAGTTTAGCCTTGCGTTTTAGTTGGCGGGGTGCATATCGGCGTTAACTCGAGAAGATGGGGTTCAAATCTACCTTTGGCGGCTTGGGATTACGAGGTGTAAAGTGGTTTGGTTATTTCGGCCCGGATTCGCTCGCTAGCTTTTTGAGCGGGGACGGTTGAAACTTTTAAGAAATTTAAAGGCCAAGCTTTTGGGGGTCCTTGATGGGGGTTAAGTACGAACTTGGCTTTTGTTAGGACTACTCGCTGTTCCTCCCACTCCTCGTGTACCGCGATGGGGATTTCACCAAGCTGGCGAAGCTGGACAGGGCGGGGGAGGTAAACGTACGTTGAGACGCCCGGTTTTAACCCGGCTTTTGGGTGGAATAGCTGGCGCAGGCGAAAGAGATCCTCACCCTGGATCTGGAAGCCGTCAAGTACCAGGCCCAGACCCTTTACACGCGTAGAAACGAGACGCACCAGGTACGTCTAGCCGGCGGGGCCAACAGCTCGTAGAATTGCTTCCAGTTTTGCCTCCAGTACCCCGACTTGGAACTGTTCAACAAGGCGGGGTATCCCCACCGCGAGTTGGGGGCTGACCTTTTAGGCTGATCTACCACCTCTACCTCACCTGCACCCTGGGCTACACGTGGGGCGGCCGGTGCCACGCCAAGGATGCCGGCATCCGGGAGACGGTGGCGGCGCTAACCTCCTCGCACGAGCGGGAGCTCCGGTACATCCTCCACCTGATTCTGTTCCACGACCTTGCCGCCGATACGCTGCCGGTAAGGCTTCTCAAGTGACGCTGATGGGTTGTAGAACCTTGTCAAGTTTCTGTTGGTCGGCCAGCCCCCCATGGAGTTGGCCATGTCGCTGGTTGCAAGCAGCCTGCTTGAGTTTGAGCTGGTAAGCCGTGGTGCTAAGCTAACCGCCAAGCTGTTGACGACGCTCTTGGGGGCCTACAAGGCAAACTCCAAGCTGCGGCCCTACATCAGGTACAAGTTTCAGCATGCGTTGACCTTCAGTGGCTGGGTCCTGGCCATCATTTCTACCTTCCCGCACCTGGCGGACACGGTGGGCTTCCATCTGGCGGGCTTTAAGGTTTCTTTTGGGGTGATACGCTTGGTGCCCTTCTCCAGCCTTCCCTTTCAGGTACGCCGATGAGCGTGTCTGACTTCGCAGCTGGCCTTCCTGAATAGCCTCCTGAGCTCGCATACGCACAGCCTTGCGGAGGGCGTGGCGGAAGGGGCGCCGGGGGTTGGGCAGGTATCCATCGCCGGGAGCATGGCGTGGGTCTGGGACCGTACCGTGGATGGGGCAGCGACGGCAGCTTATTTCCAGCGGCTCCTGGACGACGTGTTGAGGGTGGAGGTAAGCCTCCGACAATATCCATTCAAATATTGGGCGGCCGATCTATCGCTGCTAGGCTCCTTCCTGCGTGTGATGACTAGCTTCAAAGCGATCTACAACTTCAAGCTTGGGGTGCCACCTCTTTCCAAGCTATTCGCCATGCTTAACGCGTGCCTTCCGCGGGAGGGGGCTTCGAGGAGGTATTGGGGGCCGCCGCTCTAACCTGAAGCTTTCTCGACCTCTGCCTGGGCTTCGTCGTCGTCGCCGGCCCGGAATTCCTCGTGGACAAGCCGGGGACGAAGGATGGGCTGGGTGAGATCTTGGAGGGGCTGTTCAACTTCCACTTTGAGGCGATCGTCCATGTCGTCACCGCCATCCGGTGCAACAACGCCGAGGCCTTGAGCGCTTACTACGCCTCGGTCCTGGGCTTCTCTATGAGCTTCGGTAGGGTGATCAAACAAGCCAACCGTAGACGTTTCATGGGTCTCTAGGTTGAGGGGGCTCTTCAGCTTCGCGGTGTTTGAGGCTCCGACGCTCGCCGACCGCATCTGCTCCGTCACTAGCGTCGACTACAGCCACCGGAAGATGCCCTTGCAACAGGCCAGCCAGCAAATCAGCTATCTGCTGGGGTGCGGGATCAAGATGATCCGCGACTTGGAGTTTCGCACCAACCTTCCCGCGTGGGTGGGCTCGCTGCTGGCTAACCTCCATACGCTTCCCATCCACAACTATCTGCCGGCTTTGATTAAGGACTACGTCGAATGGTAAGGGAACCTTAGCTCCTGACCCGCTAGTGTGACTCAGGACCCCCAGGTCCCCAAGATCCCCGAGGCGGTGCTGGCCAAGCGGCTGCACGCCAACCACGATGATTGGGGCTGGGAGGCTGGCCCCAGGGAGATTTTGTTTCTGTACTACGCCCTGCTGTTCAATGAGCGGCTGGTGGAGCTGAGTGCCGCGTCGCCTGACCTGGTGCCGCAGCGTAACCGAGCCCCCTTTGAGATAACCTCCTTAGTGAAGTACTCCGATGGGTTTTACGACCAGATCCCCGTCAAGCGCATCATGCGGTTCGTCGAGGAGAACCCCCTCGGGCCCGGGATGGACGGGTTCAAGGCCGAGTTTTGCGGCCTCGTCCGATCCACGTTTGCCCATTTTTTTGGGGTCACCGCCCTCGTTGTCGATAGGCAAGGCCCTGCCGGTAGGTTGCTCATCACTAGGAGAAGGGGCAGGGGAACGTATCCCACGCTGCGTGAGCTCAAGCATCTGAGCTGCGTCCGCCGCCCCACTTTAAGTGAAGCGTTGGAGGCTGCCTTTGCGGGTGCGGCGGAGGATCCCCAACCCCTGCAGCTGATGCTAGAGTTCCTCAAAGCCCAACCGCGCCACGTCCTCTTGAGCTGCGCCGACAAGCTCATCTGCCAGGGGATCCCCGCCCTTTTGGCCCACCCTCTTCCCCAAGCCACCCTCGACGCTTACCTGGATCTGTGGTTTGCCATCAACAACCTTGCCCCCGAAAAGCTCTGGCCGCTCACCGTCAACCGCGCCCAGTTCCTGCCCGCCGACGCCTCGAGGGTCCGATTGCGCGATTGCTACCTCCAGGACCTGTTCGACGACCCGCTCCTGCTCGCGCGCCTCAACCCCAACTTCTTCCGCATCCCGCAGCTGTTCCAGATCTTCATCACGGTAGGCTTGAAGTTTGATCTGTGACCAATTTAAGATGGTGGATTCCGTCAGCAACGCCTCGCGCTCACGGTTCCAGCGCATCTTCCGCTATCGGACACCGAAGCAGAAGGTAACCTCTACTGGCCGGCTGATGGTCTAGGCGCTGTTCGGTATGGAGGAGGTCTGGTCCATGATTCACCTCCAGGACACGGCGGTGATCCAGATGGTTCTCGAGCTGTGCCAGGAGGCGTACCACGCCAAGGACCTCGGTAGGCATTGCAAGGGGTGGCTCATCGCTAGCAAACCTCCAATCCATCCGGCGGATGGCCTTTAACTTTGTCCACCTCCAGTTTGTGGAGACGCCCCACTACATCAGGCTGGTGCACTTTCAGACCTACCCGCACGACCTCATCGCCCTCGCGGTTGAGAACATCCCGTCCCTACGTAAGCCCGCGCCAACTTGTGATTTTCACAGCCCCAGACGTCGTGACGGAGTTTCTCTCGGAACTGGTGGGCCACCCCGACCACGCCGTCCGTTGGTTCGCCATCCTACTGGCGAGCCACGTCCTGGCCAAGTATCCGCTCTCCAGCAGGTACCGCCTTTATCCACGTTAACTCTATAGCCTTGCACTCGTGGAGGACTGCATCGTCCCCCATCTCCAGCAGCTGGTGGGACGGTTGAACCTCATCACGTCGGTCCCAGAACCGGAGCGGTGGGAGGCCCACCTCCTCAAGATCAGCAGCCAGCAGAGCAAGGAGGTGATCGCGGAGGAGATCTCGGCCCTAAAATGGGCTCAAAATGTCATCGCCCTCCCCCAGCTCAGCGGCACCCTGGTCAGGTTGGCCACCACCTTCCCCCAGGTCGCCCACAAATTCCTCAGCTGGATTGGACGTAAGGGCTTAACTTGAACTTACCCTTCTAGCCGCCGGGATCACCTGGGAGGCCGACCCGCTCAAGGCCCGCCTGGAAGGGATCCTGTCGAGGGAGGAGGGCCGGCCCACTAAACGGCAAAGGCCCAACCCCCTAAACCCATAGGCGGCGTCAGCTTGGGGCGCACCGTTGAGGGTTCCTAAGCGCATAAACTTAAGCCCTCGAGGTTACGCTCACCTTACGCTGAGCCCTAGCTTTTTAACTGGCTCACCGTTGATTAAACTACCAGGTTATAAAATCCAACTCAGGCTATAAACCCTAACATGCGGTCGGCCGCCCTTTAAACTTATCTAGGTACCGATAAGCGCGATCCTTGATGAATGAGTTCCCCCAAGCATCCCTTTACTACTAACCTTTACCCTCAACGGGGCGTGGCTTATAGCTTATTAGCACCAGAATATGGAGTTCAAACTGGCGATCAAACTATACTCTCCATCTGGCCAAACCAGCCCCAAGCTGGTGTATGGTACAAATGTGATGCAAGTTTGATTGGGGTTTGGAGGGTAGAATTATCCATAAGAATACCGATCTACGGGTAAAGTCCATGCCGATACTTCTATCGTAAGGGATAGGCCGGTGGTCAACTATACAGATGGCTTAGACCAAACTAGGTTTCGAAAGTACTGGTTCGAACTTGGGGGGCTTGGGTTACATAATGACTGAGAGGGATTGTATTTAACCTAACCCATCCCAAGTATACACCCATAACATCCATACCGAGTTAAGTTTCAATTAGGGGGTGGGTAACCCAAAACTCTTAAAGTCTGGATTGGTTGGTTAAATTATCTGGGTTTTAGATGCCAGGTTTAAGTCTCCCTATAATAACCTTGTGGTTGGCTTAACTAAAAGGTTTATGGGTAAAGGTTGATCGGGGGTGGTAACCTGTACAGCGCAAGGTTCTAGACCTTGGGGAGGGGGTATAAGTTGGTGCTACATCAATTTATTATCAGATCTAATGTGTAGGGATGTTAAAATTTATAGGGCTCTTGATTATTTTTGGCTGATAACTTCTAAATTAATTAATTGCACAGGTTTGTCATGCAATCCTTTGCGTTGTCTGATAGTAAGATGTATTTGGTTGATAATAGTATGGAGACTCTTATCCTTAGTTGAATAAAGTACTAGTATTAGACCTAACGCTTGGCCAGTATTTCCTCTAAAAATACTTAGGATGTTCTTAATAGGGATTTGTTCTCTGGTACCATCTAACTTGATCCATGCTAAGATCCTCATTTATGGCTTCTCTCTGGTGACAAACAGTCAGCAGCAATTCACATTCAGTTCAGCTTCTCTTCTCTGGATCCACGCTCAGATCTTTACTCTTTATCCTGAAGAGTCTCCCAATTAAAATACAGCAATAATTTTCTTGAGAAAGAACAGAACTCAAAATGGATTTTGGTGAAGTATATTAAGATAATACTCTGGTAATTGGTGTTTTGACTAATCTGGTAATTAGTGTTTTTTATTAAGTGAATTCTTAGGGGAATTTATAGTAAGAATTTGGTGCCCAACGGGGAGGAAACCCGAGTGGTAGAATAGGGACCTCTACTGCTGCCTCCCCAAGTTTGATTCCAGTACTGGAACTTTGGGTAGGGGACAATTATGACTGTGTTGGCGTTGTGCACCAATGCCCTGAACTGAGATAGCAAATAGCAAAGGCAGTCCATGGAGTTCCTGGCCTATCATATGCCATGCATGGAGGTTTTCCAGATTTTATCCTCCTTTCCCATTCATTTGATTTCCCCTCAATTGGTGCAGTATCATCCCCAAGTTGGCCCACCTCAAATAAAATAGTTTGGTGCCCAACCCTCAGTTAGCACCTCCTTGATAAAATAGCAGCTGTTGCTGTTGAATTACCCATCCTCATCTTATCAGCAATAGTCTTCCTCATCCTGGCTAGGATTCCAGCGTTAGACATCTTTAAGATCTGAAATGGAAAAAATTGGAAATATGTCCCTAATTTTTCCTCTCAATATCAGTGAACCAATCATATTTAGCAAGTGACCTGCTTAGGTAATAGGACTTGCTACCCATTAAGGCAGGTCTCAAACCAACTGATTGATTTGCTAGTTGCAGGTGGTATCACTCACCTCACAACTTGATCCTTAAATTTCCATTTGGTCAATAATGAAACCTAACCAATCCCAATTGGTACACCTGATAGTTAATCAACTATTAAATATCTAGCTCATCAGCAACTCTGCTCAAAAAGATTTTAAGTATTTATCCAGATTGATCCCTGATGGATCTGATCCAGGCAAATAACCTAAAATCCTCTGAACATTATTACCCCAAAATTAGGGTCAACCAATATCCAATTTACTTCATTATAAAGAATTATCCTCTAGTGATCCCTAGTAATCTAGTCAGCTGGAAATATGGGCAAAGATTTCAACACATCTTCTCTCTTGCCTAGATTTTCAGTGAGAAGGATTGGTACAGAATACCACTTTAGATACTCAGTCAAATACTTCATTTGTTTAAGCAGAGTACAATCAAACAGTACTCAATGCTGCTCAGGCTGACCTTCAGCATGCAGCTCTCTTTCTCTTCCTCCTTGCTACTGACTACTCAGGGTGCAGTTCCCATAACCTTCTGTTATACCAGGATGATCAATTTACTCATGATGATATTAATTCTAAGATCCAGTTTTCTCCCCATTGGGGTATATGACCCACTATCATATTTAGGATTCTTGGTCTGTTGCCCTCAATTTTCTAATTTTTTCCTTGTCCTTAACAGAATTTTTCCTTGTCAACAGAAGGTTCTTGCCATCAATATTCATTTCACAGCACATTTAAGAATGATCAATTATACTTGCCCTTGTTCTTTTCTTATAATAACCTCTTAGCTCATATCATTTTTAATTCTTCTCTGGAGAGCTTATCCCACTAATTTTGAGATTAATTTTCAAAATTAGAGCTTAATTGATTTCAGAGTGCATAATATTGACTATTATATAAGTTTGACATCCCCCTCTCATTTAGCTCATATGTCAAATTCTGAGTCTTGGTACCAACAGCTGCTTAATAGCTTGTCTGATAAAGACCTTCAGCTCTTTCAGCTGATGAGTTAATCTGCACACCAGAACCTCTTATATGGTCCTTTCAGGACTTATACTTCCAGTGAAGTACCTGTAGCCAGTCCTTCCATAAAATTATCAGAATTGGTAACCAACCCCAAAGAAACCGGTTAGTGATTGTTTCAAACAACTTACAACCAATCCTTTCTCTGTCATATATTCCTGAATTAAATTTTGAAACTCTCCTAGATTTAGCTCCATTTACAAATTTTCCTATCATGTAAGTCCAGAGGAGCGTCCCAAGTGTGTGTATCAGGAAATTTTCCTGTTTCCAAATAAAAAGAGTCTAAAGAGGGTGGCTGTACTCCTCATCACCCAGGATGACCTTGCCCACATGGTAGACGAGTGCTGGGTAACAGCACTCCCTCTAAAGATTCCTTTTTCAGTACTCACGCTCACCTCTGCCAAACCTGTCTGCCAAATTGAGGAAATCTGTTTTGAGATTATCAAATTGAAGATGAAAGGTCCAAAACCAATGGAAAAAAGTCTGATGATTAGAAAATTAATAGCTATAAAGGGACAAGTATCAGATTATTGGCTGAAATTGGACAGTTTTGACAACCAGCAGTATGATTGCTGATGCCAAAAACCTCTCAAAATTGTCAGAGATGATTCTCAATGAGCAGATGGTCACTTCAGAAACCATTGAAAATAATTCAAAACCTCAGTCTAACGAATTGGAAGGTGCAGTTGATGTAACTCATTTGACCAAATGAACACCCTAGCAACTGGGCATGGGTGGGTTGGGCATCCTGAATCCATTTTCAACCAATTGGGACCGCCCCTATGTGGGGTGGCCCTGGAGAATTCCCATTGCTCATCAGGCTAGATACCATTGTGCTAACTGACAAAAGTGCAGTTGAGCCTCAGTCCAGACATTCACAGTCAAACTAATAGTGACTTGGCCTACACCAAACCCTTTGATGTCAGTTCTAATTAAAATTATTTCCCCCTCCTCTCCCAAAAATTTGCCAGTTTAGGTCAAATTTGAGGGCCCTGATCCTGGCTTGGACCTCCTACCAGATCAAATACTATTTAATTAGTTGCATCACTTTAAGAAAATTGTTAGTTGATTCTCTTTATTTTCCTTTCCAATAAATTCCTACTAAAAACCCATTTTTATTTATTTCAATCCTTCTTGCTAAAGTTCCAATGGCACTAACTGGTGGCCTATCAGTCCCTACACCAGTTGGGAATTACCAGTTTTGATGATTACAATCACTTCCACAATAGCAACTGGATTCAACGTGCAAGAAACTTCTGGCAAGTTAAACCCATTATTGAAACTATATGCTATCAATATACTGTGATCCTGTAGCCTTATATAAACCAATTTCAAGCAAGGATCTGCCCCCTTGTCTACGTTAGTATCAAACCCACCCACCAGCAACCCTGTAGAAGCCAACACAGTGGTACAATCCCCTAAAGCAAGGCCCTCAGTGTCTGGGGTTGATTCCATTTGGGTTATTATCAGGTTCCTTTTCACGCTCATTCTACATCAATGAGTCATTATGACCCAAATTGCAGCTTCATACAACATCATATGAGCAGCAATCCCACTGGCATTCTGGCTTGCTTTTTAGGTGCTCACACATCTCAACTGGCAGGCCAGTATAAACTTTTTCTGCTGTTTTCATGACACCAAGTAACTGATGCTTTGTACATAACTCTGAACTCTTCCAATCTTGAAAACATTCTAGATCAAGATGTTGCAGCCTATGCTCTTTGCTTTGATTGCCAAGTTCTTCTAAGTTAGGCTACAAAGCTTTTAACCTCTCTTGGCTTCCATTGCTCATTCTACTTCAACTTCCAAAAAACTTGTAGTCATCATCTGCAGAATGCCATTTACTCCTTGCATGACTATTTTGTTTCTGGTGCATCCCATTGGTATCTTCCACTGATGGCATTAATAGGAAGCATAATTCAGCAATCCCTGCCTAGTATCTCTTGCTTAATGCTGACTCACATGTCCAACGTTCTTGACAAAACCCATAAACAAGCACTCAAGACTAATGTTTCCAGCTCTGGTGCCATAATAGGATTACTTGGGGCTATTTGCTGACTGCTTCTTCTTGTACTGTTGCTTCCCTCCCCACTCTGAAGTTTCATGTTTGGCATCTTTGGAAGTTTACATTTCTCTTCCCCTAGTAACTTTCTTACAGGGATCCACATCCACTCAATAAACTTGGTTTTGAGTAGGTCTAGACCTCACTAGCGTCAGATCCATATATACTTTGATAGTTTATTTACTCCTACTGCAATTCATCCTCCTTCCCCCTAAGAGGCAACATAGGTGAAATCATCTCCAAATTGAGGATAACCAATAAAAAAAAGTATAAAAGATTATTTATCTTTTCTATGCATTTTTTAATAAACTTCTTTTTCCATATTTTTATTAAACTTTTATTTTTTTTTATCCATGGGACTTGCCTTTTTTATGGTTCAGTGGTTCATCTTTTTATTTTATACCCCCAAACTGGTTCCTAGATATACTTAGACCTAACAGTTTTCTATGGTTCAGAGGTATTACTTTTTTAAGACTTAACCATCTAGTTTGGTTCAGCAGTCCTTTTTTGGACTTAACCAAATCATCAGGACATAACCAACTTAATGGTTTAGTGGTCCTTTGGGAACTCTTTTATTATTATTATTATTTTCATTGATCCATTGCTTAAGATACTTAGTATGGACTCAATTTACTATCCTTTTATTTTTAATTTATTGTGGGGAAGGCTGACCATGGGACATACACTTTCAACTATGACTCAGAAGAGACAAACTTAGTACCGGGGAAGGCACCCCAGAGAAGCAATGCTATCTCTTGTTGCCAGCGGGAACGCCACTTATGGGGAGGGGGAGGGAACGTGTGAAGGGCTGTAGCCACAATTGAACACGTGTGGAGGAAGGGGTCTGATTTGATGAACCAGACTGGGAACCAGGAGGAGACCAGCTGTCAGCGATGTGGTGGGAGGTATCCAAACACCCACACTTGAAAGTGGTCCACCAAATGAGACCAGAATCTGTGGACAGCTTCTGGGAGGGTGGGAGTGGAGCCTGCGATGGCATCTAAGACAATCGTGTGGATGGTCCACATGGCGATTGCAACCACCAAAGCATGGAGGGAGGGTGGAAGGGAGGATGACATTGATAGAGAAAACATATCTCTTAACAGACTGAAGGGATGCGTTTGATCCTGTCCCAGCAGACGTTGAACTTCGCGCCATATCACTTTAGAGGTAGGGCACTTCTCCAGGCGGTGGAACAGCGTTCCATACTGGCCACACACGACACAGGATGAGTGTAAAGCATTAGAGCGCTCAGCTGTACGATACACCCACCTCAGGCAGTGCCACACATGGGAGCGGACTTGAGGCTGCAACAGAGGATGGTGTGCATATTTCCAGATAATTTTTTGGGTCTCAATGGAGTAAGGGATGTCCATCATGTCCAGGTAGTCTACCCTGGATAGGACATGGGGCCGTGTGGGGATCACGCCATCTTGGATGGGTAGCCCCTGTACCTTTTGTGTGAACTGAGGAGAGGGGTGGCCTCTCTGGGCTGTGTGTCTGCTAATACAAATTCTCCACTCAGCACTCCGCATGGAGAGGAGGATTCGTTTGTAGTGAGTTTTAGTCCCGTAAGGACCTGTGGCTGATGTGTGTGATGCGAGGTATTTCATCAGGGAGTGGGGGTTTGATGGGTTGTTGAGGCCCAAGGCTTGGGAGAAGTTGGAGTGGGCCGCGTGGGACCAGTGTTGGGAGGGGAGCGTAGGGGCGGTGATGGCCGCTATCCAGGTGCCCAAGATCTTGGCAGCATGGGCTCTGAAGTTGAGCAGACTCATGCCACCATGATGATGAGGGCCAAACATGACCTCTAGCTGTACTGGTGGAGGGTGGCCTGACCAAAGCCATCCTTGCAGCAGGGCATACAAGGATTTGAAGAAGCTTGGGGAGAAGGGGATGGCGTGGGCTCCAAACCAGACTTTGGAGAGGAGCATAGAGTTGGCTAAAACAACCCTGCCAGTAAGGGAAGTAGGGTGAGCTCTGAGAGAGGTGATTTGCTTCATCACGTTGTCCAGAATACGGCACTCCATTACTGCTGACACATATCCGCCTGCCTCCATCCACATGCCCAGATGGTGTACCAGTCCTATGGTAGGGCGTGGCACAAAGGGGAGCACCAGTGGGGTGGTGTGTGTTGAGCTGGTAGGGCGAGGATGTGGGTGAGCAGATGGGCCGGGTTGGGAACTAATTGCTGGGGCCCAGCAGTTCTGAAACTGACCAAGGAGAATGATTTCAATTTTGGAAGCGTTCAGTGCCGCGTTACTTACCCAGGAATACTCCTGGATGAGAGCTTCAAGCGCGCGTGCATCTTGATTATTAGACACCCCAACCACACAATCATCTGCGAATGCCATTATCTTGACTGGGGCTTGGCCTGGCACATGGACCCCAGTGAGTTGGGCATTCACATTTCACAGTAGTGGGTCAAGGCTGAAGTTGTATAAGAGTGGGCTGAGGGGGTCCCCTTGTCGCAAGCCCCTTTGAGGGTGGACTACTTCCATCAGGAAGCCAGGGCCCATACTGCCATTGTTGCAGATTCCGTGAGCAGCATCACCCAGTTGATGAAGTGAGAGGGTAAGCGGAATTGATGGAGGCAGGCCCTGAGGTATTCCCAGTTTTACTCTATCATAGGCCTTCTGTTGGTCCAAGAATACAAGTGCCCCAGAGGCTGTGGACTGACATGCATTAGCCACAGAGTGCACGTTATCCCAAATTGACCTTCTGGGTATGAAACCGAATTGTTCTGGGGAGATGGTGGCAGATGCTACAGTCCCTAAACGGTTAGCCATGATTTTTGTTAAAATTTTAGTGTCTGTGTTTGTTAAAGAAATGGGGCGCCAGTTGGCTAAGTCTAGCTTATCTCCTTTCTTGAAGAGTGTGACAGTAAAGGCCTCATGTCCTCCTGGTAGGAGGCGCGTTTCCAACAGGCTTTGGTTAAGTGAGGCGAGCAGCAATGGGGATATATATTTGAAATACTTTTTGTAGAATTCATATGGAATGCCATCTGGGCCTGGGCATTTTCAGTTTGGTGCACCGCGAATGGCTGTCCATAATTCATTTGGAGTAATCAAATTCATTATTTCCGGGTATCGGAAAATGGTGCAGATGTGAGCTTGGTTAAGAAATTCCACCACTTTGGCTGGCTGAATTGGATTGGATCAGTACAACTTGGAGTAATACTTTTGTATTTTGATTGCCACTTCAGCTGGTGTATCCTCAATGGAATCATCCGATCTTTGCACCTGTGTACAGGCCACACTCTGGCATAGTGCAAAATTTTTTTAAAGAAATATGCGGTGCACTTGTCACCTTTTGTGATGTGTTTGGCCCTGTACTGAATACAAACTCAATTTTGTGTTGCCTTTTGAGTGCATTGAGGTGGGCGGCTGCCTCTGCCCACTTCCAGCCCCATGCAGAGCTGTATCCTGTAGCTGGGATATTGGACTCCAGGTGTGCCAACTCTGCCAGAGTGTGCAAAATGACTGCCGATGTGGCTTGTGAGCATCTGGAGGAGAGATGGCAAGAGTGGCAGATGGTATCATATTTGAAAGTTGCCCATGTGGAAATGGGGTCCGCGCAAAATGGTGCAACAAACTCTTTTGCCAAAGTTGCTGATTCCACCCATGTGGAAAATCCTGGTGATGCAAGCTTGGAGGGGCAGATTTTGCACCAATGTGGGGCCTTAGCAGCTGTGACAGGTAGGTGGTAGGTTATCGAGACCAGTCAATGGTCGGAGAATTCCATTTTTGTTGTTTTGAAGTGGGAGATGTGGGGTTAGAATTTCGCCGGCGTTAGGATAATGTCAATGCAGGTCATGGACCTTAATTGGCCGTTGTGGATGTAGGGGTGCATCATGTTTAAAAGCAGCGGGGCATGTTGCAGCAGTGCATCCATTAACCTGAGGGTGGCCTTTAGAATGCGCAGTTCTATGTGACCCTGGGGGGCATGGGGTGAGGAAGGCCACCGGTCTGTTGGTGTGTTTAGCCAACTGTTCATGTCACCAACTACAAAAAAGGTCTGGGGGTAGCGGGAGGGATTTGACTGATGAGAAAAATTCCTGACGCTTGCGTGCACCATTTGGGGCATAGATGTTGATGATTGCATGCACTACGTCAGCCCATGAGAAAGTGACAATGAGAACTCAGCCATTTAGAAATATTTCTGGCAATAAAAATTTGAAGAGATTGTTTCTCTGAACTAGCACCCCACAGTGCTCTGACCAAAAGGATAGGGATGGGAGGAGCATTGTTTTCCAAGCTTCCTCAGAACGTCATGGACAGTGGGACTCCTGGATGGCCAGGATATCCACGGGTAAATTTTGTTGTAAAAAACTCAGTTTCCTAGCCTGGGATGGGGAGGCCTTAAGTCTGGCGATATTCAATGTCCCTAAAGTGAAGGTTTCCCTTTGCACCTTAGGTGCAAGGGGGTGGGCACCCAGGCCCACTAGCCTCCTCTAGATCCCCACAGGCCTTCACAGCAGCACAGGTATTAGCAGCAACGCTATCAGAATTTTTGTTAATTTTTGTGGAAAGAGTTGCATTGGCTTTAGCCTTCGCTTTTTGTTTTCCTAATGTTGGACAAATTTTTTGTGGTGCGGATGAGTTCAGTGCACCGTTGAGCAGGTCAAAAAATTTTTTTCAGTTGGGATGGGTCCCAAGTCAGTTTTGACTGGAGCTTGGGTGCAACGATTGGGTGAGATTGAGTCCCCCATCAGATCCTCAGATTGAGTGGTCCACTTGGCGTGGGCTTCCCAATCTGATTGGTTGATGAATTCCCAAGTTGCTTCTGCCATGAAGGTTTCAATGTCCTCCTGGCATTGGGAGTGTGGGTTAGTGGTGGCAGCTTTGGCCGCTTCCTTGGCCATAGCCCTGTGGGCCTGCTTGGCCTTCTTCCACTCTTGCGGGGAGATAGGCTTTACCAGTAGGTAGCAGCCTTGTGCTCCCCACGGGAAAGCCTCTTTGGTGCTTGCAGTTGGTTTGTAGTGCGCCTCTCCGCTGGCCATGGCCACCAAGGGGTGCTCTTGGAATGTGACGCCCTCTTTGGTGGGGCATGCATGCGCCTTATGGCCAAACATGTCACAGTGGGTGCAAATGGGGGGCGCGCTGTCCACGGTCACCCAGAATGGGTGAGTGGTATGCCCTGCAATATCAATAAAAGTGGAGTGTGGGATCTGGGTTAGGTTCTTTGCGATCTCCTTAGTTGGGGTCAGGACTGTGATGGCTTTGCCGGTGCACAGGTGTGGCATCAGTGTGAAGCGTTGCATTTTGAAAGATTGTATTTTGCCATATATGGCGAGACCATCTTTCAGGTGTTGTTCCAAAATGTCACGCTTTACCGTAGTAGGAAAAAAGTCAAACGTGAGGAAAATTTGGTTTGATTTTGTCCATCTGGTGCATTTGGTTTTGATGACCCATTGCCCTTCAGGGAGGTTGACCACTACGTGCACCGCAGCAGCCTCATCTGCTGCCTCTTTGTTTTCAAAACCTAGGTCCAGCCAACCATGTGACATGGAGTGAGGTGCGACATACACCGCAGTCAGGAAAATTGTGTGCACATCTTCACAAAAATTTTCCCATAAGGCCGTTTGTTGGATGTCCAGAAACACGTGGACTCCAAATTCCACTGAAGAAAGTGGCTGAGAGTGTGGCGTGTTGATGTACTGGTTGCATTGTGCTTGCCATGCAAGTATCTCTGGGGAAATAGTGACCGCCAGTTTTTTAGAATTTTTGTTTATTCCGCTGGTTTCTCCAGGGCGTTTTCAAACGTTGGAGGCCGCGGGCCTTCCACCTGCTCCTCTTACCTTACTTGCCCAACTGCTCCCTGACATGGGCGCAGACTAATCTCCTCTGTGAGATTATCAAACTAGATTCAGACTTGAATTGAATAGGTTGCAAAAGTGAATGCAACAAGAAAAAAAAGTTCAATTTACTATCCTTTCATCCAAGAGATGCTTGATGGAGTAGGCATCAGTCACCATCTTAGCAATAATCTCAAATGGACCTGACCACAATACATCTAACTTGTCTCTTCTTCTAAAACCATGCATATCACAATAGGCACCTCTTTCATCTATTTGGTATTCTGAAAATCTTGGTCAATTCTTATTGTCCATTATTTTTGCTTAAAATTTTTTCTTCAAAGTCATATCAAATGCTTGCAATTGCATTTCAATCAGGATATTTGTCAATTGGTTCAGGTACTTCTCAGCACTCATCCCCATGGTTGGTTTCATCACTGAATATAAAATTGGTAGCAACGCAGCCTTTCTTCCATATAGCAACTTGAACAGCATATTTCCCATTGCCATATGATGACTGATATTGTAGGCAAACATTTCCAAACTCAGTTTCCAACTCGGAAGTTCTTCCTGTGACGAGCTTCCTCAGCGTTGCAGCCAGCGTTCCATTGACTCATTCTACCAGTCTGTTTTTCTCCAGCCAGTAGGGTACAGACATGACTCCTCAGATCCCCATTATTTCACTTAATTGTAGGATCACATGAGTTGTGAAATTTATCCCATTGTCACTCAGCAGGATCTGCGGGAATCCATGTCAGTATGCTACTTGATCTAGGATGAACTTTGCAGTGCTGATAGCGTCTACTTTAGCCAGGGCCTTCATCTTGACCCATCTTGTCAGATGATCAGTCACAACTATGATGTACTCGACTCTCCTTGTGCTCATTGTCAGTGGTCTCATCATGTTGATAGACACCATATGCCAAGCATAACCAGGGCGTATCAGTCATTTTCAAGTCATATTCTTATATGGCTTGTGCAACTGGAACTCCATACAGCAAGCCAGATAGTCTGCAACATTGTAGTTGATGAACTCCCAGTAGTAGTACTGGTGAATATGGTTGGTCATTTTTCTCAGGCCTCTGTGCCTGACAACCTTATGAGCATCTTGAATAATAGCTACTCATTCCAATAGCTTTAGGAATAGTAACTGCTTCCCATTGATTATCTTAAAAACTTTTCCATTTATGGTCTCAGTGTTTTCCATCACTTTTCAAAGTGCACCTTGGATTTTTTAGGGCGCATTCCCGATTTCTTCATCAACCATTCTCTAGAATAGCTCATCCGCCTGCTGGTATACCATCTGAACCATTGGTAACTGTGATAAGCCATCTGCATTCTGATGAGAAGCCCCAGCTTGGTGGACTATCTCATAATCATAAGCCTGTAACTTTAGTGCCCATTGGGCCAGTCATCCTTCTGATTCTCATAAATTGTGCAGCCAACGCAACAAGGAGTGATCTTTCATCACTTTGAAGTGCATTCCATGGATGTACACAAAACTGTTTACAGGCATAAATGACCGCAAGGCATTTATGCTCAGTTATGGTGTCATTCCTCTCAGCGGCTGAGTGTCTGGCTCACATACGCTACCAGATGTTTGTCCTCAAGTTCATCTACTTGGCTCAATATGGCGCCAATTGCCATCAACAAAGCATCAGTTTGTATTATAAATTCTCGATCAAAATTTGGATATTTCAAGATCAGAGAATCCATTAAGTAATGGCATAACTCATCAAATGATTTCTAGCTTCTTCATTCCAAATGAATCCTTTCTTTGGGTCCTTCAGCAAATAGAAGAGGGGCTCATAAATTCTTTTAAAATCTTAAATGAAGCTTCTATAGTATCTGACCATTCCAAGGAACACTTGGATATCTCAGAAACTCTTTAGCACAGCCATTTGCTCTATGGCTTCAATCTTCTGGGCTTGCAGCTGCAGTCTACTAGAGTTGATTATAAATCCCAGACATTCTAACTATTTCTTGAAGAAGTGACTCTTCCTCAGCTTAATCTTTAGGTTGGCTATGGATAGTCTCTTAAAATTCCTCCAAGTGGTAAAAATGGTCAATAAACGTCCTACTGAACACATTTATATCATCCAAATACACCAGATTGCATGACAACTTTAAGTCATTTATTATTGCATCCATGGCCCTCTGAAACGTTGCAGGTGCATTGCACAGACCCTGGGGCATCCTCATCAGTTGTTGAAGCCCCTGTGCAGTAATATTGCACATTTCTCTTGGTCTTCTCTTGTCAAATCAATTTTCCAATATACCAATACTAGATCCACTGCAAAGAAATACTTTGCTTCTCCTAATCGATATAGCACATCATCAATTCTTAATAGTGGGTACAAATCCTTCTTCATAATTTTGTTTAGCTTTCCAATAATCAATCACCACTCAATTAGAGCTATCTTTATTCTTAATAATAAGAATTGGACTCACCAGGGACTCAATGATGGAACTAGAAGCCCATGCTTCACTAATTTACTGCTTTCTTACTATACTATTGCTTTGGCTACCTGTCATAGTTGAATGACATCATAGTGAGGACCAACCCTAAGGATAAGGCTGAGCGCCAGGAGGCCCAGAAGGTGAAGTTACAGGCCCTCCCTGACCTTAGGCATACATTAGACCAACGCTGGGTACAGTTTAAATATGCCCAGGTTGGTACTAGTGAGGTGCAAAATGCCCAGCCTCTTACGTTTGCCCAGGCATTAAAACGGATGGTTTACTTAATTAACATGGATGGTTACATTTGGTTAGTTGAGTAATGGGGTTTTAAAACCCGTTCCATTTACAAAATGACACATTTGGGTCAGACCCAACAACAATCAATTACTTGAGTGAAGTCAGTTTTGACATATTCAACTGATTTGGATTGTAGTGTTTACTTATTGGTGGGTCAGTGCTTGGGCCCACTTCAGCAAACCCCTTATTCCCCTGATGTAGTTTAATTATGCTTCCCAGGACCAACACTCCTTATTGGTCAACTTTATAATAAAGTTTTCCCCGTTTTACCATTTTTTATTAGAATGATATTCAAAATGATCCTGTGCGTGGACCCCTTGAGGAGGTCTTGTGCTACATTAACCATTTCATTTTATCTATGATGAGCTTATCCCCTCATGCGCCATTGGTTCATCCAGGTACCCTTTAAACTGGGGCGTTTGCCCCTTTTTACTTGTGCACCTCATCGCGTTTGGGTGGTTATTTATTGCACTTCTCTTGCCTAATTATTATGACTCCAGCACCCTCTTCTGGGATTTTGTAGCTTTGTTATTAATGGCTAGTTTCCTTGTGTTGGCTCTGTGCACCGAGCACCACCACGTTGGAAACAGGAGAGTTATAGACAATCTCCTTACACTACCTTTGACCAACAAATTGGTCTCATCCTGATTGGCAATTTTCCTTGGTATCAACCTTGTGGATCACATCTCTCATACATCCAAAATCATGGTCATCCTGGGTGAATACTTCCCAATACTTGTCAAACAATTTGAGTACCTCCTCCTGCTGTCTTTCCATCAGATCAGCGAGTTGCTCTCAATTGACCAATAGATTGATACTCTCAGTTACCCTGACTTTTAATCCCATTTCATCAAGGGTCCCAAAGTCAGAATTTTCTCAGTTCAACCACCAGGATTAGGTGAACAAACGTGATAATCTTACTCTTCTCACTCTTTGGTTTTTTGCTTAAATTCTCCAGGAGAACTTGAATTTCTCTATGGCCTGTCATTATTATTCCAGGAGCCACCCAAGGCTCTACTCTGGACTTCTTCCAGGGGCTTCTGACCTCCCCATACAGCAGCTCTGGTATCTTTAATATCAACCCCATGTCAACTAATATATGTGATCCTGGCGGTATGGTTCTCATAATCTTGATCCTCAATGGAATTCCAAAGTTTTCTAGGATTTCTATGTAAGTCCCAGGGAACATCCTCTGGGCGTTTATCAGGCCATTTTCCCATTTCCGAGCAAGAAGTCACCAAAGAGGATGGCTGTACCCCTTGTTACTCAGGGCGATCTTGCTCACATGGTAGATGAGCACTGGGTAACAGCTCTTCTGCTTCAGATCCCGCTTCCAGTACCCACACTCGCCTTGGCAGAACTGCTATGGGGAATCAGTGAAATCTGCACTGAGATCACCAAAATGAAAAAATTGGAACTAATTTGAGCGGCAATCAGCCCAATGCTCAGATTTCAAATGGTCAAAAAGGTATGAAGACCAATCTATTGGTCAGAATGCCTGACGGTTGCAATTTGGTTAACATGATGATCAAAAAAATACCCCCTCCCAAAATTGTCAGGGATCATCCCCAATGGGCAGGTAACAGCATTGGACATCATCAAAGAGGGTTTGAAGCTCCCCACTGGCAAATTGGGCCTTGCGCCTGATGCAATGCCTCTGACCAAACAAATGGCCCAGCGACTGAGAACAGGTGGGTTGGGTGTCCCAAACCCGTTCCCAACCAAATGGGTCCACCCTTATGTGGGGTGGCCTTGGGGGATTCCTGCTGCTCATTGGGCTAAATGCCGTTGCACCAACCATTGGAAACTCAGTTGAGCCTCAGTTCAGATGTTTGAGGTCAAACCAACAGCAACTCAGCCTGCCACCAAATTCTTTGATGTCAGTTCCCAGTTAAATTATCTGTTCCCCATTTCCAGGCAATTCACTGGTTAGGTTGAACTTGCAGGACCCAATCCTGGCTTGTTTTCTCTCTAAATCAACTACCATCTAATTAGTCGCATTGTACTGAGAAAATGTTGGTCAATTTTTTGTCCTTATATTTTCCATTAAAAAACTTCCCCAAAAATTTAGTTTTTATATGTTGAGAATTAAACCGCCTTTTCCGCTGGCACTCTCATACCCCTCAGGGTTAACGGCTGTGTTCATCTGGTATTTTATTTTGTGCCCTAACAAAATTCTGGCTCACTAGCAGATCTTGGTGAGACTCCTTTCAAGTTTCATATTCGTCATAACAGCAGCAGTGCCTTGGGCATTCTGGGTTGCCATTCGGGTGCTCTGGCATCTTGGCTGGCAGGCCAGTCTAATTCTTACTTGCTGTTCGCCTGACATTCTATCAGCATTTCTCGTCACTTCTGGTCAACTAGTTTGTATCAAATTGGGGTAATGCCATCATTGTATATCAACTTGAAGTTATTTCTCCTACTCAGTGGAGCTTCCCCATCCTTCTGATAAACTAATGGTAATGTCTGAACCAATATGGTCAACATATTATCTTCAAAGTTACATTTAACTCCATATTTTTGTAGAAAATCCGTCCTGATCATAGTAACGTAGTTTTGGTTGGCTAATACTATCGCTGGAATGGATACCACCAAGGATCCAAATCAAAGTGGTAGAGCACTATACACTCGACATGAGATGATGATATTTGGCCCAAATATCCCATATTCTTTCTTGTATTCCAAATCAGGTAAGATCTTCATCCTTTTCACCAATTTGGTCAAGACAATATAATGGGCGCTCCACTGTCAACAATCACCCTTACTGATACTCAATTGACTAGTATATTTATATATACACTCAGAGTATTGTAGAATAGTATTTACTGAGTGTATAGCAGCATTATTAGCTAAATTTAGTATTTGAATTATTTGCACCAATAAAACAGGGATGATTCCTTGATCGTGTTAAAGGAGATTAACAGGTTTGCCTCATCTATTTGGACTCCAGTCAATTCACCTGGATTATCTGCAACTTGAATCCTGTCTGCCACTTGGCAGGCATATGGCTGAGCAACTTCCTTAATTATCTCAGGGTCAATCCCCTTTGCCCAGATCTTGTTACCACGTTAACATCCAAATTTCCTACTTGATACAGCTGATCCTGCATATCTTCATCCAAAAACAGATCACTGATGTCAATTTCATTGTGCATAATATTGGGAGGAACTGTCACAGATTCAGATAATAAGAACTAGACTGGGCTCCCAGTTGGGGTGCATGAGCACCCAGTGGAGGGCCCAGAATGCAAAAGGCATAGCGGTCCAAGTGAATAATAAAAGTGGTGTTCTATTGGAGATGTGAGGAAAGTAAAAGTTCAGTAACATACCAAAGGCCCCCAAGGCAAACCAGATGGTTGCATTGGGGGCAACCGCGAGTCTTGCAGGGGCAATCCCAAAGGGAGGGAGAGGCAGGGAAGATGACGACTCCTCAGGGGTTCACAGTTGCTAGTCTTAAGATTTGAGTAGGGGGTTTGCATGTCAGCAAGGGATGGCACAGAGTCAACCACATGGTTGGAAGTGAGAGCGGAGGTAGAGTGTGACACATGAGGGATATTGGGACCAAGCTTCCCCTGGAGGGGGTGCTCCATGTCCCACAGGCAGTCTGATCCATCAGCAGCTGAGGCGGTTATGGATGCCAAGTCCATGAGCGGTGGGGTGGGGGCACCCGGGTGCTGCTCTAACTGGGGGGCAGTTTCAGAAGACCCAGCAACTGAACAGATATAAGTGATTCCATTAAATGGACGCGTGGTGACAGATGAAACAGTGGGTTTGTCATTGGGGGTGAGGTGGATTATAGTGTTTATGATCCACTGCCGTGTGGTGGGGTCAAGCAACTGGATAACCCATTCAACAAACATCAGCAGGAAAACTTGGGAGATGGCATGCTTAGTTGGATCAATTGGCAGGTTTTTTAGAAAAATAATAAGGCAGATGGAGGCCATGGAAAGCTAAACAGGAATACGAATTTATTATGTGAAGGATAAAAGAATGAACTGACAACTGCTCCCAGCCAGAGCAGTTTCCTTATGGAACTGGTAAAAATGCATGGGGAAGGTATCATAGGATTGGTCATTCAGGGTTTGGTGAGGGGATTTAGTTGGTTGGCTCAGAGGAGGGTAGAATGAAGCTTCAGATTCTGGCAAAAGTCAAGAAAACTTTTGCAAATTTTTCCAGATTCCTGGGGCCAAACCAAGTTGATACTGCCAATATGGGTCCTGGTCATCTGATTCAGCCTGTTTGCATGGTTCAGGTATTCCTGATTCATCCCAGGAGGCAGGGGTCCTTGTATCAGATTATTTGCAACTTAAAACAGTCCCACAATTAGACTACTTGTATGATCCAAACTCCCTGGATCCATTTCAGAGCATTGGGGCAGATGATCCAAGTCATTTGGGACCAGATTCGAGATCTGAGCTGTACACTGATTTGATTTCCAGTGTAGGCCAGTCCAGACCAGCTCACCTAGTCTGGAAATTGCAGGCTGTGCTTCAATATTGGGAAATGCTTTTTCAAAATTCTGATATAGTTTTCCTGTGGAGTGGGAGGTCCCAGGGGCCTTGTCCATGCCACCTGGTGTGCACAATATCCCTGCAGACTCCTTCTATCAAACTTACCAGGGTTGATGAAGGGGGAAGAGTTGGTAATGAGGTATCTTTGGGGGGGTAAGGCAGTCACCCAGCGCTCATCAATCGCATGGGCTAGGTCACTCAGCTGTGATAGAGAGCCCACTGGAGCCTTGTGACCCCTTTTCATCTGGAAGGGGTGTTGATCCCTATTCAGTTGCAAGGGCTGGTCCCCAGGACTTACAGGAACAGTTTTTCAACAGCTCTAAACTGTTTCCTGTCTAGGCTGTAGGTCATTTTCCTGACTCCTTTTCAGGTGCAGACTCTTTCACTTGGACCAAGTTAATCTGATCTCTCTGGGTTTCTTGCAGTGCACAGCAAAATGTTCTTTTCTTCTGCACTGGTAACAGACTTTCTCCTTCTTATTAATCCATCTAAAGTCTTTTGGCTTCTTTTCCAGAACAGTTCAGTTATTCATCTACTTAGCTCTCTCACTCCTCTTTGTGGGATTCAAATTTTGTACTGGATTGATTTGGAAATTTTATTCATGGCATCAAAGGTAACTCCCAATATTTTCAAATTGTCCACCATCTGAGGGGTGGAATCTCCATCACAAACATGGAAGACATCATTTGATGTAAATTGCTGTAGGGCTGAAGAGCTACTTGCAGTGCAATCCAGGCATCAAAATCATCAAGCACTTTCGCTCCAACCAAGATTTATGATTCCTGGTAGAACTGATTGGCAAAGCTTGATAAGGATTCATCTTTATGGAATTGAATGCCATAAATTTTTGCTTGCACTTTGACATATGTGTGGGACTTCCAAATTCCTTCATAATTGCAATCTTAGCCTCTGCATATGTCCATCTGTCCCCCTCTAGATGGGGCAACACTAGGTTTTGACAATTGATATCCAGGAAATTCATCACCATTAATGCCTTTTGATGATCGCCATATCTGTACATTGTCATATTGACATTTGGAAAAATGCAGGGGCATTATCCCAATGGAAAGTCAGCAATTTTGGTGTCACTTTGAATTATTCTGAGATTTCTCTAACCATCTCTCTTGGTTCAGCTACTTAGCTCACTTGGGGAGTAATTTTGGGCGTCATCTCTAAAATAGCTGTAAAAGTGGGTCACATGTTTCTTGGGGTAGTTGTCTTTCCAAATAGAGTCCAGGGAGTTCTTTCTTTGGCGCCAGTCACTGCATATGGCTCACATTCTCATTTGTGAGTCTTCAACTTCTTGACCTGATAATCAGCTGCTCTATATCTGCGCTGAATGCTCTTAAATACACTTGATCTGCTTTATTCTCCTTTTTTCATAAATAAGACTTTTTGAACTAGGTCCCCTTCTTTTTTCTTAAATGACGTTACTTTTCCACATAACTCATTTCCAAAACTTGCAACATTACTACCCCTTCCTCAATCTTTGTGACTCTCTCCTCCAGTGCATCAAATTCTAGATGATCCACTGAGTTCAGGGCGTTCTGGTTAACAGTCGCCAACTCCATCCAGAGTTTTCTATTTTGTCCTTAAATGACATCATGTCCCAGTATCTTCTACTCAACTACACCCCTGTAGTGAGCAATAATTGTTTTATTTTGAGGGTTCTTTATTATTATTAGCTGATAGCCTCTATATTATTTAATTGCACAGGTTTGTTTTGCAATTCTTCACATTGTCTGACAGTAAGATGTATTTGGTTGATAATAGTATGGAGACTATTATCCTTAGTTGAATAAAGTACTAGTATTAGATCCAACGCTTGGCCAGTATTTCCTATCAAAATACTTAGGATGTCCTTAATAGGGATTTGTTCCCTGGTACCACCTAACTTGGTCCATGCTCAGATCCTCATTTACGTCTTCTCTCTGATGACACAGTTGGCAGCGATCCCTGATTCAGTTCAGCTTCTCTTCTCTGGAATTTCGCTCAGATACTTACTCTTTATCCTGAAATAGTCTCCCAATTAAAGCACACGGAAATAAATTCCTTGAAAAAGAACAGAGCTTAAAATGGATTCTGATAAAGTTTATTAAGATAATACTCTGGTAATTAGTGTTTTGACTAATCTGACAATTAGTGTTTTGACTGATCTGGTAATTAGTGTTTTTTATTAAGTGAATTCTTAGAGGAATTTATAGTGGGAATTTGGCGACCAACCCTCAGTTGGAGCCTCCTTTATGAAATGGCAACCATTGCCATTGAATTACTCATCCTCATCTCATCAGCAATGGTCTTCCCCATCCTGGCTAGGATTCCGTCATTGAACATCCTCAAAACCTAAAATGGAAAATTCAGAAAACGTGTTAACGTTTTCCTCTCAATCCCCGCAAACCAACCATATTTGCCAAGCAACCTGCTTAGGTAGTGTGACTTTTTACTCATTAGGGCAGGTCACAAACCAACTGATTGATTTTCTAATTGCATGTTGCATCACTCACCTTGAAACTTGAACCTTAAATTTAAATTGGTTAGTGATGAAACCAGACGGTTCCAATCAGTACACCTGATAGCTAATAATTAACTATCAGATGACCCTATTTTATAGGCAACTCTGCCTGATGAGATCTTAAGCATTTATCTGGATCAATCCCCAATGGATCTGACCCAGGCTAATAACCTAAAATCCCTTGAGTATTATTACCCCAAGGTCAGAGTCAACTGATATCCAATTCACTTTGCTATAGGAAATTATCCCCTAGCAATCCCTGGTAATCTAGTCAGCTGAGAATATGGGCAAAAATCCTAAGGGGTTAAGATTAGTTAAAATGACATTTGGTTTTGAACTTTTTGCCCTATCAAAGAATCTAACTGAGGTGGGGTAAAGGTAAGGTTTTTTGATCTTAGGTTGATATCTCATCAATTTATTATCACCTCTAATATGAAGGTGTCAATCTTAGTTAAACTATGATCCAACTAGCCTAGAACTTTATACCCTACAAGAATATATCTGAGGTGGGGTAAAAGTAGAGGTAAAGCTTTTGGACTTTAAGTTGTTAAATTATTAATCATATTATCACATCTGTAATATGAAAAAAACAAGTTTAGTTAGACTATTAGTTTACTGGCTTTGAACTTTACACCCTGTAAAAAATCTTTCTGATGTGGGGTAAAGATAAAAGTAAAGTTTTTTGATTTTAGGTTTTTATATTATCTATTTATTATCACCTCTGTAATGTGAAGGGGTGTAAGTTTGGGGGAGTGCTTCCACCATTTGGATTGGGGGGTGTTTCCTTTTCCATCCAAGAAGGGCCAAGAAGGCCAGCACCCCCTCATCTCCCACGGTGACCTTGCTCATGTAGTTGATGAGTGGTGGGTCATGGCATACCCTTTGAGGATTCTAACCCCAACCCCATTTCTTACATTTGAAGAATTAATGAGGTGAATTAAGGGAATCTGTAGTGAGTTGGTAATAAATTGGCATTTGCTTGGGGCAAAGGGACCAAATATGATTAACAGCAGCAAATCTTTGACTTTAATAGTCAACAATTGCAAACCATTGGTAACAAAGCCCAATGAGCATGTACTTTCAGTGAGAAAAGAGGCAAATGTCAAAGATTTGGCAATTATTGCTAATGACATCAGGTCATTATAAAATATTGCATCCAGTTCAAAACCCTCCCTAGAAATATTAGGAACAAGGCCTGACAGATGCATACCTTTGATTAAAAAAGTGTCCAAGATCAAATCTTTGGTGGAACTCACTGATGGCATTGAGCATTTGTCAAAAGTTGCCATCAATTTGAAACCTTTCCCAAAAGTACCAGAACCCATCCAATGAATTCCGTTTACTCATATGGATGTTAAAGCAACTGGGTGCATGCAGGTTGGGAACCTTGAACCTGTTCCTGACCTCTTAGGACTGCCCCAATGTGGGGTAGTTGTGGGAGGTTCCTTTCACCCATAAGGAGAAATGCCATCACGCCAATTGTTGGAACTGCAGCAAATCTGCAAATTGGGCATCCATAGATGAACTGATAGTGACTTGGCCCACCACCAACAATTTTGAAGTCAGTCCAAACCAGTTCAATTCTTTCTCCCTCGCTCAAAGTTTGCTGGGTTAGGTAAATCTCTAGGGCCCCAATCATGAGCTTTTCTAAGCTATTCCCCAAACAATTATCTATTCAAGCATTTGTAACACACTAGAAAAATTAACGGTTGATTTTCTACTTTTAAACCAATAAAATTACCATAACCAAAGACGTTTTTTATTATAATAAATTTTAAACAATCTGATCCAACTTTTCTCAGCACCTAAACCCGCAGGCCCTTGGGCCACAAAAGCCTGTTTTGTTGCCAGGTTGCTATTTACAATTATAGCCTAATGGCACTTGCTGGTTAAATCTTTCTCAGTAGATTTATACATCATACATGCAGCAGCGCCCTGGCATTCAAGCTTGCCTTTTGGGTGTTTTTGCATCCAAACTGGCAGGCTGGTCTAAACTTTATCTGCCACCATCATGACATAATCAACCATCCATTTTTTCTGTCATTTCCACCCTCTTATCAAGATGGGCGCATTAGTGGTCATCTTCTAGAAGATTAATGTACAGTTGGTATCCTTCCTTCTGTTGTTTGTCAGGCTAATCACCAAGTTTGTATGCTTTTCCCATATGGTTGTGAAGGAGTCTTGCTATGGCTGCACTGCCTAGTGCCTTCAACTTTTTACTCAGTCCATCCTCAAAATGGGATCTATATTCTTGAAGCCACTGACGTAGCCTTGATTTTAATCTTATCTCCAAATCAATATCCATACTGATTTTAAAAGCTGATGCTGCCCCCACACCCATGTTAGTGTGTTATAGCACTCCAGTTTATAAATTTTTGGTGGTCCAGCATGAAAAAAAATAATTTAACTCCTTTGCCACACCAGTTCTTCTCCTTTCACAAACATTTTTATTTCCCCTGACCTAGTTGCAATCTCTTCCTTTACTAACAGACATGACTGTATCTGCCAATAAATAGAATTCCACCTTCTTTTTATTACCACTGAAATTATTATTGGGATACAACAGTTGTCTTTTGAGGCATTGGTTGACATGGGAGCAGTAGGTAACTTTATGAGTATGGATTTGGTGCAGCAAGTTGATCTAGGCTTGGATGTGGGGCCATCAGTGTTAAAAGCATTGTTGGCCACCCTACCCTCCTTCAGAGTACATTAGCCCCATTCCTTTTTCATTCCACTAGTTTAACTTATGCTATTGCTTCTCTGTGATGCCTAACCTTGTGTTCCCAGTAATTTAGGGTGTGGGTTGGTGGTGTCAGCAGCATGTGAGAATTCACCTGGAGACAAACATGCTGTCTTTCTCAAACAATCATGTGGAGAGAGAGTTTCCATTGCTGGAAACCCTCACTAAAGCTTTGGCCATGGTTCTATTACAACTCTCATTTCCCCCATAGGTTTTTTTCCAGATTTCCCGCTGTGTTGATGGGCTATCAGAATATCTATGACTCTGACAAGGCTAACCACCTTTCCCCTCATATAGAATTCAATTTAATTTTTGGACAACAGTGGAAGTGGTGAATATAAACTGTCCACTGTGCCCACATATGGTGGAGGAGGATGTGGCCTACAATATATGATTGGATGACATGCTCAAGAAGAGTTGGTTGTATAAGGAGACATTTCCAGTTGCCCCCCATTGTCTTTGCTAAAAAGTCAGATGGGTCACTTTGCCCCTGCATGGATTATAGGCACCTCAATAATATAATGGTTCATGACCACTGCCCACTTCCATTAGAGAAGAATATTGGCTAGGCAATTGCCAAGTTGCGTGTGCTCTCAAAACTTGACCTTGTTAATGCCTTTAATCAAATTTGGGAGATGGAAGGTCAGGAATGGCTTACCACTATCTGGACAAGATGAGGCATATTCTAATTTTGAGTGATGCTTTTCAGGCTAAAGAATGCACCCGCCACGTTCCAAAAGATGATTGATAGTGTGCTGGGTGATCAATTCACCTGAACGGTTGCATTCATGATAATATCTTGGTACACTCCCCCTCCCCTGAACAGCATGCAAAGAACCTGGAGGCAGTAATGGATGTCCTGCATAATTCTGGCTTGTTTGTCAAGCCATAAAATTGCGAATTTTGATTGAAAAGAATTTTTCTTCTTGGGTAATCTCTTCTTGAGAGATGGTTATGCAATCCCACCTACCAAATTGGACGCCATCTGCGTGCGGCCAACTCCAATGACCCAGAAACAATTAATATGCTTCTTGGGCACCATTATCTTTTTGAAGAAATTCTTTTCAACTCTCATAGTTAATTACACCACTGCATCCACTTACAGGCAAAAACGTACCTTTCCACTGTACACCTGAGTGCCAACAAGCATTTGATTCGATCAAGGAGATGTCTTATAACCCCCATCCTCAAGCACATGGATCCTTCTAAACTCTATATTGTAGCATGCAATACATATTCCACCACAGTAGGGGTGGTCATGCTCCAGGAACATATGGATTGGAACATTCAGTTGCTTACTTTTTCCACAAGTTTTCCTCCACTGAGCAATTCTGAGCCATCTATGACAAGGAGTTGGCAGCTGTGGCGTGGGCCTTGACCCATTGGCGATATCTCTTACAGGGTGATCAGCATGAATTAACTGTGAGGCTGATCACCAAGCCCTCATATACTTCCACAAGCCGCTGAAGTTAGCAAACTGGTAGGCCCAAACTTATCAGGATTTGTGTAACTTCAACTGCAGATATGAGTTTGTGAAAGGAGCATTAAATATCCTCCCTGATTTCCTAAGCTGCAATTCTGCCCTTTGCCCAGCAGACTCTGACACGGCGGATCTCATCACAGTCATTCCCCCAACCTAAATTTTGACCATCATACCTCCTGTGGTTTTAACAGAAGACTTAGCTCTGGATGCACCTTTGATTATATGGGTTTTAGCAGTGCAAATGGTATGTGTGGAAGAGATGGATCTTTTGGAGCAGTTGTCCCTCCCAAATTCAAAATATTTTTTGTAACCTTGGGCTGAGGGGCTCATCCAGTTTTGGTTATGAGTGTAGTTCCTCCTCTCATATGAGCTGAAATCAAACAAGCTCAGCATGATCACCTGAAGTCAGTCACCTGGGGAACAAGAAATGTATTGATCCAGTGAAGCATACCTTCAACTGGCCCATCTAGTCAAAGGACATTCCTGCCTGGATTGCTGACTGTGTGACATGCGCATGGGCCAAGTCAGACCAGTATGATAGAAATGGTCTTCACCCCTTGCAGCAGTCAGAGGGTTCATGGATATTAGTGTCCATGGAATTTATTGTTGAACTGCCTAGCTCCAAGGGGTTCACAGCAGCCATGGTGATCATAGACCACTTCACTAATTCTCCCTGTCCATCCTGTGCTCCTCTGCTCTTACCTCCGATAAAACTGCTCACCTATTAGCGTGCCATGTGTTTTCAATGTTCAGATTCCCCATGAAATTATCAGTAACAGTGGGACCCAATTTACATTGCAGTTTCGGAATGATCTCTTGGAAATCTTAAAGATTACACCATGCTGCTCCACCGTGTATCATCCTCAGTCAGATGGTCAAACTGAACGAGTCAATAAGATCTTGGAGCAGTACTGTAGTGCTACACTTCAACGCTCAGGATACCTGGGGGTTATAATCTACCCCTCACCCAGTTTGCATAAAATAAGTTAACACATGCATCCACTGGCTTCTCCCTGTACAAAGCAACGTTATGGTATAACCTTCATTCTCAGTTGGCCTGTGCCTTTGTCCATAAATACTGTCTGCAGCCAACCACGCTTAGCATATTCAGGACACCCAGTCTCTGGTTTAGGAGAATTTAACTAAAGCCATAAGTGATTACTAACAGTTTGCAGATAGGAAGCAGCTCCCAGCTCACAAGATAAAGGTGGGCTCATATTTCATGATTAACATGCTCATCTTGCAGATGCAGGTGCCCTAGTGCAAGTTTAGAAGTAAATACTTGAGTCCCCATTTGGTGTAAGAAGGCTTAGGGAATGTCTCCTTCCGTCTGAAGTTTCCAACCCACTGAAAGCAACATCTGATGTTCCATGTATCTCAGCTGTCACCATTTAAGGGGGTAATTCCAGTAACTCAGAGCCAATTGTAATCAAAGCATGGATGAAGCTGAGTTTGAGGCCATCCTGGCCTCACGCCAATCACACCAATCAATCCAGTATTTAGTTGCATGAGAAGGATTTTCAGCCTACAAGAATAGCTGGGTTGGCATGTAGGACTGCGTTAACTGCCTGGAGCTCGTCAAGGCTTTCCTGCCACCCACCCAGATGCTCCGCCCTCCACACAAAATTTCTATGTAAATGACAATTAAGTTGCCAAAGGCCCATAAGAATGTGGCCCTCACTTGATTCACCAGTGGTGGAGCTCCCCCTTTGGAAAAAGGGAAGGGTAATATAAGTCTGCGGAGTGTCACCTCCATTTGGGTTGAGGGTGTTTACTTTCTCGCCAAAAAAGGACCAAGAAGGCCGGAAGTCCCTCTCATATCCCAGGGTGACCTCATTCAAGTGGTTGACGAGCGGTGGGTAATGGCGTACCCTTTGAGGATTCTAACCCCAAACCCAGTTCTTACATTTGAAGAATTAATGGTGAAAATTAAGAGAACTGTAGCAAGTTGGTAATAAATTGGCGTTTGCTTGGGGCAAAGGTACCAATTATGATTAACAACGGCAAATCTTTGACTTTAATAGTCAACAATTGCAAACCATCAGTAATAAAGCCCAACAGACATGTACTTCCAGCAAGAAAAGTGGTAAATGTCAAAAATCAGGCAAATTTTGCTGATGACATTGGGCCATCATTAAATATTGCATCCAGTTCAAAACCCTTTCTAAAAATATTGGGAACAAGGTCTAATGGGCACATACCTTAATGAAGAAAGCATTCAAGTCAAATCTTTGGTGAAACTTGCCAATGGCATCAGGCCTCCATCAAATGTTGCTGTATTTTTAAAACCTTTCCCAAAAATATTATATTTCCAATATGATGAATCATGCTCAATCAAACGGACGCCAAAGTGACCAGGCACAGGAGGGTTGGTCACCATAAACCCATTCCTGACCTTTTGAGACTGCCTCTACATAGGGTGGCCGTGGGAGGTTCCCATCACCCATTGATCAAGATGCTGTCATGCCAATCATCAGAACTATGGCAAATCTGCAAATTGGGCCTCCATAGATGAACTTACAGTGACTCAGCCCACTGCCAAGAATATTGTAGTCAGTTCTTACTAGTTCATTTCTTTCCCCTTTGCTCAAAGTTTGTTAGGTTAAGCAATTCTCAAGAGCCCCAATCCTGAGTTTTTTAAGCTTTTCCACAAATCAATCGTCTATTTTAGCAGTCATAACACACTATGAGAAATGACAGTTGATTTTCTACTTTTAAATCCAATAAAGTTCCCATATCTCAAAGTCATTTTTTAATATGATGAAATTAAGATACCCAATCTAATCCCACTTTTCCAAGCACCCTAACCCGCAGGCCCTGGGGATGTGACAGTCTAGTTCATTGCTTGGGTGCTATTTACAATTACAGCGTATTGGCGCTCACTGGTTAAATCTTTCTCAGCACATTTATACGTCTTACATGCAGCACGCCCCTGGCATTTGGGCTTTCCTTTTGGGTATTTTTGTATCCAGACTAGCAGGCCAGTATATACTTTATTGTTTACCATCATGACAAGGGGTCAAGGTTAGGTAAACTATGCTCAACTGGCTTTGAACTTTATACCCTATCAAAGAATCCAGCTGAGGTGGAGTAAATGTAAAGTTTTTTAATCTTAAGTTGTTATATTATCAATGCATTATCATCTCAAATGTAAAGGGTTATGGTTAGTTAAACCATGGCTTAATTGGCTTTGAACTTTATATCTTATCAATGATTCCATCTGAGGTGGGTTAAAAGAAAGTTAAGTTTTTATATCCTAGGTTATAGATCGTTTTATTAACAGATCGAATTTGAAGGGGTCAAGGTTAGCTAGACCATGATCCAACTGGCCCTAAACTTTATACTCTATAAAAGAATCTATCTGAGGTGGGTTAAAGTTAAAGATAATGTTTTTGGATGTTAAGTTGGTATCTTATCAATTTATTATCACCTCTAATGTGAAGTCAAGGTTAGTTAAACTATAATCCAACTGACTTTAGATTTTATACCCTATAAAAGAATCTTCTAGAGGTGATAAAAGGTAAAGCTTTTGGATTCTACATCATTATATTACCAACTTATTTTTGCCACTAATTTGAAGGGGTCAAGGCGTTAAACCATGATCCAACTGGCTTTAAACTTTATACCCTACCAAATAAGTCAGCTGAGGTGGGGTAAAGGTATGCTTTTAAAGGATGTTATGGTGCGTTGTGAAACTAGCCTATATAACAGCTCCTCAGGTAAAAGTTATAACTGGGGTTAAAGCTAAGGTGACTTGACATATGAAATTGGTAGATATGGGTTCAGCTAAATTTCTTTTGAGTGTAGATTGTTTATTTTAAAAGGATATTATAGGGTTATGAAATAGCTTACTTCGGGATAAAAGGTTTTCCTGGTCCATTACCCTCAGGTGCAACAGTGTGAGCTTGTATAAAGTTATCCAATCCTCACTTACAGTAAGTCCCACATATCATGTGTAAACTGAAAGCTCAGCTTGATGATGATCACTTTATAAAATGAACTTGATATCAGATGGTACTGTAAATCCAAATTTTAAATCCCAATTTTTTAGTTTGTGACTTGAACGCTCACTTCAAGGTGATGAATGGTTAACAATAACTTTTAAGGCTTACCTAACACATGTAAAGGTCACTGAGTTTGGCCCCATCTATAACCTTGGTTATTGAAATATAGGTACCCCAGTCACAAAGCCCCTATGAGTCTGACTCTTAGAGCTTCAATATTTCACCCTCCCTGACCTTTAATGATTATAGATTAGGGAAGACTTGAAAGGATCATAACTCTTGAAAATTCGATGTGTCACCCTCCTGGGCCCTTGAAGGTCACGTTTTGTAAAATTTGCAATGTTTATAACTTTTAGAGCTCCAAAGCGTCACCCTCCTGGCCTTTAAGGGTTATGATTATGGAAATGTAATTATGTAAATCATATAATGTTCATAATTCTTGGAACTCCATTGTCACCCTCCTGGGTTTTTTTGGCCATGAGTTTGTGAATTTCACAATGATCATTTCACTTGTTGCTCCAATGCATCACTCTTGGGCCTTCAAGGGTCATAGTTTATGGGAAACTTGCAATGTTAATAACTCATGGAGCCCCAATTGAGGATCCTCTTGGAGCCACAATGCTATACATTTGGACTCTTGTATGTCCATGAGCCCACTGATCCAAAATTGTAAGTACTTTGGCCTCTTTTTCAAAAGACAATCAGTTTAAATTCTTACTCCATCATCTGACTTTACTAACTTATAAATTAAAATTCTTAAATCCCCTCTACATCCCAAATCAAAGATAATATCTTAAATAAACTGCCTAATTTATTGTAAGTTTACCATCCCACATGTTGCAGAGGTCAACTCACAGCGTGGAGAAATCTAAAGGTGTTTACATACCTGGGGCTGAGCTGTCCAATTTACCAAACCAAGTGAGGTATATATGACCAGCTTTCACTCTTAATTTCCTGTAAAATCATTTTACCTCAATAAAGTTCATGAGGCTTACATTTCTATGCCATTATCTACTTTAGATTATTGTTAAGCTACCTTGGAATAAATATATAGATGGACATAACTTTTAATGTGGAGCACCCTCATGCTGAGGAGCGGTATACCCACATTCTAATACCTTCAGTGTCATCGCCTTCAATTTTTTTATACCACACAACCCACAAAATGCGCCCTACTCTGACAAGGTAGATATAGAATACCTCATAGTGCACAATATTGCTTAAGCCTTTATACTGTCCCATGGCCCTGTTAAACCATAGTGACCTAACTCCAGTATATCACCCAATGGTTGCCCATATTATATTGTTTTGCCATCTGGAGAACCCAAGTATTTCTATTGCATGCCAGGGCATTCTCAGTTCACTTTAGATTGTGACAAGAGCCTTTAATTACTATGTCACTAATTCTAAACTATAGTTGACTTATATTTATTGTCTAAAATCTCACATTTATCCCTCTTGAAGTATAACTTATGGCCTTATCTTGTGGGTGCTTTATGTTTTCTAATTGTCAGCTCCGTATATCTTTATTTATCTTCCACATTACCTTGTAATCTTATCACTTAACATATATGTTCATGCTTAGATGGTAACTTTATTGTCTCTTCTTAAAACTAGGGTGGCTTTTCCCTATGCCTATTTGCATATCATGCTCAATTTGGAGCTCAAGAAGCTGGGTCAGACAAATATTGTCTCTGTATTCCTGAAAAAGGGCTAGTCAATATTATCTTTAAGTGTATTAGGTTTGCTTATTAATATAGTGCAACCACTGTATCCTCTTAAGTTCAAGAAATACAGCCTATTTGAAAAATTTGATATTTGTCTTCATTCAAGTCAAAGTTACTAGATTACATCATGTCTTGCACTCAATTTTCTGTCTTCCACCTATTGTTTTATTCCTACCTTCCAAAACTAATCAAAGTATATGAATTCCATGAAACACCTTCTTCTGAACATATAGAGAGGTTTTCTCTTGCCCTTATAACACTAGGAGCGATGCGGAGTCTGAATGTCACCATTTTAGCTTGTAATACTTTCAAAAATGCATCATACAGGTTAGCTTCATGTTTTCCATCCCCTCTTCATATATTTTCAACACCTGTCCCATTTACTAACTTCAACCCCTGTCACCTACCTTAACCAGAGTTTCCTCATATATAGATATTGGTCTACCTTTATTTAAAAGCAATTATTTTCCAATGCAATGCATCAACAAGGACCAATTATGATCTTCAAAGAAAACCTGTAATTTCATTGCCTTACTAATGCAAGGCCAGCCCCTCACTTCTGAGTTGTCCCATCTGCTTACAACCTAAAACTAATAGGTAGAAAAGTTCAATTGCACTTACTGTAGGCTTATATTAGATCTATATTATGAAATTAGCCAAGTGGTTCACCAGAGCTTAGCCCTAAATTTCATTAAAAGGTTCACACATATCAAATATATGTTGATAGGTGGTAAAATGTGCCTCCTAAGTAGACAAATTTTGTATCAGCCAAATATTACCCATGACTTGAGTGTTTATAGATTAATTCATAATCTTTGCCTTTAAGATTAAGGCGTGTGCCCTCTCTCAGGCTATCTGGCTTGGTTCTAACTGTTGGCAATTCTATAATGGGAAACCTAATCCTTTGATATTATTTGTTTGCATCCTATTATTATGCTCATGTTCACCTCAAATTAAAACACCTAAGCTGGCTCATCCTCATCAACCTAATATGCTCTGCCTCACGACTTATGTGCTAGTATGATGATGATCTAGGAGATGAAGTTGTGCATTTAAGTTTTATAGACAGGCCTCCAAAAGGTACCAGGTCAACATATTTTTAATTCAGACCTCTTAGATACTACAAAGTTTAATTTGGCTTTTCAGCAAAAAACCAACTGTATAAAATGTTTTTATAATTTAGATGATATAAATACCAAAAGGGTATAGTTTTTTATAGCCATGTAGACACTAATGAACAATGATTAAGAAACTAAAAATTGATTTGAAGCATTGGTCTCTTTACCATCTAGTACTAAAAAAAGCATTGGTCTCTTTAGTGGATGCACCATAGTTGGTAATAAGCTATTTTTAAAAAATCTAGAAATGGTTAATTGTATAAGAATTAACTTTATTAGGATTGAGTTTAGGGTTTATATACATCTAAGGTAACTTCACTAAAGAGAAAAAAGAAGTGAAGTACAAGGCAAATTTGTATTTGAGTTGTTTTAATAGGTGCCTATTATATTTTGTGTTACTAGAATCTTGCAGTTTAAATATATTCTTTTGTTAAACTGAAGGTTTAATAGGTCCTATAAAGATAAGTTTGATTACAAAAGATAACTATCTTGCAGAAAATAAAGCAAAGTGGATTTTTTCCAAAGGGTTAAAGTTAAACTGAAATTTGTTTATATTGGATATTCTACAATGTAAAACAAAATTATAAGGCATTTTAATATAAACAGATTTATAATTTATTTTTTGGATACAAATGATCAGAACAGGACTTATGATCCTATTTTTACCATAGTCTTAAATTTTTACTGGGTGCACTACTTATAAGGTAGCCTTGAAACATGCCATTAATTTCTAACAATGGCACCCAGTTCAGTAAGTTAAGTTTATGCTAGTATTTTCTAAATTGTAATCCAAGGTTATTCTCTGTTAAACTTAATTGAAGGTTGAATCTTTGTAGGAAATATCTGTGATATCTAATAGTTGATTGGATTTTTCATATAAAAAGTTTAAAAATCAAAGGTAATCTTCAATTTCTTAAACTAAAAAGTCAGGTCCTTATCATTGAATATTTTCATATTTGAACTCAAAGTTTTTCTAAGACTAAGTTGAATATGCTTATTTAATATGATAGGTGTATATATTATAGGCTTACCAATTTGGGTCCAAAATTATGTGCTTGCTTTTTTGATAAGAATATTTAACTAAACTGTTTTCAAATTAACTTATAATCTATCTTATTATCAGGTAAAATATATTATGACCTAATTTGATCAGAGAAAGTAATTGAATGATGGTAGCAGCTCTCTTTCTTAATAACTAGATTATATTTTAGAATAACATCATGATGATAACGTTAAATATGATTCTCTAAAAATTTATATGCTGCGTTATTTCTATAGTTAACCATAGTCAGGTTTTTTTTATATATAGGTGAGCGTAGAGAACTCTAATGGTATGATGTAGATATACATAAATTAGACAATAGTATTAGGTAAGTAGAGTATTATGTACAATTGTAAAATGTCTGAATATCTGCTACTCTAGAAAAAAATTTGGGGAGTAGAGTATTCCAAAAGAGCTTTTAGGCATAGGGGAGCACAAGTTCATTTTGGCAATAAATTTGCAGTTCCTAAGAAACCACCTGAGCAACCAAGCAACAAAAAAGTATGATGGCCCCAAAGACCTATATACAATGAGAAAAAAGCCATCCTAGTGAAGGCATGTTTTCCATGATTGTAAGTCCTGGGGAACAATTCTTGCGCCTGGACAGAAAGATATTCCTTCAAAGACCAAGATGGGGCTCAAGAAGGTTGCTGTTCCCCACACCAACATGGGTGGTTTAGCCCATGTTGTGGATTAACGATGGGTTACAGCTTACCACTTATGGTTGTTCCCCTAATAATACTGCCTACCATCAAGAAGTTGGTTGAAATAATTCAGGGGCTGTTTAGGGAAATGATGGAGGCCAAATCTGAATGCAGATAAATCAATTAATGCAAATCTGGGCTTTAATAGATTCCTCAGCCTTCCAACATAGGCGATGGTATGGCAAGCCTGCACCAACTGGTTTAGGCATCACAAATCTGTTTGATTTAAATTGTTATAAGTCATACTATCAATGCCCATGGGCGCCCCCTTAGAATGGCTCATTTTCTTGCCAAGTCATGACTAGGCCCAATATGTTTTATTTAAAAATTTCATAACAATTCAAATGGATGGCGGGGTCATTCACTTTCACATCTCAAGAAAATTTTACTAATATATTGGTAGTGTGTTAGACTCTTGGGTCTTTCTCAGAATTGGGACCTGTGGTCCCTAATGAACGCCTCAGTTATTCTGAATCATGTTTTTATGGCAACAGTTTCTAACAAGTTCTTCTGTCAATACATTCTTTACTTTTTTTAAACAAAGGTAAAATTTTCAATTTTCTTTAAATCAAAAAGTTTGAGTTGTCAGATATTAGCTATGTTGTCCAATTCTGGGCTTACCTGGCTATTATAGACATTATTTCTCCCCATATTCTATCAAACATTGTGGATGACTATACCAGCAGTATTATGGATGTTGCTATTGATGCTAACACATCCAGAATGAAAGTGCAGAATTATTTTTATCAGTATGCTCTATTAAAGTAATGCACGCCATGATGCCCAAAGAATGCTCTTCTAAAATGGAAAATACCCAAACATTTGAGGTGACAATGTTTTAATAAAAACAAGGGGAAAGAAAAGCAAAATAAGTTAGTGCCCTCATTTGTGAGTGCACAGGCCTATATAAGAATTTAGGATTTGGTTTTTACTGGAGATATTTTCTGGGACTGAATGTTCTTAAGTTTGCAGGTTCTTGGTTTGGGCTTTGGAAGGAGGGTTAGATCACAATATTAGTGCAATAATATGGGTGGGAAAGTGGTGGATCATGTCATGATAAGATTTTCCTTAATTAAGTACAAAAACTTTTTAAAAAGGTTATTATTGAAATGTGCTCCACCTGTGGAAGCCTAGCATTTGATTAGAACAGGAATCTGAAAAGAGGATATTGATTAAATAAATAAATAAAATAGAGAACTGAAATTGGTTGCCAGTAAATTAAGATCCATACTAAATTAATAGATATTACCTTAAACACTAATAAAAAGGAATTTTTGAAATTTTGAGTTTTTTAGAATTTGGGAATGAGGAAATTTTGGAAATTGGGGCGGTAGGGGAGAACTTACCTGGAGTAGTATGTGCCATTTTGGCGGAGTAGCTGAGGGATTTCTCTTTTATATAGCTAATTTTTCAACATAAAATTCTTAGGTAAGGTGGGAACAGGAGCAGTCTGAAAGGAAAGAGGGTAAAATACCCTGGATAGACTTACAATAATCTTTAATTATTTTTGATTTAGTATAGTTAGCATCAATTTCTATTAATTCATCTAAATAAAAATTAATATAGTATATGCTATACACATTATGGAGGACCTACTGCGACATGACCAAAGGTTTCTATGATGTTAAACAGATATTTCAGCTGAATACTTGAGTAAAGAAAATCTAATGAGGATGTTTATATATGAGACGTGATGAGATGGATTACTGTTAAATGTTACTAATAGTTGTTTAATAATATTTTAATTAGAAACTCAACTGACATGCCACATGAGATGCTGGATTGATTTGAACGCCTTGTGCTCATGATCTATGACCCCCTTTTAGACCAATTTATTGATATAATGATAGAATTGATTTGTCTCCCTTTAATTTAAAATTTAGTATATCAGATTGTAGTTGTATATATAACTTGCATATGCAAACTACTTTAGTTTGATTAGAAAATAAGTTGTCTTCCTATACTTTTAATACTGGCTTTTTTAAGTTACTAGAAGCTCATATATTTTATATTTAAAAGGTCTTAATAATATGGTATTATGTTCAAACTTTGTTTTAAATATGTTCTACGCCTGCCTCTTTATTTAAAACTGAAAGCGCTGCTTGACTAAGTTTAGAGTGGGTAACCTTATCCCAATTTATTGGTAGTCACAAGTCATTAAATGCTTGCAATCTTATATTCTGTGGACTTTCTAAGGATTAGCACTTGAGAGCAACTGTAAGGAGAGTGTCTGTAAAACCCTTATTCCCATAGAGGTGTTGTGAAATTCAAGCCCAGATTGCCAGGGAATTCACTTTTAACAAATGAAACAAATATAACACCATGGGTGGTGACCATATTTTGATGGTATAGGTACAAGTAAATAAAGTCTACAAAGGTTGCCAAGCTTATACTAGAAAGCAAGAATTTGGTCGCCTTTTAAATCAGAGTTTACAAATAGCTGACAAATTGCGGTCTAGGCCTTGAGGGAGCTTCAATTAAGTGCATTTCAGACTCCATTAATGGTGGAGTCAGAACATCTGTTATTCTTTATAATATAAAATGACCTATACTGTTAGATTTTTCCTCAAAGAGGTCTGCAGCTAAGGCAACTCAAAACTCATATGATAGTAAGTATATTAGGGTTTATAGCATATTAAAGTTGACCAATAGAAAAAAGTATAACAAAAATAATTTTAAGGGAAAGGGGGATGGTCATGATTGTTTTGCTGTGATACTAAGCTAAACCAGCCATTAAGAATGACTACAAAAATGGAAGTACATTAACTTGAGTATGCCCAAATGCAAGCTTTTGATTGAAGGCAAGCATTTCTAATTTTAGTAATATGACATTAGTATGATGCTCAAATTCCATCTTTTAAACTAAATGTAATATCTACATTTCCATTAATAATACAACTTGTTACTTATACTGTGTGGATATTTCATCCCTAAAATTGACACCTGACCCTTTGGTACAACTTATGCATTATTGATCTTTACCCAGAGTTGGTCCATGTTATGTTAAAAGTTAAGTAGGTTAGCCAAGTTAATGCCCTTAGACTAATCCACCTCCTCTTATTCCTGCAATTTACGCCTGAGATTATGTCAAGACTCATGGCAGCAACCACTTCAATGTAATTTCAAAACTAACATAAAAAAGTTATATATAGTATGAGTCATCTCGCTGACTTCATCTTTAACATGCAAGGTCAACTTGCTGCTCAGGGGGTCTACTCCACGCAGATTAAACACCTGACAACCCTCACTTAGATCACAATCATACTTGTAGAGAAAATTCTCCTATGATGCTACACTTTTTAGCATCAATAATTTAGTAAACTGCTTGTACCCATGGTGGATCTCTTGGTGACACTATTAGACATGTTTATTATATTTTGGCCCTCAGAACTCAATGTATGCCAATCTAACCTCTCCCTTGAAAGCTCAGCTCCAAGGTATCCACAATATAGAGTTCCCTTGTTCAGCTAGAGCAGGTCTCAGACTGGTTACTGTATCCTGTTCATTGGCTAATCCTAGACTGGCTACTGGCAATTAGTTTGCTTAAACCACTATAAATAAAATAAAGGATAAAACCTTGTTTCTGTGGAAAGGTTATTATTAATGTAAAAAACGAAGTATTTTATACTTTAAGTGAAAAGCAAAATAGAAAAGGGATGAAATTTTGAAATGAACTGGCATATGGGTATCAATATAGGGTATTTTCAGGATCTCCTAGTTAGACGGCGTCTAACTGCTTTTTTCATGGCTTTTTCCATTTAAGCTAATTCTTATATCTGCGAGCTCCTTCTTGCAGTGGTTACTCCTGAACCTGTATGTTCAGGGACCCATTCATCTGTCCCCACTTCTGGGAATTGGGCAGTTGTATCTTCTTCATATATTACTATATTACCAGATCTAGTAATATGTTTGTCAACTTCAGGTTTTAGTGATGGCGCTCCTACAAAGCACCTTGCATCATGTTTTTAAGGGATTATTGAAATTGGTTGGTTTCTAGATCTGGTAATTTTAACCCTTGAGCCTTGATCATTCCCATCATGGTAATTTGTTTAAGTCATCATCTTTTCAACAGCAAATTGCAAATTATCTGGCTCCCTGAAGGTATAAAAGGGGTCAATTTTTATAATGATCTTGGTCAATGTCATTATTTTAATTATTTGGATCCTCTGAGATGCCAGGGAGAAATTTAATTTGCATGACATTACTTTGATGGTGAGGAAAATTGCTTGTTCTTCCTGAATCTATGAAAGGGGCTCATCTATCCCCATCTGTGGCAGGTAGGTTGCCTGTATCTTCACCAGTTTGGGGTGAACTCTACTCATTCCACTGGTCAAGGAATGATCCACTGAACTCTTTATAGCCTCATCCATTACAGTATGCTATCCCTTTTTATTAAAAAGATTTATAGACTTTTGGTTGATCTCTGAAGCCTATCATTTTTAAAACCCTATTTATTTTATAATAATAATTAGGTAGACATCTAAGCATAAATTATGACACTAGCGTATATAAGTATATGTTGTATATTGATATTAAGTCTCTTTTATCACTTCTATGATCTTTGAGGCTTTTTTATTGGTAATTGAGACTAATAAAAAACCAAGTATCATTCACATTACTAGAAGCTTAATGCTTTAAATGGTAAAAATCATGAGGTATGTTGGACTTTTTACTACATATTGTACATTATTAAAGCTAAGTTTTGTTAGACCTTATAAAAAGACTTTTCTTTCCACTCAATCTCACTTTCTAAGCAAATTTTAACAAAGTTTAATTAACCACCGCCATCTGACCACATCTGTTTCCTGATTGATGCCCTCAGATCTGCCGCCTGCTGCCCCAATATGGGGCAGTGGTGATCCACCCCTAGTGTTTTCCGTCCTGTGGGGAAGTGTGTTTGGACAAGCTCAAATAGTCCACCCCACTCTTATGGCTGATTTGTCCCTCCCCAAGACTTAGCGCTCCACCTGGCACGCATCCACATGTCCCTCCCCATCCTCTCACCCTTTTTACTCCAACATTAAATTTTATCTCCATGTTGACTATGGCGTTTATTCCCCTATTCTTACAAAGCAATAATCAAACTGGCCACTGCTGCCTTTGCAATGGCTGGCTTTATCAATTTTCATCCTTTTTATAACTATTTTAAATATTGGGTTTCAAATGGAGGAGGACGTTGTCACAGCAGCAATGACTCCATTGTTTTTTATAACACCCCAATTCCTACTACCCATACTTGTATCCCTTCTGATACCACCCTGGTGGTATCATTTGCATACCTCCCTTCCCATCTCCCACCCCAAATTTTATATGATGCTTTGATGTCAGGGCTTTCAGCCTATGGCACCCAGACTAACCTCAATTTCAGTCCCCTCTGGGGCAGAACACCTTGTGGCCCTTGCGCCACTGCCACTATCACCCCACACCACCCCACCATCACCATCACCCAACTAATCAAAATGTTTTTTTGCATCACTGCAGCACCAGAGCATTTCTTTTTGGCACAGGTCAACATTGGTTGACAGATTTGTCCACTCTGTTTTGGGTTAAACCACTATAAGAAGTCCTGCCCCCATGCCGTTCCTTCTGCTGTTATTTCTAAACCCTTGACAGCGACATCTGAATGGGGTGTTTTGTTGCCACCTCCCCCAACGCCCTCTCATTCAGGGCCAGGGCAGGAAATCTGCTTCTCCAATTTCTCCAGCCACACTCACCCACCTGCATTCCAACCCACCAATTGGAATTAGGCTTGGACCACTGTTCGCCACCAAGTAACTTCCCATTCACCAACTACC